>JAYESA010000008.1:196882755-197259862 GCA_036927795.1 Iris macrosiphon
TATGCTTTTTTTAGAAATATAATAAATTTTGATGCTCTGAGTGAAATTTTCCGTTTAGAAAACTTAGGGTACATGTACGGCATGAAAACAATTATATATACTCATTAAAATAAATATATATGTATTTTAGAGATTAGATCTTAATAATATTCTAGATTCAAGCATATTTTGGATAGTAACTAGGTTCCAAAAATTTTAGAAATTGGATGGAAAGAAATGCTCCTTTCTCGTACAGTCATATCATTTGATGAAGCATGACTATGCTTAGTCACTTTCAGACATGTTATGGATCCTTCGGAACCTAGAAACTAGACATAGTACACATAGGCGACCCATATCAAACATGGTGTTTGGAACCTAGACATAGGTGAGCCGTATCCTATATGGGTACCAAGGAAAGTATTGTGCACGTGTCAAATACGGAGCAAAGCCCCGTGGAGGACTATCCTGTGTAACCTACTTGCATAGCTACGTACTCTATTGTTGATAGTTTCTTTGCTAGTCTTGATTTGTGAGAACTGCTTCGAGATCCCCTTCTTGGTAAATTCATTTGTGCATATCAACATGTTCGGAAGTCATGCAATTAGCAGCCACAATCGAATAACAAAAAACATTTATCATGGACCTAAGGTATACGTGATCTAGTTAAATATCTATGTAGAATAGGAATGATAGATTAATTCATTAAGAAAAGAGAGGAGTACATTTATATAGGAGAGGCTAACTCCTCTCCTTATTAGTCTACCCAGGGCCGGCCCTGGCCCAGGGCGGGCAGGGCGACAGCCCAGGGCCCCATGGGCCAGAAGGGCCCAAATTTTTTTTTTTTTTAAATATATAAATAATTTTGTACCGAAAATAGAACTAGTATTTACCATTGACCATTCTTATCACAAAGCAATTGTTGTGTATTGGTTATTACATTAAACTTCTACATAAGAGGTTCCGAGTTCAAATCTTGGTGGAGGCATATTTTTTTTTTTTTTTTTTTTTTTTTTTTTTTTTTTTACATTATGTATGGGACATCATTTTGAAAGTTCACCCCGGGCCCCTGTGAGCTCAGAACCGGCCCTGAGTCTACCCGATGTGGGACTAAACTCAACTTAACACATAACTCAATATCCTCCCTCAAGCTGGAGAATAGATGTCAATCATGCCAGCTTGTTACAGAGAAATTGAACCCGATGACTTAGAAGAGATTTTGTAAATATATCAGCTATCTGATCGCCGGTCCTCACATGGTGAAACTTTATCATCCTTTTCTGATACTCATCACGGACAAAGTGAATGTCGATTTCAATGTGCTTTGTCCTTTCATGAAATACATGGTTAGTAGCTATATGAATAGCAGACTGGTATCACACCACATATCTGCTGCTTTATATCCTGCTTCTTCACCCAGTTCCTGTAGAAGATGCTGCAGATATAATATCTCTGTTGTGCCATGAACAATTGTCCGATATTCCGCTTCCGAGCTTGATCGTGCGATTACACTCTGCTTCTTGCTCTTCCATGATACCAAGTTCCCGCCAATGAAGACCGAGCAGCCAAATGTAGACCGTCTATCCGTAAGACTGGCACCCCAGTCAGCATCAGTAAAGCACTCAACATAAGTATGTCTCTTATTCTTCATCCAATTTTTTTTTTCGGATTCTGAACTAGATAGCCCAAAATTCTGAGAACTATCTCTCAATGTGGAACTCGTGGTGAAGACATGAATCTACTTGCTTCAGGGAGGCGCGGGGGGGGGGGGGGGGGGGGGGTAGGAGCACTGCGGCAGGGGGGGACGCCAGGGAAGCGGGCGGGGGGGGGGGGGGGGTGAGGGGGGGTGCAGGAGGCCGGGGGGGTGGGGGGGGATGCTGAAGGGAAGGTTGGGGTTGTCGGCTAGGGTTTGGGGTAGAGATTTTTTTTTTTGGGAGGGGGGGGGAGGGGGGGGGGAGAGAGGTAGATAGTTTATGACTCTGATACCATGTAGAATATGAATGATAGATTAATTCATTAAGATGAGAGGAAAGTACATTATATAGGAGAGGCTAACTCCCTCCTCTCCCTATTAGTCTACCCGATGTGGGACTAAACTCAACTTAACACATAACTCAACAATCTACAACATACAACAAACAAATATATGTATTCTAAAAAAAACATAGTTAATACTGGGAAATTGCCGACTCAACAGCCTTATTTCCCATATGTATACCTTAAATTTCTAACATGTGAAAATAATTGAACCTGTAAAACATCAACAATGTGTTCAAAAGGATCAGGTGTGAACTTCTAGAAAAAAAGTTGCCAAGGTCACAAGCAAGATATCGAGGATCTCTCACCACATGCTGCAAGGTAACTAGATACTCCAATTGAACTCCAACTTCACCACTAAAGAACTGAGGCTTCCACATTTTGCAAGAGACCCTTCTAACTTCACGAACTATCAAGGCAGAAATCAGGGGAACTTTGCCCAAACCTTTTCTCCCCTCTGCTCATTCTATAAACTCACTTTTTTTTCATTTTTTTTCTCTTTTTTCTCATACATTTTATTTTTTACTTGAAACTTCAAGTCATATCATAGATAACTTTTTTTTTCTTGCTAGACCCTCCATTTTGCTGCTGTTTTTTTTTCTTCCCTTGGACATCTTTATTTTGCACTCTATTTTTTTAATATTGTACAATAGCTTTTCTTTTGTGAGCACCAAAGCTATATATGTCAAAGCCTCCTGGAATCCCAAGTGCGACCAATTTAAGATATGCAGTCAAATTCACTCCAATATAAAAACTCATAATGAACACAACCAGTAAATGAGACAACTACAGCCATCCTTCAAAGAGCTAAGTGATATACCAATGCGAGCGACTTTTGAATACACCAGATATCGGAATAATAAACAGAAACATAAGCCACAAAAAAGTTAAGGAAAAAGAACATAATCTACATTCAAATATATTCTTAAAAAGTTTAACACTGATTATGCTGGGACGGGATATGATATATTGGTAATGATGAAGTAATTTCAAGATTCCTGCTACCTCAGCAAGAATAATAATGGAAGGCCACGTTAATAGAGAAATTGACATGCGTCAGAATTTGATATTGCCAATATTCCTTCGTGAAGGAGAAATAGAATAAGGTATATAATTTAATCATTATATGAATACCTTGTCGTGTCGTAAAAGCGTTTGCCAACCCACCTGAGATAACCAACCAATCTACGAACACCAAGTACAGATGGAGACAAGTATATGGTAATGACTACGTCACCTGGACAAATCCCAACCTTTAAAACTCATATGAAATTACAAGATCGCAAAAAACTAATGTTGAAACCCTTTGTCCTAATAGATTCAACCCCATCACCACACTCAAGAAGGAACAACAAATATTACAATTGAAATCACTCACCAACCCGTAGAAAATTTTCTAACCGAAGTTGACGACTCCTCGATTAGATCTCTTATTCCTTCTGTCTTGTATGGAGAAGAACGCTAAAGTGCAAAGCACGGACTTTCTCTTGGATTTTCTTGTGACGAGCACCTCGAATCTCCACTTTTGTGTATGCTTTGTGCCTCCACCCTCCTATATTTATAGGATGAGAAATCATATTTTAGGTCTATAATAGGATATCCTAAATAGGAAACCTTAAAAAATAAGAATCATATTACACCTAAAATAGCCCAACACCAATTATGGACGTCCAAATATGGTCAGATTAAATATTTGATACAAATTTAAAATCTAATCAAATCTTACATTTAATGTAGATTTTTAAATTATATCAAATCAAATCTTTGACCATATTTGGGCTCCAAAATTTACCAAATCCAGACTGGACCCCAACAATCTTCCCCTCCAGTCTGATGAGAGGGTGTTGACCTCATGGGTCCTCAATTGGACTACATGCTTGTAGTCCCACGACAGAGTTCCTGTTCTCCCATGCCACCGATCACTGATCCCCCGAGCTGCTTTGCATCTTCCTTCGTCTCCAACTCCTCGACCATCACGTCGACGATAGCTGTCATGCGTAGCATATCCTACACCACTGGGATCCTGCCGATATCAATGACACGGCCAAGACCGAATTCCCTGACGACCAGCCTCACCGTAAGTCTTGGCTGCCTGTTCTCGTCTTCCGTCTTCCACCGAAATGTGTTAACGTTCCGACGAGCTTCTTCACCCTTGGCTGGCCCAACCAAGCGGACGGTGCGATTCTCCCGAGATTTGAACTCCTGAATTTGCCCACCTTCATGTCCGAAACTGAAGCTCCCCCATACGTATGCGTCCTCAAGCAGAACATTACGCACTGTGCATGCAGTCAATGACCCACGACTCCCCCTGGACTGTGTGAATGATGATGCTCCCACCTCATATTGAGTTTGTGCATGTAACACCTCGTTCCGTTCAAGCGGACTGCCGATTCAAACGGTAAAAGTGCAATGTCCCGACCCGCTTTGCTCAGGCAAAAATACTCGTTTGAGGCAAAGGATATCCAGACTTGTTCCTACAGGATTCCGACCTAGGCTTTCAGAGGCTCGCTTGACGTATCGCTCTACCGAGGTGAATCATCGCTAAGGTGAGTGGCTAAGGTGAACTTGTCTTTGCTTAGCCAACACACATAAAAATTTGGAATGATACATGCTAGTCGCTAGGTGAATCATCCCCTGCATGCTAATAAGAATCCAACGCACCTAGCCAAGGGAATAATCCCAACTTGTATTGCTTGTGCTAGAACATGGAAATAAAATATTACTTATATTCATACCCTCGCATGCTAAGTCCCTTACGGTTTCATCTCTCGGCTTACCTTCGGGTCCGAGCAAACGTGTCTGCTTATGTTCCTTAGAAACGCATGCTTGTCTGCTTACGAATGTCTAACGTTATTGTATTGTGCATGCATTCTTGTTAGCCAGGAGACTATCAAATAGCTCTTCTGTGCAATTGAACCTGCAAGTATCCGGGACCGTTAGGTCGCCAAGGCAAATCCCCGAACCAGGGGCATGCATCAAGGCAAGTGAATACTGAACTCAAATCACATCAAGTTTACCTTTGAATGAGAATCCTGTCCATGCTCGTTCATAGCATAAATTCATGATTGTACTCGTGTTATTGATTGTATTGTGAAAGATGTGGATTTGGAAAGACCCTGACTTGCATCTCGCGGACAACTCGAAAACGAGGTATAGTTCCACGGACGGTCACCGAGGCACTGGGACCGATCCGATCCGGATGGAACTCTGGTGTTCAGTTTATTGTACTTGGACGAGAATGGCGTGTAGCGCCCATTGTTCTTTCGCTGCATATCATTCTCTCCAACGGCTGAACTCTAATTATATAGTCAAATATTGTACTGGACGAGATGGCTTGTAGCGCCCATTATACTTTCGCTGCAAACCATTCTCGTTTATGACTAGTGTCCTTTACGGCTATGCTAGCGACTCATGTTCATATAGATAAGTCATCCTCGCTTAGCGGCTACCCACGTGCGAGTCATTGCATCGCATCAAAGAACAGCTGAACACCTGAACGATCATGATACAACGACTCTCGTGTTTGCATATGCTATGACTTGGTTTTCATTATGAATGCCCCTGAATGTTTATACCTGCCCGTGCTTAAAATAACTTCTTTGCCTTGGACAGGGAAGGACAAATGGTAAGTTGGTAAGTCTCGCCGTATTTTCTCTTATGTCGCACGGCGCACTGCAATACGTGTTAGGCTATTCAATCTTTACATGAAACTGATCCTAAGGCAACTAGAAAGACAACATGATAGTTGGTGCACGAAACCTATATTACGTGTTTGGATTTGTCGAGCGGGCGAGTAGCCTCCCCACCAGTGCATTCAATGTACTAATAACCCACCAGATCGTTTGCAAGGTACGGGAGAACCTCGTTCGATGCGGATGTGTAAACCCCCTCGACTAAAATTTAGGATCACTTAACTTAGATAGAGAGATTAGGGTTAATTTAGAGCCAATTAGAATTTGATTACAGTATTTTATATTTGTTGTGCAATATTTATATTACTTAGTGCACCTTACCCTTGCTCCGAGATTTAGAGCTCTACACCAGTTAATACTTGCAAATAAATTCCATACATTTTTCCTAGTCATGCCAGCCTACTATTCTGACCCTTGTGTAACTCACAAATACCCTCCCTTGTGCTCATTTTAGTCGGACAATAATTGTTGCAAATGTCCGTTCTTAAATCCAATTAAATCCAACTTTGTATTCCTTGTGCGTTCCAATCAAAATTGGAGACACAACCTTGAACCGTTTTGTACAACCCAATTTATGATAATATTCTATTATGAGTCCTCTATGTCCAAGACACTTGTGTCCCACCTAATTTTAGTCCAGGTACTTCCAATTAATTCAAGAATACCGTGCGCATTTATTTTTAATTAATTTTAAACCCAATTATGTCCTTGTGCAATTCTCCAATTGTTGGGCACTTTTATGCAAAAGTGCATTGAGGTGTCCACACCATTGGACAATACATGAAGAAACCCATTTTTCTCTTTCATACGAATTTTTCCATAATTTTTGGAATGTGCAACGCGCAACATCGCCCTCATTTAATCCTAGCAACTCTTTTTGAATTAAACCAAATCCTAGCCCATTGAAATACCGACATGACAACCCAAGCCCAATTCTAAGAGAGTGTTGACCAAGTCAAACTATTTGTAAACCCCCTCGACCAAAATTTAGGAGCACTTAGCTTAGATAGAGAGATTAGGGTTAATTTAGAGCCAATTAGAATTTGATTACAGTATTTTATATTTGTTGTGCAATATTTATATTACTTAGTGCACCTTACCCTTGCTCCGAGATTTAGAGCACTACACCAGTTAATACCTGCAAACAAATTCTATCCATTTTTCCTAGTCATGCCAGCCTACTATTCTGACCCTTGTGTAACTCACAAATACCCTCCCTTGTGCTCATTTTATTCGCACAATAATTGTTGCAAACGTCCGTTCTTAAATCCAATTAAATCCAACTTTGTATTCCTTGTGCGTTCCAATCGAAATTGGAGACACAACCTTGAACCATTTTGTACAACCCAATTTATGATAATATTATATTCTGAGTCCTCTATGTCCAAGACACTTGTGTCCCACCTAATTTTAGCCCAGGTACTTCCAATTAATTCAAGAACATCGTGCGCATTTATTTTTAATTAATTTTAAACCCAATTCTGTCCTTGTGCAATTCTCCAATTGTTGGGCACTTTTATGCAAAAGTGTATTGAGGTGTCCACACCATTGGACAATACATGAAGAAACCCAGTTTTCTCCTTCATGCGAATTTTCCTATAATTTTCGGAATGTGCAACGCGCAACATCATCCCCACTTAATTATAGCCTTGCATTTAAATAATGCAAATTATAGCCCTCCAAACATCCCCTTGTCAAGCCTTGGCCCAATCCCAAGGGGGTGTTGACCAAGTCAACACCCAAACCCAAAATTCTACATACTCCCAATAAATATCTTCCTTTTATTCCTTTCCTTTTAATTTCCCTAAAACCCTAACCCTAGATCTAGCCGCCACCCTCCCTGTTCTCCGCCTCCCTCTCCCAACAGCCGAGACACCACGCCACCACCGCTGCTCAACGCCGGCGCCTCTTCCCCGACTTCGTCTTCCTATCTCCACCATTGGACCGCCATCACCGCCCCCGTCGTCACCAACAAACATCACCACCATCCCCATCACCGCCAACACCACCTCCCTCCACTGCCGAGCCACCCTCACCCTCGTCGCCGTCAACCGAGCATCGCCCCGACGCCGGCGAGCCGACCCCCTTCTTCCCCCTGCAGAGCCACCGCTGCCGCTGCTTCAAGCTGCTGTTGCTGCTGCGGTGCTGCCGAGCCACCCCCACCCCCGCTGGAGATCGCCGAGCACCGTTCCGACGCCGGCGAGCCGACCCCCTTCCCCCCGCCCCCCGCGGCAGAGCCACAGCACAGCGAGCCGCTGCTGCTGTTACTGCTCCAACTGTTGCTGTAGCCGCTGCCGTTGCCGTCCTGGCCGCTGCCACAGCGCCGCCGAGCACCGCCCGACGGCCACCGAGCACCCCCGACGACCGACAACGCTCCCCCGGGCTTCCCCTCCCCTTCTCCGCCAGAACGCCGCCGCGACGATACCCCCTGCTGCTGCTACTGTTCTTCTTCTTCAACTCGCGAAATCGAGCCTCGACCAACCCACTTCCCGGTACGATCACGCCTCCATCGCTCGACCATTCTGCGAGCTATCTTCGCAGATGTGTTCGCTAGGTAACCCTCTTCTAACGTCTTTATTTAGAATAATTTAATTTAATTTATATTATTTGTTAGTTTAGATCCAAAATCGAATAAAAACCGTTTTCAAAATACTAAAATTCTCCGAAACGGAGTAGGTCCCGTCAATCCGGGCATCCACATCGCGTACCAATTTTACCAAAAGGTGCACACTATCAATACGGAGGTATGGGATTTCGTGGAAGTTGATTTGGATGTGCGTGCACACCGGAATCAACGGGTATCCGTCGACGACACCCCGTATCAGCCCTGTACTGGAACTCATTGTAACTTCGTGCGTGCTTGTCGTTTCGAAACAAAACTTGCGCCATCGGACTCGTAGCGATACGCTGGTCCTGTGACCCATGTTTGGTTCGATTCTGAGAACGTTGACAAAATCCCGTATCATGGGCCCCACGGCTCCACTTGACGGGCGATTTTGTGATCGGCTCATCGGAATCCAGTTATGGACATTTCGTTGGGTTCGTATCGACGTTCTGGACTTGTTGACACTAAGTTTGACGAATTTGGAGAACCTTGTCTCTGGCACATTTTTTGGTGCAAGACGGGCCCACTTGTGGACCCCGTGTTGACCAGAAACTGTATTTTTGCCCCTGTGTCCAAATTGGACGAAAGGGTAGTATTTTTTAGCTATTTCGCTTATTCTGGGAATGTTGTTGATGTTTATTTCAGCATCCGGAGACGTTCATTCTGAGGCTATAGTTTCTGACTCTTGGTGTTTGACATATGGACGTTACACATTTGCAGCTCTCTTGCCAGGCAAGTATACCTTGCCTTTGTTGTACTATTTAAATTCAGTTATTTTTATTTGCATGTTTATTTAATTTAATATTATATAACTGTGCGCATCCGAGAAGACTCGGGTGCAGTCAACGAATGCGTTGACGTTAGGACTTGTGTCTGACCTAGTGTCTAGTAGACCCACCTAAAGTTGTGGAGTTATCGGTATAACTCCCCAGGCCTTGACACATTTCTTACACGTGTTGTGAGTCTCATGTAGGGCACGGACTTGCGTATGTGGTTGGCCACCTATATGTGTAGGCGTGCGACGGATAGGGAATAACTGCTATTAGCGATGCATGATAGAAGACTTAGCAGTTATTAGTAGTCGGAGCATAGAATATTGTGGTACGAAGGTCCAATCATTGTCCTTGTTTGGTTGTAAGGTTGGACTATTATTCTAACGATAGACTATGAGCCAGAGTTACGACGTCTCGGCGTAGTAGCTAAGGCGTGTTGTGGATACGACATGCATAGATCATTGGGCGGGGAGGACGACTAGTAGGCGTATGGGACACCCACCTCCTTTATACAGATACCGCACTCGACGGAGTGATACGGACGTATATATATATTGCAGATACCACGTTCTTTAGAGTGTTGGACGTCACTTGTTATTTTTGCAGATACCACACTCTATAGAACATTGGACGTTATTATACAGACACCATGCTCCTCGGAGATGGACGTTATTATTGCAGAGTGCCCATGTTCTGGGGGCATATGTGGCATATACTAGTCAGTCACGACGATTGGTTAATTACGTCAGCATATGTCTAGCCTACACATTCCCATACGTACTAAGTTGTCCTCAAATTGCATTCACTTAGATGGTTAGCACACCCCCCTTTATTTATTCAGTATTTACTTTATGGCATATATTTTTTGTATCTTGTTATGTCCCTCTGAGGACCTGGATCCCTTCCAGGTTGTTTGTGCAGTTACAGGATATTTGATCTAGTAGAGTGTGGACATCATTGCAGGTATATCTATATTTCCAGCTATTTTAGTCATGTATTACTTTCCATTTTATTCTGCTTCTATAGCCTAGTGTTTATAGACCTATGTTGTTCTTCTGGTCTATTCGAACGGATGTATTATTGGGCTACAGACTGATGATGCATATCGTTCTTTCTTGAGATTACTTACCCTGGATTGAGACTTAGATTTAGTTGTTGTATGTTAGAAATAGATTATTACTTGGATCACTTGACCATGGACACCGTAAGTGCACTTCGTCGGGTCCATTAAATTGGAAAGCCCTACGGAGTCGTACCAGCTTGCCATTGCCACGTGTCTGGTCTCATAGATTTTGGGACTGGGGCGTGACACTATTCCTAGGTCAACCAAATTTCATGTGCATATAAATACATCATTTCTTTTACTTTTTCTTTGTAATTTTCCTAAAACCTAAACTTAGCCCTAGCCGACAACACCCCCCCTTTCACTGTTCATCTCCTTCCTCCCTCCGCCGATTTCAGCCATCGCCGCCGACCGGAGCCAGCCTCCACCGGAGCAGCGAGTCTGGCCACCCCCTTCTCCTCCGGATCCGCCACCGTGGTCACCTTCAGCACCTCCACCATCATCGACCCCGCCGCCATCTGCACCCGCAACCACCATTGCTCTTCCCTCGTCGGATCCTCCGTCCTGTCAGCCAACCCCGCCTGAGTCTCCGCCTGAGCCTCCTTCTCTGATCGACCCGGCCGTCCCCGAGCAGAGCTCCACCACCATGACCTCCCATCCCCCGTCACCGTACTCGACTTCTCAATATCTTCCTCCCCGTCCTCCTCCGTCAGGACACATCTTCCCGAACAGTGCAACCTCACTGAGCAGCCGTCGGCTCCTGTTAGTTTCGACCCCGACAGTGCCAACCTCCACCTTCATCACCTCCACCATCTCCATCATCCCCTCGCCGGATTACTCAACCACCACGGTCCCGAGCTCCCCTCTCCCATCAACCACGGCCACTACAGCCATCTCCACCATCAACCACCATCTCCACCACCAGCTCACGACTCCCCCTTCCCTTCTCCACACCGCCGTTGCGACTGAGAATGTTGCCGCTGCTGCTGCTTCAACCGCAGCTGATGCTACTGCCGCCCCACCGTGAGCCGTCGCATCCCGGCCCTGCGCTGCCGAGTGCCACCGCCGCAGCAAACGCTGTTGCTGTTGTGTCTACTGCTGCTGTAACTGCTGTCGTGTTTTGGCCGGCGCAGACCGCCGAGCACTCCCCGACGACCGTCGAGCACCCCCGACGATCGACCACCGCCGAGCACCCCCGACGACCGACGACACTCCCCCGGGCTCCCCCGACCTACGATGTACTCCCCCGCAGCGGTCCAGACCGCCGTTACCGCCTACACGGCCTCCCTGAACACGGAACCAAGCATCCCATAGTCCAGAACCGAGCACCAACACCCCGCCCTCGCGTTGTGTTATCTTCCTCCTTGCTTGACCGAATCCCGAACCATCACCTCAGGTATAATTTCAATCTAACCCTCTTGTAATGCCTTCTAATAGAATAATTTAGCTTGTTTTCTATTATTTGTAATTTGAGATCCAAAATCGAATAAAAACAGTTTTCAAAATATTAAAATTCTCTGGAACGGAGTGGGTTCCGTCAATCCGGGCATCCACATCGCGTACCAATTTTACCAAAAGGTGCGCACTGTCAATACAGATGTGTGGGATTTCGTGAAAGTTGATTTGGAAGAGCGTGCACACCGGAATCAACGCGTATCCGTCGACGACACCTTGTATCGGCCTTGTGTTGGAACTCGTTGTAACTTCGTGTGTGCTCATCGTTTCGAAACAAAACTTGCGCCATTGGACTCGTAGCGATACGCTGGTCCTCTGACCCAAGTTTGGTTCTATTTTAAGAACGTTGACAAAATTTCGTATCGTGGGCCCCGCGGCTCCACTTGACGGGCGATTTTGTGATCGACTCATCGGAATCCAGTTCTGGATATTCCGTTGGGTTCGTATCATCGTTATGGACTTGTTGACACTAAGTTTGACGAATTTAGAGAACCTTGTCTTTGGCACTTTTTCGGTGCAAGACGGGCCCACTTGTGGACCCCGTGTTGACCAGAAACTGTATTTTTATCCATGTGTCCAAATTGGACGAAAGGGTAGTATTTTCTAGCTATTTTGCTTATTCTGGGAACGTTGGTGATGTTTATTTCATTATCCGGAGACATTCATTCTGAGGCTATAGTTTCTGACTCTTGGTGTTTGACATCTGGACGTTATATTTTTGCAGCTCTCTTGCCAGGCAAGTATACCTTGCCTTTGTTGTACTGTTTAAATTCCGTTATTTTTAGTTGCATGTTTATTTAATTTAATATTATATAACTGTGCGCGTCCGAGAAGACTCGGGTGTAGTCAACGAATGCGTTGACGTTAGGACTTGTGTCTGACCTAGTGTCTAGTAGACCCACCTAAAATTATGGAGTTATCGGTATAACTCTCCAGGCCTTGACACATTTCTTACACGTGTTGTGAGTCTCATGTAGGGCACGGACTTGCGTATGTGGTTGGCCACCTGAACGTGTAGGCGTGCGACGGATAGGGAATAATTGCTATTAGCGATGCATGATAGAAGACTTAGCAGTTATTAGTAGTCGGAGCATAGAATATTGTGGTACGAAGGTCCAATCCTTGTCCTTGTTTGGTTGTAAGGTTGGACTATTGTTCTAACGATAGACTATGAGCCAGAGTTACGACGTCTCGGCGTAGTAGCTAAGGCGTGTTGTGGATACGACATGCATAGATCATTGGGCGGGAAGGACGACTAGTAGGCGTATGGGACACCCACCTCCTTTATACAGATACCGCACTCGACGGAGTGATACGGACGTATATATTTTTGCAGATACCACGTTCTTTAAAGTGTTGGACGTCACTTGTTATTTTTGCAGATACCACACTCTATAGAACGTTGGACGTTATTATACAGACACCATGCTCCTCGGAGATGGACGTTATTATTGTAGAGTGCCCATGTTCTGGTGGCATATACTAGTCAGACACGAAGATTGGTAAATTATGTCAGCATATGTCTAGCCTACACTTTCCCATACGTACTAAGTTATCCTTAAATTGCATTTCACTTAGATGGTTAGTACACCCCATTTATATTTTTTTACAGTATTTACTTTATGGCATGTATTTTTGTATCTTGTTACGTCCCTCTGAGGACCTGGTTCCCTTCCAGGTTGTTTATGCAGTTGCAGGATATTTGATCTAGTAGAGTGTGGACGTCATTGCAGGTATATTTACATTTTCAGCTATTTCAGTCATGTATTACTTTTTATTTCATTCTGCTTTTATAGCCTAGTGTTTATAGACCTATGTTGTTCTTCTGGTCTATTCGAACGGATGTATTATTGGGATGCAGACTGATGATGCGTATCGTTCTTTCTTGAGATTATTTACCCTGGATTGAGATTTAGATTTAGTTGTTGTATGCTAGAAATAGATTATTACTTGGATCACTTGACCATGGACAGCGTAAGTGTACTTCGTCGGGTCCATTAAATTGGAAAGCCCTACGGAGTCGTACCAGCTGGCCATTGCCACGTGTCTGGTCCCATAGATTTTGGGACTGGGGCGTGACATAGTTTTAGTTGTGGCCTGTGCAGGTCTCAGAAAAAATCGTTTAGGTTACGTTACTGTACCGAATGAACCTGCAACTTAGGATTAATGTGAATAAGATCTCAATCCATAACCGATTTTAAAACTCCTATTATTTTCGATTGTCGCCCTTGGACTTCATTACTGTATTTGTTCATTTACCGCCGACATCATTATTATTGTTTCTCATCTTCCTTATTTCGGGAACATGAATGCTTGCGTACGGTGATTTCTTCCAGGAGCAGATCCTCGTCAAGACGAAGAAGGCGTAATTGATAGAATAATTGAGTAGATGGTTAACCATGGTAGAGAAGAATCGATAAGTTCTTTCTTGTTACTAGAGCTAGTATAGACTGTTGGCATAAGAATTAGACACATAAGTAGAGACTTATAAACTAGACCCTTACTTAAGGTAGCCGCGACCTGTCAGTATTAGAAGCTAGAAGGGTTGTTTAATTCTAAGACGCTAGAATAAATTAGGAGAGACATAACTAGATATTAAGGTTAGTCGTAGCCCCATGACAATGATACAAGGAAGTAGGTGTAGTCTGATGGTAGTGATACAAGGAATGACCTGATGAACTTGGCAAGACAGAATCTTAGACTCACCTCTAGAAGAAGATTATTAGATAATAATAAAAATAGGGTATGAAATAGTACTTAGGGTAGCAAACCATAGTGGTTAACCCCTAGTTACCTGATAACTTACAGTATCCGACATAAATTATTTTCCCACCCTCTAGATAATGATCAGGACTAAGCTAAAACAGATAGGCAGATTGCTAGACACAGATTGGTAGACCCAATATTAGATGAAGAGATATTGGATGAAGAGATAGCTGAGTACTACAGGTAGCTTTCAAATTAGATTAGAGGTACTTGACTTATTTGGATTGTCAATGACTATTAGTCTCATATTTTTACCTTTGATAATTCGATTAGTTAAGCTAGTATCTGGAATAGAACAATTTGATTAAAGGTGAGAGTATCGACAGATGTTAGCCTTGAGTTGGATATCGTGAACTACCTATAATGAACGACCAGTTATAAACCTGATGGTACCCATATAGTTTGGATGAAGGGTACGCATGGAGTAAAGTAGGAGAAACCTCAGGTTCGAGGTAAAAAAAGGTAGAGTGGCAACAAGATGAGATTCGTGACAAGTACCTGGCCTTGAGTTTTTTTTTAATTTAGAAAAGTACTTGAACCGAAAACAAGGACGTTGGCTCGAGATAATGACAGACTTTGAGATTGAGCTACAGTACCATCCGAGAAAAAGCCAACGTAGTAGCTGACGTATTGAGCAGGAGACCCATGGCATTCTTGTGATTACACAGCAACACCAGTTGAGAGATCTAGAGCAGTTAGGTATAGAGGTCATTATGCCCGGAGCAGACGGTCAGTTGTCGAGTTTTCAGGTACAATCGACATTGGTTGAGAGGATCAAGACTGCCTTTCCAACAGAAGCCAGTTTCAGAGTCTTCGACGGAGGACAGAAGCCGGAATGCAGATAGGAATACGCATACACGAGGTTGGACTTTGAGATGTGGAGATCGTTTTTATGTTCTGAACGAAGAACTTCATCAGGAGCTGATATCGGAGGCGCACAGTTCAGCATGCTCTATTCATCCAGGAGACACAAGATGTACAGAGATCTTAAGACAGTACTCATGGTAGCATAGAATGAAGAGGGAGATAGCCGCTTTATGACAAAGTGCCTGGTGTGTCAGTAGGTCAAGGCTGAGCATCAGAGCTCCGCAGGGCTACTTAATCCACTCACGATACCTGAGTGAACATGGAAGTACATCACTATGGACTTCGTTATGGGCTTTTCGAGGAGTCCCAGTGTTCGTAATACGGTATGAGTGATCGTGGATCGACCTACAAAGTCTGCTCACTCTTTACCTTTCAGAGTTCGATAATCTACGGAGGTCTTAACAGATATGTATATGAGGGAGATCGTACGACCGCATGGAATGCCAGTAGGTATAGCGTCTGACAGGGATACGAGGTCCATATCTTACCTTTGACGGAGCTTAGAGTTGGAAACAAGATCAACGTGCTAGAAAGATATGAAGGTGTGTAGGAGACAAGGATAAGAAAAATATATTGGAGTCACATAACCCAAGGACAAATTTTTTGATATAGACTGGAGGGATAATAATTATAGTATTGTAATACTTTTGGAATTTCGAGGATTTAGCACAAGTAGAAATTGATGATTATCCTCGTAGTAAGTCACACACCGACTCATTAGTCAATTTGTAGACGATTACCACTGGAATCTTAGGTTGTATATTGACACGTGAGTATGGGGTATAAACGAAAGATAGAAGTCTGACAGGAATGGCAGCTGAATGTTGTAGATTACACATAAACTGCTTAAGAGATAGGGATTTAGACTTTGGACTAATAGGACAAGAGCTTGCTGAACCTAATCCTTAGTAGTAGGTGGTGTCATTAGAACCTCTATCAAATTTGCCCTAGCTGGTAATTTTTAGGGTTAGTATTCTTATTGGTTACCTTTTATTCTAGGGTACTTAGAATGACTGAATAGATAATTGTTATATATTTTCTATATATTCGTAGTACTATGTATTGAGTAGAGACTTATGTAGTATTTCATTACATATACTTCTCCTAGGAATTGTTTGAGTTGGAGTTTCTAGGCTAGGTATGACTGACTAGCTAGATTAGACCTGTTGCTACTAAGGGCAATTGTACGAAGTTAAGTCACCTGATTCCCTTGTGGATACTATAGGATGATGACGTATTACCTAGGAAGAATGTTAAGATAATAACCGTCCTAGTTGCTGACAAAGGTTAGGACAGTGTTCGAGGTACGGATCGAACAAACACCAGGCTCAGGAGTATTCCCAGTATGTCAATAGAGCCCAACAAATTAGTACAAAGGCCAGCTCCACCGGTCATAGGTATGTCTGTAGCATTGCTTGATGAGTTATAGCTTATTATGTGTTATTTTTAATTTCGAGGATGAAATTCTTATAAGTTGGGTAGATTATAAACCCCCTCGACCAAAATTTAGGATCACTTAGCTTAGATAGAGAGATTAGGGTTAATTTAGAGCCAATTAGAATTTGATTACAGTATTTTATATTTATTGTGCAATATTTATATTACTTAGTGCACCTTACCCTTGCTCCGAGATTTAGAGCACTACACCAGTTAATACCTGCAAATAAATTCCATACATTTTTCCTAGTCATGCCAGCCTACTATTTTGACCCTTGTGTAACTCACAAATACCCTCCCTTGTGCTCATTTTAGTCGTACAATAATTGTTGCAAACGTCCGTTCTTAAATCCAATTAAATCCAACTTTGTATTCCCTGTGCGTTCCAATCGAAATTGGAGACACAACCTTGAACCGTTTTGTACAACCCAATTTATGATAATATTCTATTCTGAGTCCTCTATGTCCAAGACACTTGTGTCCCACCTAATTTTAGCCCAGGTACTTCCAATTAATTCAAGAACACCGTGCGCATTTATTTTCAATTAATTTTAAACCAAATTCTGTCCTTGTGCAATTCTCCAATTGTTGGGCACTTTTATGCAAAAGTGCATTGAGGTGTCCACACCATTGGACAATACATGAAAAAACCCATTTTTCTCCTTCATGCAAATTTTTCATAATTTTCGGAATGTGCAACGCGCAACATCGCCCACATTTAATCCTAGCAACTCTTTTTGAATTAAACCAAATCCTAGCCCATTGAAATACCGACATGACAACCCAAGCCCAATTCTAAGAGAGTGTTGACCAAGTCAAGCTATTCCTAGGTCAACCAAATTCCATGTGCATATAAATACATCATTTCTTTTACTTTTTCTTTTTAATTTTCCTAAAACCTAAACCTAGCCCTAGCCGACAACACCCCCCTTTCACTGTTCATCTCCTTCCTCCCTCCGCTGATTTCAGCCATCGCCGCCGACCGGAGCCAGCCTCCACCGGAGCAGCGAGTCCGGCCACCCCCATCTCCTCCGGATCCGCCACCGTCGTCACCTTCAGCACCTCCACAATCATCGACCCCGCCGCCATCTGCACCCGCAACCACAGCTGCTCTCCCCTCGCCGGATCCTCCGCCCTGTCAGCCAACCCCGCCTGAGTCTCCGCCTGATCCTCCTTCTCCGATCGACCCAGCCGTCCCCGAGCACCACAGCTCCACCACCATGACCTCCCATCCCCGGTCACCGTACTCGACTACTCGATCTCTTCCTCCCCGTCCTCCTCCGCCGGGACACATCTTCCCGAACAGTGCAACCTCACTGAGCAGTCGTCGTCTTCGATTAGTTTCGACCCCGACAGTGCCAACCTCCACCTTCATCACCTCCACCATCTCCATCATCCCCTTGCCGGATTACTCAACCACCACGGTCCCGAGCTCCCCTCTCCCATCAACCACCGCCACTACAGCCATCTCCACCGTCAACCACCATCTCCACCACCAGCTCACGACTCCCCCTCCCCTTCTCCACACCGTCGCTGCGACTGAGAACGTTGCCGATGCTGCTGCTGCTTCAACCGCAGCTGATGCTACTGCCGTCCCGGCCCTGCGCCGTCGAGTGCCACCGCTGCAGCAAACGCTGCTGCTGTTGTGTCTACTGCTGTTGTAACTGATGTCGTGTTTTGGCCGTCGCAGACCGCCGAGCACTCCCCGACGACCGCCGAGCACCCCCGACGACCGACGACACCCCCCCGGGCTCCCCCGACCTACGACGTACTCCCCCGCAGCGGTCCAGACCGCCGTTACCGCCTACACGGCCTCCCTGAACACGGAACCAAGCATCCCATAGTCCAGAACCGAGCACCAACACCCCGCCATCGCATTGTGCTATCTTCCTCCTCGCTTGACCGAATCCCGAACCATCACCTCAGGTATAATTTAAATCTAACCCTCTTGTAATGCCTTCTAATAGAATAATTTAGCTTGTTTTCTATTATTTGTAATTTGAGATCCAAAATCGAATAAAAACAGTTTTCAAAATATTAAAATTCTCCGGAATGGAGTGGGTCCCGTCAATCCGGGCATCCACGTCGCGTACCGATTTTACCAAAAGGTGCGCACTGTCAATACGGACGTGTAGGATTTCACGAAAGTTGATTTGGATGTGCGTGCACACCGAAATCAACGCGTATCCGTCGACGACACCCAATATCGGTCCTGTGCTGGAACTCGTTGTAACTTCATGTGTGCTCGTCGTTTCGAAACAAAACTTGTGCCATCGGACTCGTAGCGATACGCCGGTCCTCTGACCCAAGTTTGGTTCGATTCTGAGAACGTTGACAAAATTTCGCATCGTGGGCCCCGCGGCTCCACTTGACGGGCGATTTTGTGATCGACTCATCAAAATCCAGTTCTGAACATTCCGTTGGGTTCGTATCATCGTTCTGGACTTGTTGACACTAAGTTTAACGAATTTAGAGAACCTTGTCTCTGGCACTTTTTTGGTGCAAGACGGGCCCACTTATGGACCCCGTGTTGACCAGAAATTGTATTTTTGCCCCTGGGTCCAAATTGGACGAAAGGGTAGTGTTTTCTAGCTATTTCGTTTATTCTGGAAACGTTGGTGATGTTTATTTCAGCATCCAGAGACGTTCATTCTGAGGCTATAGTTTCTGACTCTTGGTGTTTGACATTTGGACGTTACATTTTTGCAGCTCTCTTGCCAGGCAAGTATACCTTGCCTTTGTTGTACTGTTTAAATTCAGTTATTTTTAGTTGCATATTTATTTAATTTAATATTATATAACTATGCGCGTCCGAGAAGACTCGGGTGCAGTCAACGAATACGTTGACGTTAGGACTTGTGTCTGACCTAGTGTCTAGTAGACCCACCTAAAGTTGTGGAGTTATCGGTATAACTCTCCAGGACTTGACATATTTCTTACACGTGTTGTGAGTCTCATGTAGGGCACGGACTTGCGTATGTGGTTGGCCACCTATACGTGTAGGCGTGCGACGGATATGGAATAACTGCTATTAGCGATGCATGATAGAAGACTTAGCAGTTATTAGTAGTCGGAGCATAGAATATTGTGGTACGAAGGTCCAATCCTTGTCCTTGTTTGGTTGTAAGATTGGACTATTATTCTAACGATAGACTATGAGCCAGAGTTACGACGTCTCAGCGTAGTAGCTAAGGCGTGTTGTGGATACGACATGCATAGATCATTGGGCGGGGAGGACGACTAGTAGGCGTATGGGACACCCAGCTCCTTTATACAGATACCGCACTCGACGGAGTGATACGGATGTATATATTTTTGCAGATACCACGTTCTTTAGAGTGTTGGACGTCACTTGTTATTTTTGCAGATACCACACTCTATAGAACGTTGGACGTTATTATACAGACACCATGCTCCTCGGAGATGGACGTTATTATTGTAGAGTGCCCATGTTCTGGTGGCATATACTAGTCAGTCACGAAGATTGGTGAATTACGTCAGCATATGTCTAGCCTACACTTTTCCATACGTACTAAGTTATCCTCAAATTGCATTTCACTTAGATGGTTAGTACACCCCATTTTTTTTTTACAGTATTTACTTTATGGCATGTATTTTTGTATCTTGTTACGTCCCTCTGAGGACCTGGTTCCCTTCCAGGTTGTTTATGCAGTTGCAGGATATTTGATCTAGTAGAGTGTGGACGTCATTGCAGGTATATTTACATTTCCAGCTATTTCAGTCATGTATTACTTTCCATTTTATTCTGCTTTTATAGCCTAGTGTTTATAGACCTATGTTGTTCTTCTGGTCTATTCGAACGGATGTATTATTGGGCTACAGACTGATGATGCGTATCGTTCTTTCTTGAGATTACTTACCCTGGATTGAGATTTAGATTTAGTTGTTGTATGCTAGAAATAGATTATTACTTGGATCACTTGACCATGGACAGCGTAAGTGTACTTCGTCGGGTCCATTAAATTGGAAAGCCCTACGGAGTCGTACCAGCTGGCCATTGCCACGTTTCTGGTCCCATAGATTTTGGGACTGGGGCGTGACAGGATGCCTCCTTCGTGCGTGCTAAGGCCAGGAGTCCACTCTGAAGCCTTGGAGCGCTGCGTCCGGAACCGAAGCACATATACAAGACATAATGTTGGAAGATTGCCTGAACATCGTCTGTATAATCATTCCACAATTGTAGCCACTTGGCACGCTTTTATTGTTTCAGAGAGAGAGGCTTTAGCGAATTGTAATCTCGGCTATACGCCGCCTATAACACATGTTCAATATCAATAAAAGAGCTTGTTCTACTTTAACTTGTGTTATTCAATGCTTCCGCTATTGTCGACTCAGTGAACTTATTACCAAATCGCCTATGCGTTTATGATTCCACTGCACTCGGACAATCTGTGCGACTCTGTGGCTTAGAACTCTTACCGTCAGCCAATGAACCATGGCCTTGCACAGGCGAGGCTTACGCTCGTGCGGCATCACGCCCGGATGGGTCAAAGCGATCGTTCCGCGGGAGCGCTGGCGCGGTAATTCTCGCCTAGCGGGAACGGCCGATTTAGCCTACGGGAGATCGGGATGTGACAGTGCAAACCTTGATCTCCTTCCTGGCTTCGAACTGTTAAAACCGATGTCATTCCGTGAAGTTTTGGTAAACCATCAGTCACCAAAATCGGATCTGTGGAACAACCCCTACCTGAAGACCGACCAGCTGTCATGGGACCGACAGACTGACCCTCAATCTTTGACTCATCACCATTCTTCGCTTTGTCTCGACGAACCGAATCCTCCGTAATCAAAGTAACTAGAAGCCCCTCCAAGTCAAGTTTTCGTAGTCTACTTCTGGAATTCCTTAAACAACTAAGTTCAAGTATTCAAGTCAAAGTCTATCCACTTTGATACGTTCTATTTTATCGAGTTCGTTTGGAATAATCATCGAACATGTTCCCGCGAGTTCGATCATCCCCGTCGGACGTAAAATTACCACGCCAATGCTCCCGCAGGATAATCGTTCTCGGCCGGGACTGATTGTCGAGAATTATTTTTTGAACTACATTCAAGATAGTTCTTCCAAACTATAGATCAAATCTGTTATCGCTTACCTCATTCATTGAACCATAATATTCATTTACTTGTAACAATTTGTGCTATCTTCCAATTATCGATACCATGCCAAGTTTATTAATTCAAAATCACAATGTCCATTCTCAGGCTAACTTCTATCGAGCGATATCCTACTCAAGTTCAATCCATTTGATTTAATTCAAAATCGCACGTACGATCCACCAAGTTTTTTGACCAAGATATTGATTTCTATTAGCTTGAGTCCCTATTCGATATAAGCCTTATCACTTGTTCAACACATTCTCAATCATTTAAAACAACTATCGCACGAGACCTACGAATTTGTTTGAATATTTCCAAAATGATCCATACACCACTCAGGAATCGAGTCATCCTATTAAATTTTCAATAGTGTTTGCATCACTTGTTAGCATATTCACCAAGTCATTCTTAGAATTCCTGTGCGATACCTAAGCATCGCCTGATAAATCTTAGTCTCGTATATATCCTGTTGATAGTCATCCAAGTAAACCATATTTGTATCTGCCGACACAAAATACCGTCTGAGCTATTTCCCAAAATCCAAGCACGATTCTCTATATTCGCCTTAGCGATAATCTGATAATGTTTCTATCGGTTGTCATTCTAAGTCTGACTTATCCTTATCTGAACGATATCTCAATCTCGCTTGCAAACTAGCTACACCAAAGGTCTTGGCGCGCGATATTTAACACAACTTAGTCGAAAAGCTGTGTGCATAGCTAATCGTCTGAATGATATTCCATTTTGCACACTAACTATCTTGGAAATCATGTATAGGTATTCGGGTTCACGGATAACTTGCAATTTTTAGCATGAGTCTATTCCCACAAAGTCTAACACATGTAGGAACAAGGGTCTTCGCATAAATATCCAATACAAGAAATCATATGAATCACATGCAGTTTCAAAAATATTTACTCATTGTATGGAACATCCCAATGGGTCAACGAGAGAGAGCATTCCGTTCATAACCCACGAACGAGCTTTCAAAACCGAGAATATCGATATGAAGTCCAAAGACGTTAAGCCGATGCTCTGATACCAATATGTCACGTCCTGATCTCCCACAGGAATTAGTCGTCCCCGCTAGGTGCGAATCACCGCACCAGCGCTCCCGCGGGATGATCTTTCCCATCTGGACGTGATACTACACGAGCACAAGCTGTGCCGGTACAAGTCCATGATCCGAACATGCGATAAAATATCTAAGCCACAAAGTCGCACAAATAGTCTGAATGCAGCGGAATAAGAAATGAACAGACGATTGGTAAAAAGTTTATAGAGTCTTCATAGAGGAAGCATTGAATAACACAAGTATGGAAGTAAAACAAGCACTTTATTGGTATTAAAAAAGTATTACAAGCGGCACTAGGCCAATATTATAAGTCGTTCAAGTCCTCTCTCGAAACAATAAAAGTGTGCCAAGTGGCTACATTTGTGGAATGATATATTGGTGATATTCCAACATTATGTCTTGCATATGTGCTTCAGCTCCGGACGCAATGCTCCAAGGCTCCAGAGCGAATTCCACGCCTTAGCACGCACGAAGGGAGTTTTTGCACCGAACGTGGTTCTCCCACACCCTGCAAGCAATATTGTGGGTTATCAGTACATGAATGCACTGGTGGCGAGACTTCTCACTCGCTCGACAAATCCAAACACGTTATATAGGTTCTGTGCACCATCTATTAAGTTGTCTTTATATTCTTGCCTTAGGATCAGTTTTATGGCATAATGAAAAGCATAACACGTGTGGCGGTGCGCCGTACGATATATGAGTAATACGGCAATACTTACCAACTTACCATTCTTCCTTCCATATCCAAGGTAAACCAAGTTAAACCAAGCACGAATATATATATATATATATATATATATATATATATATATATATATATATATATATATATATATATAATCCAAGTCAAATTGCATAAGCAAACACGAGTGTCACGGGCGGGGTTCTGACTCAGGTGCACAAGTTATATGGATTACTCAAGTATGTTGTACTTAGGAGGGTTACAATAGATTGCTCAGGTGTTTAAATTATGTACAGATGTCTTATACTCATAATCGTTCAGGTGTTTCGGATTACTGGATGCGATGAAATTACTCGCACGCGGATTGCCGCTAAGCGAGAATGACTTATCTATATGAACCGGAGGTCACTAGCACGACGCCATAGAGGACGGTGTAGTCTCATGGAAGAATGGTGTGCAAGTAGGAACATGGGGCATTGCACATATCCTGCCTGACGCAGATGACTACAGTCAAAAGAATCTTACCTGTCGGATCGACCTCGGAGCCCCGGTGACAGTCTGCGGAATAAGATCCAAAAATCTTTCTTGTGCACCAAGTTGTCCGTAACCATGCAAGTCTCTATAATCTTATACGCCTCTTGTCACATACAAGTACAGGAACAAGTTAGGATATATCATGTACAAGTTCAAGTCAGGATCTTGTCAAGTACTGGTTCAAGTTCAAGGCAAGATTGTTCACAAATATATATCGAATCCCCGAGGCATTTAATTCATTACGGGACGAGTATTGCTCCACGAGCTTTGATTCTTGCTTTACTGACATGATGCAAATCCCCTGGTTCGGGAACTGCTTTGGCGACCTAACGGTTCTGAATACTTTCAGGTTCATACTTACACAGAATGAGTATTCGATAGTCTGCTGGGGAACATAGAGACTTAGTGGTTATATGTTAGTATTTAGTTACTAATTTAGTTAGTACATGTTAGAAGCATGGGTATGCTAGTTATGTTAGTTAGTATAGTATTGATATATGTTATGAGTATAAGTGCATGTTAGTGTTAGATTGTGTTAGATGATGCTAGATCTAGATGTTAACTGTTAGATACTCATGTTAGTATTTAGTTAGAGTATCATGATTAGTAGTTATAATAAGTTAGTATATATGTTAGTATATAGTTATACACTAGATAGAACAGATATTAGTATGGGTTGAGGCTAGTTCTTGAATTACCTTGAGATACACCAAGGTAATGTCAAGATATTGGCTTATCCTCAAGGTATTGGGTTTGTGTATCAAGAGGGGGTGTAGGTGGTGTGATACCGTATTGGCTCAAAGCCATGGTATCCACTTAGTATTAGTTTAGCTAGGGATACTATATATTTTCATCTTGTATATATATATTATTGTATTTCCATATCTAATATTTTACCTATCATACGGTATAATGTTGGTATCCTAGTATCCTAACATAGCTAGTATAGCCTAGTTACATAGTGTATGGACCCAATATCCTAGAGGAGGACTCATACAACCTAGAAATAGCTAGTTTGACTAGTTTAACCTAGAGTTGACCTAGTTCGACTATTTTGACCTAGAAATGACTTAATGACCTAGAATTAGACTAGTTTAACTTATTTTTATTCCAAAACCTTGTATTGTTGTAATATTCCATATTTAGGTCTTCGAGGCACCGTTCCGGACATCTTTGATACTGTTCACCGAATTTCAGACAAGTATATTCTCGGATAGTTTCTCATTTATGATATCCCCTATGTTTCTTGTATTTAGTGTATATATCATTAATTTCTTGACATGATGGTTACACAGATTAGTATATCCGGATCTCGTCGTAAGATATTATTTCTTGGTATTTTTGGTGTATCTTGTGCAAGCCTTGTTTCTCATTTTCTTGTACATGTACATACATCGATTCTTGGGGAGACTAGCTACCTACCCAGTGAATCCCGTGTCATAACGTAACATGGTTGGATCCACTATACTAGTCGGGACGGGGAGTGCTAGTGTAGATATGTGATCATACCCTCCTTGTGCATGTCATTGTGAGTGTTGATCATATACCGCGCGTATGATTAACCAGGCCCTAATCCTTGTACAAGTTCCCAAGCCGATCACATGCTGAAGCTAGTACTCACTCACATAGTAGTAGTATTCTTGCTCAATTCTATGATGCTCATTTCTTGTATTTAATTCCAATATTCCTATTTTGTATATCTCTTGTACTTGTATCCTGCATCTTGTATATTCACTCTATTTATTGTTACATAGTTTATATCATTCATTGGAACTACTGTTAGAGGTATACTTTGCTCCTTTCCTGACTGGATATATTTTTTCAGATGACACTGAGGAGTGGTATCCCACTCACTACGGGCCTCAGGACGTAGTTGTCTTAGAGCCAGAGACTTTGGCTCAGGAGGGTCTCATCCCCGTTGGGACAGACGACCCAGTACCTGTAGCTCAGTAGATAAGTTTATTTGTACTGGATTTGTCTCCAATATTTTGATATTAGTATTCTTATTTTATTAGATGACTCATTGGATATTATTTTGTCTTGTGAGTTGTATTTGACTCTTCAGTTCTTTATATCATATTCGTGCGATTGTTCCATTTTATAGATCTGTGATTGAGTATTCAGATTTTATTGGTGGCATATCTTGATTGTTAGATAGATAGTTTACCCAAACAACGTTCTACCGTCGATGCTGCGGCGTAGGCTGGACGTTGTTCACTGCTCGTACCCCTACACCGGGTGCGGGTTATGACACATTTTGAGTGGTGGCCCATACAGGTCTTTGAGGTCGCAATTAGTGTGATTCGTAGTGGTGCTCTGATTTTAGTGCTATTATGAGCCTGTTTCGGGATATAGGCTATAGGCTGAGAATACTCAATTACATCTAGGAAAAACTCTTTTGTTCATTTCTACTATTCTTTTTTTATATTGATATTTGATCTTTAATTGTTCTTCTTTGAGTAAATTATATCATGTGCCATATTGATTCTTTTCTTTCACTTTTTCTCAGGATGCCACCTAAGACTCGATCACAGCAGAGAGGAGCAGTTTCTGAGAGATCTGCGACTTTCCGAGGGCCTGCACTAGCCACTTCTCCGGTGATTGACGTATCAGCTGCGTTCGGGAGTCCACCTCCAGCTCAGATGATTGACTCAAGTGGATTGTGGTGAGCCGATCACAAAATTGCTTGTCAAGTCGAATCGTGGGGCCCACGTAAAAGGCGATTCGTCGTCTGACTCAGAATCAGACGAAACTCGGGTCACAAGACAAGTCAGATACTGCGAGTCCAAGGGAGCAAGTTTTGTGGCGATCCGATATGCGATCATAAACTAATTGGGTAATTTGTAAAACATCGATACGGGAGACTTTCAACTGATATAGGTTGATTCTGGCGTGCACACACGTCCAAATCAACTTTCGCAAAATCTCACCAGTCCGGATATACCATACGCTCCTTTTGGTGAAACTTGTACGCGAAGAGATGGTCCCGTTTGGCGGGGTGCACTCCGTATCGCAAGTTTTTGGGTTTTAAAAACATAATTTTTGGTTGTTTTGGAAACAGAAAAATTTGGCAAATAAGGCAAAATAATTAAAAATAAAAAAATAGAAATAATCTTGGATATGTTGTGAATAAGTCCCTTCAAATAGATTTTGAAAATATTTAACAAGTTGGTAGAAAAATGGTAATGAACAGGGGTACTTGGACTGAATTTCTGAACTATTTTGAACAATTTTTGTCCAACTTTCGATCGACTTTTCGATCAATCCAGGGCACCTAAAATTATTTTATTTGAATGAATTCCTAGAGGGTCATGTTGTGAGCATGTACGAAGAAACCGTTCGAGAAAAGAATCAAAGACGAGGGAGATATTGTACCTCAAAGTAGGGCTCGTGGAGCATTTGCTGTCACGCGTTCAGAGGCTTGTTGGTTGTCGGTCGGCCGTTCAGGCGACTACGACTGGAGGCGGCAACGCTGGTGAGTTGGGGAGGTCGCGGGGAAGATGAAAGGAGAGTTAGGGTTAGGGTTTCGATTTTGATGGTCATATATATGTGTATATATAGGGAGAAGGGGTCGGCTATCGCGGGTATGCGAGTTTGCATGTGTGCGTGCTTATGTTGGTTAGGCGTGGGTGTGTGTTGTGTTTTATTTTGATGGTCATGGTCTTTGTGTGTGCGTGGGTCTTTTGTTTTGGTGTTGTGGCTTTGTTATGTGGTGGTGTTGCTTTTCTTTCTTTCTTTTTTTTCTCTTTTAATAAATACATGAGAAAACATACAAAAATGTATATTTTTATATATAATAAATTTTAGGAGAAAATATATTTACTTTGACAAATGATTTAAAAAAATAGTTTTGTGAAATGTCTTTAAATAAATATCTATATAAGTAATACATTAAAGAATTAAAATTAACCAAAAATAATCTGAGAAAATCCAATAGTTTAATAATAATAATAATAATAGCTAAAATAAAAAAAAATCAAAATTAGGGGGTTTACAATTAAGTATTGGTAAGGGTTTGCAGTAAGTTCATTCAGTATATCATATGTTAGTATGGTTAGATTATTAGAACTAGTGAGGTTTAGTTCAGTTTTGGACTGAAGAGTGAGTGTAGGTTGGTTCAAGAGGTCTGACACCAAGTAAGGTTTAGTATCCTATGAGGTGGGTGATACTAGATAGTATCAGTAGGTACTCAGTGAGATTAGTTACTAAGGTAATGTTAGTATATTAGATAAATTAAGATATTAGTATTAGTCTTGAGTTAAACTAAGTTATAGGTTTGGGGTTAAGGTAACAACTAGATAATTAAGTATAGGGGTGTTATGAGTATACACTAGTGTTTATAACTTAGTATGACATATATTACTTAGTATAGTCTAGAATAACCTAGTTTTGACCTAGAAATTACATTTTAGCCTATTTAAACTTGTTTTTCATTCCAATACACCAATTGACATGATAATTCATATATAGGTCAGTGTGACACCAGTTCGGACACCGGTTTGCATCATTTGCTCTGGACCACATGCGAGTACATTCTTTGATAGTTTCCATTATTTGATAATTACTCTAATACAAGTATTTAGTAATGTTTTACCTGATTCTCGACACGATGGTTACACGGGTTTGTTGTATGGATTTCAATTCTGATATATCTATTGTTCTTACATTCATCGTACACCTTGATCATCATGTTCTTCACATTGTGTTTTTGGTATAGTGACGTGACTTGATTTGGAAATCATGATTATTGTGGATAGCCAATCTTAAGGGATTGTGTCGTACTATCGTGCTTGCATTATTGTGGATAGTCAATCCTAAGGGATTGAGCCATACTATCGTGATCATATTATTGTGGATAGCCAATCCTATGGGATTGAGCCGTACTATTGTATTATTATGGATAGTCAATCCTATTTGATTGAGTCATACTATTGTATTATTGTGGATAGCCAATCCTAAGGGATTGAGCCATACCATCGTGCTTGCATTATTATGGATAGTCAGTCCTAAGGGATTGAGCCGTACTATCGTGATCGTGTTATTGTGGATATTGCTTAGTGATTATTGACTATTGGTTAAACACATATTGGAAATTTATTTCAAAACACTTAGTGTAGTATTAGTTCTTCTTCTATTCCATTTTATAGTGTATTAATATTGCCCTATTGCTCTAGATTACCTGTCTCTCTCTTTCTGCCATATTATGATATATGCCCATTTATTTCTCTTCTTGTATTACATTCACTATTACTGTTTATAGTCATTATCAATTAACTTGTGTCACCCTCACTTTTCCAACTAGGGGTAGTTTGATAATTTGGCATAGATATTTATTTTTAGGAATATAGTATTGAATATAAATGTGATGATTGTATTAATTATTTAATTATATTGAGCTAAAATTATTTGTGATTAGTATTAGTTATTTTATTAGAGGCTTGTGTTAATTAGTTTAGTTAGAGAGACTAGCCAATATTTAGATTTGACACATATAGACCTATTTAGATTTGTCATGACAATTAGTGAGCCCAACTTAGACCCAAGCCCATTAGTCATTTCCACTAATTAATTAAGCATAATTAGCTTAATTGTAATTAGTAGAGACTTCCAAATATACCACCCTTAATTATTCCTCATAATTCACCATATAGGGCTAACTTGGACATTTAATTTTACTTGGAGAAGGGGGTAGAGGGGCCGGCCATATAAAGCCTCTCTCTCTCTCTCTCTCTCTCTCCTTATTTGCTTTCATTTTGATCCAAAAATTCTAGATCCCCAATTTTGCATTTTCCCTCCATTGATTTTCTACTCAATTCACCACCATTTTCTTTCCAAATTCATCACTCTTAGATCCTTGGAGCTTGGAGAAGCAAGGAGCACAAGGAGGAGATCTTTGGAGCCAGATATCGTGTCTGGATCGTGTCCAATTGTATTTTCATTCGGAATCCATCTCCCAATTGATAATTCCTGAATTTTTCTTTTATTATGGCTTCTTAATCATGCATTTGACCATTAGGAATGACCCAATGGCATAGGACTACCTATAGGAATAAGTTCTAGGCTATTTGGCTATGTATTGTGAGTTATATGTGGTATTTTGTGTGCATATTGGGAGAATTACGAATTTGACACATCAATTGTGTGTCATGAGATAAATTAGATCTAATTAGACTTAGATCGGGGTTATGGGACTAGGTACGTGTCCACAATTGGATACATGTAGGTCATATCAAGGTATTTTGTGATACGGTGCGACACGGGGCCCAATTTTGGGGGTTTTGCACAATTCTCTTCAATTTCTATTGTAGCAAGTTACATTGGTCATGTATAAATGTTATATATGTGTAGGTTTGATTAATTATGGAGAATTTGGGTTTTAGTGTTCCAATTGAGTGTGTATCATAAGTGTAGTAGACTTGCACACCTAGTGTTTGACTATAGGTCTCTAATGTATCATAAAACCATAAGTGTATACTATTAAGTATTTGTATTGGTGTATTATATATATATATATATATATATATATATATATATATATATATATATATATATATATATATATATATATATATATATATATATATGTATGTATGATTATTGGTGTGTGTATTGATAGGTCAGTGTCAGTATATGACTGATTGTGTGTGTGCATGTGAGTCAGTAAGGAGTGGATGTGTTCATCAGTGTGTGCAGGGGAAGAAAAGAGTGCAAGGAGGTGTAAGTGTAGTATTTGTGGGTGTCGTGCAGTGAGGCGATAGGATAATAGTTTGTAGCTAGGTGGTAGTAGTAGTAGTAGTAGCAGTACACTATCTTGGGGTCACTGTAGTGACTGTACCAGATTGGGGGCTCGTGCACAGGCCCTGTGCAGTCAGGTGATTGTTTGTGTATGTGTGTGGTTGATATGGATGTGTTAGAGTTGTAGAGGGAATGGGGGAGATCTGTCTGAACAAGAGCATTGGCAATATTGTTAACAACAACAAAATGAAGGGGACCAAGTAACAACAACCTAGAGCAATGCAAGCTCTGGCCATTTAGGCACTGCAGTAAAATTACTTAAGGAGTTGGTCACTGAGAATGTATAGACGAGGATGAGTCCAACAGCAGTGTCATACACTGTTGTGTTTAGACCAAAGGGAAACTCGAATTCCAGTGTGCAGTTGCCAGACAATAGGGGGTTTAGCTTCAGAGTTCAGTACATAAGTTCGAGAGATATTGGTTTCCAGTATAGCACTAGTAGTAGTTTGAGTATGGTATTATTCCCTTCTGTGTCTGGTATCAGATGTGATCTCAGTAGTAACTAGTGTGTAGGGGTGTTTAGCTTGGGGAATACTTGAGAGTTGTTGTGAGTGTTTGGTATTGGATTTGGGTAGTGGGCTTACATTCTACCCAACTTCTAAAATTTAAAAAATATTAAAATTAGGGGGCTTACATTCTACCCAACTTATAAGAATTTCGTCCTCGAAATTAAAACTAACACACGATATAAGGTTATGAAGATGTCATGTGATAGGGAAGAGAATACTACTACTACTACTACTCTTGTCATCTACGAGTCTCGTGGGTATGCCATCTAGCTAAAATATCAACCTATCCTTATAGCTACTCAACCACCATATTACACAATTCTACATCTATCTATACTTCTAAAATTTTGTGTCATAATGGGGTATATATCTAGTACTATCCACATGTCAAACTTCCATCAAGCATGAGTGTTCGTCATTCCGAAATAGGGGAAGACAAAAAACAATAATAAAGAGTTCAAGGAGGATGTGATCGAATACAAACACGAGGTTCAAATGCGTTGAAGGAATTCAAAAGGGAGTTGTCAAGGCAGTTGCAGATGAGATCCTATTTTGGTAAATTACTATTCGAAGTCTCGTATCAGTAAAATTACGTAACCGATACAATATGTTCGGACCTGTCTAGAGGGAAAATATATTTGTCTAGTAAGCTAAGTCAACTATTTCTCAATCAACATAGTATAATCTCTTATTGAAACCAAGTGCATTAATGCTAATCATACAATAATACACCGATACCACATGAATGCAAATACCAAGAAAGACAATATATAATAAAGTTGGCTAGACCTTAAAACAATTGTCCGAACAAGTTCATAATAAGAATAAAGCTTGCAAAACTAGGCTATATAGCATAATAAGTCGAACGAGAAATGGATAATGATGGATGTAAATATAAATAGATCAAACTCATCAAGAAACCAAAAGATGTCTGGTGTTTGTGTCTCTACAGTTACCATACTAACTTCTTGTCTACGCCTCTGGTCGACCAAATATGATATGGACCTTTAAAACTCTACAGTCTAGGTAAATACTATCTTCTTACACTAGCATATATTCAGTGTCGTTCAATTATACTTCATTAATGGGTTATAAGGACTTTGGGATGCTAGGTTATGAGGCATGGTACCCAACTTACAAGAGTTTAACTAATAGTGTAATTGACCTGTGGGCATATATACCTAGTACAAGTCACCTTCCTAACCTCTATCAAGCACGAATGAGAAGATAAGAGTTACGTTGTGAAAGGATCAAGCAAGATACAATTCTAGCAGTCAAACGAGAGTTTGGAACGAAATCAAAGAAGATGATCAAATAAGTGGATGAGATCCTACATTCTAATCCTATTTGCAGGCTTTTTCGGTATAGTAACATAACCGAGACAATATACTCTCGACCTGCATGGGCCACCACAAAAATATATCATGCTCCAGTCCCAAAATATGTAGGACTAGAAATACGTAAGCATGTCAGCCGTATGTATATGGCAACTCCAATATATGAAAACCATATCACATACGTACGCTGTATTATGAATAATAATTCGCAAGTGGTACATATATAAATCACAGGCACAACTAAATCACATCCACAAAACCAAATAGAAATAAATGTCACTACCAAAATTTTTAGGAAAGGGTATTTTGGTCATTTCATAATTTGCGTGCTTGTTTAATATTTACTTATTGTATTATTTAATTATTGTTAGATGTTAGATTTTATTTTGAACTTGTGTTAGTGGAACTAACTAGATTAGACTAGACTAATGGACCAACATTAATTCTAGTTAGTTTGAGCCCAATAGTTAGCCCATTCATTAGGAGGATGACTTAATTAGTTAAACCAATTGGATTAGAACCTTCCTTCCTTAATTAATTCCTTCATGACAAGCCCCAAGGGGTATTGTATAATTTTCATAGTAACTTGGAGTAGGGGCAAGGTCGGCCATAGGAGGGGGGAGGAGAGAGACTCTCTCTCTTCATCCATTCATTTCAATTATAGATCTAGAATTTCCCTCATCTAAATTTCTTTATTCCTACACCAATTCCTACCTAAATTCCTTTCCAATTCCTTCTCTACTCACTATTAGAGGCTATTGGAACAAGGAGAAGACAATGATCTACAAGGAGGAGAAATGAGCACAAGTTGAAGGCTCTTGACACTCATTTGGAGACTTGTATTGGGAATCCATCTCCCAATAGATATAATTCAGTTTTTTTCTCTCTATTTAGGCTCTAAATCTATAATTTAATCATTAGAAACCCTCCCATGTACTAAGGCTACCCATAAGAACTAGAATTAGGTTCATAGGAGGCATATGGAGGAAGTTATGTGGTATTTTGTGTCAATTTTGGAGGAATTTCGAAATTGACATATCTTGTGTTTATCAATAGATCAATTAGACCAAATTAACATGTGTTTGATTATTTGTGACTAGTGTCGTATCCACGATTGGATACGTGTAGGCCGTATTACGACAATTTGGCGATACGGGTTAATTTGGAGATTTTCTTTCGACACGGAAGTTTGAGCATGTCATATTTTGACACGGGCACGCGAATGAGTAGCTAGCTCTTTGCAGTACTTCTAATTATGATTCTAGACTTGCTTGTGTCCTTCGGGATACGTTTGGTGGTGTGGTGGAGCCGTATCACAAGCGTATCATAGATTGAGTGTGATACGGGTGCGGTGCACTCCACGTGTTTGATACTTTGTATTCTAGATTGAGAATAATGTATTTGTGGTTGTTATATATATATATATATATATATATATATATATATATATATATATATATATATATATATATATATTAACACTTAAATGCAATAGAAATATAGCTATATATATATATATATATATATATATATATATATATATATATATATATATATATATATATATAGGAGTTATAGTGTGTGTGCGTATTTGTGTGATTGTGTAAGTGAGGCAAGGTAGAGGAGGGGGACTCGGGCCTGTGCACTTGGTACATAGGTAGTAAACAGCAACATAAAGAACAGCAGCAACAACAACATAGTGAACAGCTACAACAGCAACATGCTGAAAGCAGCAGCAAATGCTAGAGTCAGTAGCAAGCAGCAGCAGCAAATGCTAGAGGCAGTAGCAAGCAGCAACACCAAATGCTAGAGGCAGCAGCAGCAGCCAATGCAACCCGTAGGGGCAGCAACAACAACAATAATGCTAAGAGAGTTAGTAACATTTCTCACTGCATAGTATCAGTTCAGATATTTACTGTGTTGTGTCCGACATAGTTCAATTTAGTTTAGTATTCAGTGTTCAGTTCAGTTTTAGTATTTCTGTCACGACCCGCACGCGAAAAATCGGGCATGAGTCGTGGGTACGTCCAGCCTACACTGCAGCATCGGCGGTAGAACGTTATCTAGGTCAACTATCTAGCTAACAATCTCACGCAATCAATATATAAACCTTTCAAGATCTCAACTCCAAACGGAGGAGCAATATCATAATGATAATCACAAGTACTCAATCATGAATCTAAGCACGATAAGATAACAAAGAAGACTAACAACTACAAAGTCTAAACAACTGCTACTAAAAACAACCACAATAATAATACAACAATATCCAAAATCATATACAATACAAGGTCTCAATCCAAAACCGGAGACAAATCCGGTACCAAAAGCTAATCAAAACAACAACAGGTCCTAGTGATCCCGGCTACCAATCCGGAAATCACTCCTAAACTAGAGGGTCCCTGTCTGCACCATCGACAGGCTGAGGTCCATAAAACGTCGGACACCAATCCTCCGGATACTCTGAAAAAAATATGTTCAGTCAGGACTGGAGCAAGTACACCTCTAACAACAGTTCCAATTAAATGATAAAAATTATAAAACAGTTGTAGCAAGTAGCAAGGTGAAGGAAATAAAGTATGAAACAAGAAAATATACATATCACTGATGCATAAAGGTAAAGATGCATGAATATCAGAAACAAGATAGTAATAACTGCAAGATGCAAGAAATCTAAACTAAGATCAAGTATGTGCACAAGAACGTGTAGTGAGTCCAGCAAGAGATACATGTAATAAGTCAAGTCCAGAAACTATAAGTGAGACCAGCAAGAAATGCAAGAGAGTCCAGACTATAAAGAATGAACTCGTGTCTTTGAAATACCTGTTTCGACATGTAAACGGCTAGGAGTAAGTACGACTCACCGCACACTGGGTGTGCGGCTGCTATCATTCCAGATTAGACCAGAGGGGGTGATTTCAGATGAATCCAGATAGGAATATTTATATGTCTACTCGAGTATTTCTCCGCTTCGACTAGTACAAGTGAATCCAAGACCCGACATATAAATCAAGTATGAGTCCAACCAGAAACATGAGTGATGCCTGTAGTGATGCCAGTAGGTGATGCCAGAATAGAGGCCAAAAACATGAAATATACGTGTCGCAAGTAAATGAATCCAGAAATACCAGTCCGTGTCGTGCCAGAAAATCAGATGATACTATACTATAAGCTGAATCATAATAATCATCAGATAATAAAAACTATCAGAGAATGTACTCGCCTGACGTCCTGAGCAACTAGCGATCCGAACTGGTGTCGCAATGACCTATTATGAAAAGCAAGATTAAACAGATTTCTAATGAGTTAAACAGATATAAAATAACTAAAAATAGGCTTCTAGGGTCGTTCTAGGTAAAACAGGTCAAACCGATAAAATATGGGTTAAAAAGTCAACTCTGGGTCCAAAAAGTCAACTCTAGGTCAAATATAGGTCAAAAGTTGACTTTGGCGGTCAAACGGATAAATACGATCAACTCTAGGTCAAACTAGGGTGTCCCTAAAATTTTAGGTCAAAACTAGGTCATTAAGCTAATAAACCCTCAAACTCGCCTCCTTGAGATACCGGGATACCCTCGGTATCCGATACCTCGACCTAGGCTACGCACCCCGCCTAAACCCGCTAAAACCTATGCTAGCACGCGTAAATATATACACATATACATAAAAACCTATCTCTAAACCTATTCCTAGGCAATTGCTCAAAAATCCCGCTCGAAACTCAATACCTTGGGTATCTCAAGGTATTGAGATACCTTGATATCTCAAGGTATTGAGATACCTCTCTAAACCCTCACTAACTACCCCTCTAGCTAATCTATTATGCATATAGATATACACCTAGGTAATAATCTAGGCTAGAATATATATATCTAACACATATACTCATATATATATATATATATATATATATATATATATATATATATATATATATATATATATATATATATATCCACAAACACAAATATATACATATCCCTTATCTTATACCTATACATATATATATATCTAGCTATATCTATGCATATATCTAGCTATATGTATATATATATCTATACATATAGATAGATATATCTAACTAACTATATATCTATCAATCCATCTATCTATCTATCTATCTATTCATCTATCTATGGGATATCTATCTACCTATCTATCTATCTATCTATCTATCTATCTATCTACCTAGATATCTATCTATCTATTCATTTATCTATCTATCTAGATATCTATCTATCTATTTAGATATCTATCTATTTATCTATCTAGATATCTATCTATCTAGATATCTATCTATCTATTTATCTATTCATCTATCTATCTATCTAGATATCTATCGATCTATCTAGATATCTATCAATCTATCTATCTATTAACATAGATCTCTCCCTCGCTACCTGCTACGCCCTGCTAGGCCTCGCCACGCGGCGCTGCGCCACGCCTCGCCTAGCTGCTGCTGCTGCATGTGCTGTTGCTGCTGCTGGCAGCTGCTGCTGCTGCGCTGCAGCGTGCTGCTACCGCGCGCTGCTGCCGCGGCGCTGCGGCGCCTGCAGCTGCTGCTGCCTCGCTGCGGTGCGCTGTGTGCAGTCCACAAGGCACTGCACACTGCTAACTGCTCCCCCCTGCCTCGCTCTCTCTACCTCCCTCTCATCTCTCCCCCCGACACACCACACACACAGACACACAAGCACACACATATATATATATATCTACACACACACACACACACACACACACACACACATATATATATATATATATATATATATATATATATATATATATATATATATATACAAACAAACACATATATATGTATAGGTACACACACATATATATATATCTATACACCAACATATATACATATATATATCTACACTACTATATATAAATATACACACATATATACACACACATATCTATATATATATATATACACACACAAACCCATATATATACACACACACACACACACACACACACACACACACACACATATATATATATATATATATATATATATATATATATATATATATATATATATAGTTACACACACTCACATAGATATACAAACACACACACACACTCACAAACACACACACACACACACTCTCACACACCCCCACACACACACTCTCACACACTCTAACACACACAACTACACACACATAAACATATATATATACACACACACATATATATATATATAGAAACACACACACATTAATATATATACACATATATATACCTATATAAACACAACACACACAACACACAACACAACACACAACACCCCACCAACACGCGCCCAACGATCCCTACATGCACAAACACACACACACACACACACATATATATATATATATATATATATATATATATATATATAATATAACCCGAGAACTCTAGAACACACTCCCCGAAGCTAACCCAACGCGCGCACAAGCCCGAAACTAAGAAACCAAGTCGAAATGGCCGTTCGGTCATTTCGACGAACACGTGGTGTGCGGTTCGCAAAATCCCCTGAAACGCACACCAAACCAACTCGGAATCGGCCCAAAATTTATCCACTTGTTCTAAACGATATCTAGATCCTAGAAAAAAATGCTAACTCCTCGATTCTAGGTCTGTGGCAAAAATATGCACGCACATAGAACCGGCGACGACGAAAACCCCCAAAACGCCCGAAACGTCAATTTCTCCGCGACACGACTTCACGTGTCCGAACGGAGACACGTACTAACCCTCAAGACACTCGACAACGTCTACCTAGGTCCGTCTAACCTAGGACATCACCCAAAATTGGGCCAATCTCGGATTTCACCCGAAATTGACACAAAACCTAGTGTCAAAGTCTCCAAACACAACCAAACTTGTTCCAACTTTCTCCCACGGGTAGCCCTAAGGTCTAGGAAGGTTCTAAACTACTAATTACACTATATTAGAGCAATTAGTAAGAGGAAAGTTAGGGTTTACCTCTTGGGAGTTGGAATCCCAAGGCCAAAGTCTAGGCTCTACCCATCTAGGTTAGGGAAAATCAAAAGGTTAGGGTTCAAACAAATGAAAGAAATGGAAGAAAGAAGAGAAGAAAGATTTACTTGGAGCTTGAAGTAGGAAGTGGGAAGAAGAAAAGAAGAAGAAATAGTGAAGAAGAAGAAGAAGAATGGGGGAGGGGGGCTGTGGTCGGGTCTGGGAATAGGTTAGGGGCCGGCCACACAAGCATAAAGGGTTTACAATAATTCAAAAAGACCAAAATGCCCACCCCTCAAGTCATGCAATTTGGATTTTGGGTTTGGGGTTCCAAAAGCACTCAAACTAACTCCTAATCACTCCAACTAACCTATTAAAAATATAATAATAATTCTAAACCCAAAAATATGTCTCACAAAGGTGTGGGTTAGGTCGGACATTGGTCCACTAGGGTCTGACATGGGTCTAGGCTAGCCAAAACCCTAAAACAATCAATAGAAAAATAATACAACCATCAATAAAATATAAATATAAATATTTATAATAAATACACAATTAACCAAATTAAAATAAATAAAAAATACCCGGCTCTGGAAATGGGGTAGTGACAGTTTCAGCTGGGTATTCATATCAGGAAGGTTAGGTTTCAGTCAAGGTATTAGAGTTAGTTAGTTAGTTATTAGTTATGTAAGCAGTTACTTGGGTTTGGGTTATCAAGGTTTTGGTTTCAGTTAGTTTTCAGAACGGAGGCGGAAGCAGTTACTTGGGTTTGGGTTCCCTCTGCTGAATACCTCTTGCAGATCGTCGATAGAGGACGAATTTTGCTTTGAGCAACGGTAGTCTTCACCACCCCCAGCAAAGAATAATTTTTTATTATATCTTCTTCTCTCTTCTTCTAGTTATAAACGTTATGTCCCAATTGCAACTGCGTTTGTAAGGAATAACGGAATTTGGTTCTAGGAGGAGTTGTAATCTGATTTGTAGTTGTAATCGATAATTATCAAATAGGAAACACGTTGGATAAACCCTTGATCTCGCCTTCATCATAGGGAACCCGTTGGGTGAACCCTTGATCCCACCTTCTTTAAAGAGACGATAACCTATGTTCCTATTCATCCATCTTTGTTTAAGCCTCGGGACTACCTGGTTCAATATATTTTTATTCAATCTTATATTTTTTTGGGGTTATATAGATTAAATTTTATCCAGATAATATTATCACCGAAAATATTATTTATCTATCTTGGCGCATATGTTAAATGATGGTTCGTTATCTTCATGTGAGTTGACATTGCTTCCGCCTCCGTTCTGTGGCCAACACGAACTACCTAATTGTCCACTTCCAATTTGTATACTACAAAGGTGAAAGTCACAACTTTTGCATACACAATGCGTACAGATACTCCCACTTTCAGGATTTTATACTTTGAGGCACTTTCAAGCAACCAAACAAATGGGTGATGGCTTTTGGCACTGGAATAAAATGGTGACAAGGCTGCATATATACTTGACCCAACCATACTCTAGATTAACGAGCCCCATGGCACTAGGATGTCCTTATGGACAAGCGTTGAACAATTGGGGCCGGTAAACATAGGATTTTTCCTCGGCATGGTCGATACATGGGCAATGGCAGTTGCTCCCTATTTTCGCTTCAGAAAATAAAATACCCAACAGCACAAGAGTTAAAGTGTTAACCAAGAACCACAATGCAAAACAAATATAATGTATAATGAGTTGTCAAATAAAACACCCAGATCAACATTTTGAGACTCGGGAAATCCACTTCATAGGTACAAGTTTCTTTACAGGCCTACAGGGAGAACCAGAACTACCACATCACAAAATGCTTAAGGCAACAGAAGCTGTGGCAAGCATCAGTAGCTATTATTCCAGTGTTTTACCTCAGCAGCGATCAGAAAAGTCTCTTGCAATGAAAGATGGATGAGATGCTGCTTAGCCTCTGCTCGCCCTCATTAACTGTATAAACTCCCCGAAAGCTGTAACCAAGAAGATGGGTGTCAGGATTATGTAATGCAGCAGTACAAGTTTAGGAAGGACAATATACTCTGTAGGAACAGGTCTTTACATTCATCTAACAAAACCAATTTATGGAAAATAAAGAAATCATCCCTTACATGTTCATCGCTGAAATAGTTTGACAGAAATGTCGCTGATCAATGTTAGCAGTCAAATAACAGCATTGGGAGTGTCATTAGTACCCTTTTTCCTTTTAGTGTATGAAAGAGTTCAATGAAATTCCCTGTAACACAGTAGCAAACTGTTTTTTTTTTAGATAAAAGCCAGTCACTAATGACCATCCCTTATCCTGGGCTACTAGCACCAGGACCCCCTCCCATTTAATTAAATTTTGCTTAGACTGGGATTTGAACCCATGTCCCATTCTCCCCTCCCTTACGAGTGCTACCACAGGACCACCCCCTTGATGCTAGTAGCAAATTGTATCTTTATATCTTTGTCTAGATTTTTTTCTAGTTTAGCAGAATTTGAAGGGTGCTCTTTAGAAAAAGGGAGGTTTACCTATCCACAGACTCCTCCTCTCTTTCTTGTAGCAACCTTAGCTACTCAGGGCTACTTTTGGATTACACTTACATGCCATCCCATTTGCTCAAACCCCAATTTTTGGAAAGCACATTGGGTTAGTATTTCGAAAACGCTAATTTGAGTCCCGAAATGAATAAGCGTGTATGAGAAAACGTTCATCCATAATGGAAGCCGTTTGACTCATCCCTTGTGTTTGACACTTGGAGTCCCGGATGAAATGCAACCACAATCCAAACTGGCCCTCAGAAGGTTGACGATATGTTATACGGACACAGATTCCACACAACACGTTTCAGAAACGGCACCACAGATTCGGTACCTATTTTGGATATGTTGCACAGACACGGATTTGAAAAAACATGGTTTGGACACAGCACCATTGATTCGGCACCTATTTTAGTGTGCCCTAGTGTATTTTGGAGTGTATGCGCATCTTAGGTTGACGTTAATTTGATAGCTGGTGAAAAAATACCACCAATTCTTTAGTGGAGCTCTCTTATTCCATACCTACTCCATTCAGATGGAATAAGGCTTAGATGGAGGTATTAAGGCAAGGCCCTATCTTTCTCAGACCTATCTTAGCAAGGATTTGGTGACAGCTCACAAGGTTGACATCTCTTGCTCCAAAACTAACCTCAATAAACCTCACACGAAGACTTATATCGTGTTTAATAAAAATAAATCAACAAAGGCTTCCAGCAGCATGCAGTTCTGCCTTTAGTTCGTTCCTAACCAAAGACCATGTTCCCGAAGAAATAAAATAAAAAAACATTCCGTTGTGTCATTGTCCGCATTCAATTCCTCAATCTAAACTCCTATAAAACCTTCAAACAGTCACCATTCTACCGTTAGTTCCTGTCAAAGGTCATGTACCTCAAAATATATAAAATTTCAGTTGCTTCATTAGCCACATTTAAAATTCTTTATCTGCATTCTAACTTCAAACTAATACTCTTAACCAGCCCCTCATTCATATTGGTTTTGGCCTACACTACAGATGCTTAAACTATATCAAGATTCATATATTCTTCACTCTATCTGCATTCAGAAATAGAAAATTGTACTTCCAAATCTTATCACCTTGCAACTTCCATCTTCAAGTTTATTGCATATCTACTGATTGCAGATGCTATATTCATATCCACATGATATAGTTATTTTCTACTACTGTGTTATATTCAAGCATCGCAAAAGTACTCTATGATGTGACATTAGTTAGTGACTGACAATTTTCAGACCAGTGCAAGTCAGGAGCAGTAACAAACTTTTCAAATGTAATGTACATGAACCTTGATGAACCTTGATTCGGTATATTCCAGTCTCCGCCAATTGCAATGTTACTTTTTAAAGACATTACATGTTAGATATTGATGTGCAGGCAAGATGATCTCAAATAATTAGATAACCAGGAACAAAAGTTAAAAGTGAAATAAAGAATCTAAGTTACCAGGATCAGAATCATGGGGTCCCGGAGAAGACTCAGGGTGGTACTGAAGAGAGAGGAGATTTAATTCGGAGCAAGCAAGACCAGCACAGCTATTGTCATTCAAATTTATGTGGGTAACTTCAACTCCAGGTGGAAGTGTTGCAGGGTCTACTGCATAGTTATGGTTCTGCAAATGAAGCAACAAATTAAGAATAATAACAAAGATTCTTGATAACTATAAGCATACAACAACAAAGCCTTCATCCCAAATTTTTTGGGGTCGGCGGTTTGAATCCCTTACTTCCATTCAACTCTTGTATGGGCCGTGTCCAACATAACACTAACAAAAACCATATCTTCTTTACAGACTTGATAACTATAAACATGGCAATTAGAAAGTAGTTGAGCAATATGAAATTCACTGCATGGGCAAGAATGTTAACGAAAAAGGTAAACAAAAACAGTTATGCTTTCATTTGAAATCCAATAATATAAATGCCCCTAATGGAATTAAAATCATCTTACATAACTATGAAGAAAACTTGGAGAATCCAATGGAAGGCAGCTTTATCTTACATAACTATGAAGAAAACTTGGACAATAGAAGGCAGCTTTATGTCACTTCATGAAAGATAAAGGTACTATTAAAAGCGCATTTGAAGGCAAAAAGTTCATGAATCAATATGACTATTAAGCTATTAACAACAAGGATCTTAACTTTCAATTATGGGCTAGTTTGGTACTCATTTGAAATGAAAAACGTCTCATTTCAAATGGCAAACGTCAAATGGTACTCTCGCGAGCGATTGGCGTTTAACATTTTTGATCAATTTTGTATGGTAATAACAGCAAACACGGAAGCCAAATACGTTTATGTTTGTTGTTTTGGCCAAAATGCTTATGGAAACGACAAACACCATATTTCAAACGAGAAACCAAACTACTCATATATAAGGAGTCTAAGCTTTAAAACATTCACTTGATAAGTAAATAGCAACGATGAGTTGGAACTTGGAATAATAGTTTTGACACTAATGGCTTGTTTGGTTCGTGGAAGTTGGCCAACAAATTAAGAGAAACTTGGGAGTAGTTCTCCTCTTTGGTACGGAGAAGTAGGAATTCGGGTGCAAGAACTTGACCGACATAGGTTTGTCCCCAAACCACAGAGGCATTAAGCTCTCCAAGTTCCTTGGCTACCTTCTTAGCCAAAAATGAACTAGGAGCACTTTATTATGGATAGACGAAAAGTTGGATACCAGTATCCTGAAAATATGAGTTCTTTGGTTTCGAGCTCAATTTTCCCCTAACCAAAAACAAAAAATCAAGAGAGAGAGAGAGAGGGGGCTAGAAGAACTTGGCCATGGGATCCACCACATAGTTTCTTGGGTTCTTCAGCGTCTCTGTGTTCTCTCAACTCCCATATACAAAACAAGTCCTAACTCCTAAGTCCTAACAGCAACAACTGGACATTTAGCTTGACGAAAGCTAGTGAAAGTTGAATCTAAATATCATAGCTTACAAAATGACGAAAGCTTTTGTGACTTTATGATGGCATATCATAGTAATCTTGTAGCATCCTAGAGATTACAGTTGATAACTGATATGCACTGGCCTATGGGCATGACTAGTCAAGTACTAGAACCAGTTCAAGCCTTGTGTTAGCATACCTGGATGAACATTAATATATAGCTAAATTTACTTAAAATTTCTGAAAGTCACTATTTTAAATTTTATACTTCTAAATGTCCTTCCTGATTTTCCAATTTTACCATTCCATCATCATGACAAGACTGAGAATAATGTTGATCATATAATTCAAATAAGACGATTGAAGTTGATTGTACTTACAAAGTGAATTGATCGTAAGATACCCTTAACATTGAAACAAAAATTTCATTTGAGGATTGGAAGACCAACAATGTTTTTTTTTTGGTTCAGAATGCTAGGCAATTAAGGAACATATTAAAAAACATGTCAAGCTAAGATAAAATTCTCAAATAGACAGGTGGAAGTACAATAAAAGAAGGTATAAGAAATAAGTATGTTTGAGAGAAGTTTGAGGTGAACTCAATTGAGAGTTGTTAGAGTTATTTTGTTATTCATCTTATAAGGGTATAAATGTAATTGTGGGTGTATATCATATCAATATAGATAGACATGAGATGCAACCTAGGATTTTATGTCGTTGCAATCTCATTTCTTATATTCTCTTCTCCTCTACTTTTCTTCTTCTCTACTCTCCATCTCCAAACTTTACTTTGTTATTTTTATTGATGATTATTTCAAAATGACTTGGTGTTACTTAATGAAAGAAATATCTGAGTTTCCAAATGTGTTATTTGCCTTTCATAATGAAGTCTATGTTCAATTTGATAAACGCATCAAAATTCTGTGTTCTGATAATGCTTTGGAGTATACTCAATCTTCTGTGAACAATTTTTGTGTTGATCGTGACATGATTCATCAAACCAGTTATGTCCACACCTCTCAACAAAATAGTATAACCGAACGCAAACATCAACACATTTTAGATGTACCTCGAACTCTCATGTTTAATAAGAACGTCCCTAAACAGTATTGGACAAATGTCGTTCTTACTGCATGTTATCTAATTAATCGTATGCAATCATCTGTATTAAATAACAAAATTCTATTTTCCATGTTACATACAGATGTCACTCATTTTTTTTTACCTTCTCGAGTATTCGGATGTGTCGCTTTTGTTCATAACTTGGAACCTAATCGAGACAAGTTGGCTCCTAGATTTCTGAAGTGTCTTTCTCGGTTATCCTCGTACTTAAAAAGGTTATCGTTGTTACAGTCCACAGTCACGCAAGTATTATGTCAGTGCAGATGTTACCTTCTTTGAGTCTACCACTTTCTTTTCCTTTAGGAGACCATCTTATTCCTTTTACATCAGATTTGATATCTTCCATACCACTTTCGGTCATTCCTGAATCAGTTTCTGTCTTCATTCTCCCTTTACAGGTTTATCAAAGATCCAAGGATGGACCAGTGGTTCTGTAGAATTCAGCTCTCAACCAATCAGCTTTCGTAGTTGAGGTTTATGATCCTATCACCACAGATCCAGATGATATTCCTATTGCTCTCAGAAAAAGAAAATGTCTTTGTACTACAAAGAATAAGCATCTGATTTCTAATTATGTTTCATTACACCGTATTTTTTCATCTTTTCATACATTTGCTGTTTCATTGTCTTCTATTTTCATTCCCAAAACTTACAAGCAAGCTATGTCATCTTCTGGTTGAAAAAGTGCAAGAGATGAGGAGATGTATGTTTTACATCATAATCAGACTTGAAAGCTTACATCACTTCATGTTGGGAAGCGGACAGTGGATTGTAGATGGGTGTATACTGTTAAGTATTATCTCAATGATTCAGTTGAGCGCCTCAAGGCACGGTTGGTTGCAAAAAGGTATACTCAGACATATGGTGTGAATTATATGAATACTTTTTCTTCAGTGGCTCGGATGAATTCAGTTCGAATTTTATTTTTGTGGAGGTTAATCGTCAATGGCCTATATATTAGTTGAACATAAAGAATATTTTCGTGCATTGTGACTTCCTATAGGTTTATATGGATCAACCACATGGATATGTTGTGGCTGGAAGTGAAAAACTCGTATGCCGATTGAACAAAGCATTATATGGACTGAAACAATCACCTCGAGCTTGGTTTGCCAAGTTCAGTTGAGTTCTCATTCAGTATAAATTTTGGCACACCACATCAGATCATTCAGTATTTTGCTATTCCTCCTCAGCAATTATTATTGTGTTAATTGTTTATGTTGATGATATCATTATATTTGGGAGTGATCATGCTGGGATTGTAGAGTTGAAGGCCTACCTTATTCGACAGTTTCATACTAAGGATTTGGATCTTTTCGATATTTTCTTGGAATCGAGGTTGCTCGATCTAAGAAGAGTGTATATCTGTCACAGCGCAAGTATGTTCTAGACTTGCTCTCAGAGACTGGAATGTTGGAGTATCGGCCAGTTAAGACTTCTATGGATTATCATGACAAGCTTGATGCTGACATGGGAGAGTTATTTGAAGATGTTGGATATTATAGACGTTTAGTTGGCAAACATATATATTTTACCGTTACACGACCAGACATCACCAATACGCAAGAAACCAACAAATGCAGTTAGGACTAATAGATGAATTGATCATATAATTCAAATAAGACGATTGAAGTGGATTGTGCTTACAAAGTGAATTGATTGTAAGATACCCTTAACATTGAAACAAAAATTTCATTTGAGGGTTCGAAGACCAACAATGATTTTTATGTTCAAAATGCTAGGCAATTGAGGATGATGTTAAAAAACATGTCAAACTGAGAGATAAAATTCTCAAATGGGCGAGGGAAGTACAATAAAAGAGAATATAAGATATAAGTTTCTGAGAAGTTTGAGGTGAACTCAACTGAGAGTAATAGTAGAAAAACATTTTAGGTGGTTTGGATATGCACAAGAAACAAACAGATGCAGCTAGGACTAATAGGATGAAAATTGACAAGCAGCTAAGAAAAAAGGTAGATCAAAACAAACATGAATTGAGGCTATAGAAAAGGATGTGATAGTTGCTGCAAATACACAGGAAATTGCCCTTAATGAACTGGATTCTAATAAGTTCTCCAGTATCCAACTCCAAAAGTCCAGGATAAAGATTTTCTTGTTTTCGTACTCCAACCCTTCAACAAATGAAGATCACAAGCAATAACTGATAGACATATTGGTGATTAGAAGAATCAATATCTGGAAGGTTTCAATTCAAAAAGATTGTATATTGAATGGATGAGAAAAAGTCCTTAAATGCATCTTCTAGTCTTATCTTAAATGCATCTTCTACTCTTATGACTTAAATTTCCTTGAACATCATATTCAGTGGCCCAAACCAATTGTATAAAGAATTGTTGGGTGATTAGTATTGGTATTGGGTGGGGTTCCCAACCTATATGGAGAACATCCAGGGGAGTCGAAGGCGACGAAGGAGGCTCGATTTGAGCGTGTGTCAGTCGTTCGTTCAAGAACCGTTCCGGCATGAAATGTCCAATTTTCAGTATACCGCTGGTATACCATCGCCGGTATACCGGTGGAGATGAAGGTAAATTTTGGGTGTTTTATTAACACCATTGGATCAAAATTGATGGCCATATCTTTTCGGGAGTGGGATAGTTTAAATAGGAGTTTCCTAACCCCTATTTTCATGCATTACAATCTAAGGAGAATTTTCTCAAAAGATGCAATTCTTCAAGAAGAAAAGGGTTTCGAAGTTTTAGAGATTGATTTGAAAATATCGTTTCGGAAAGTTATACATCGGTTCTTCCTCGTCCTCTCGTCTTAGGTAATCTTTTACTTTCTTCTTGTGATCTATTTCTATTATACTTGAAGAGCTATGGTGATCTATATGGATCGGTGGAAGAGTTTGTAAAGATATCAGTATACTTTCTTTATTCCATTTGTGGAGACTTTTCCAGGTTGGACCCTGATCATCGCGTGATTTTTTTTCCATCAAGTTTTTCACGTAAAAACCGTTGTGTTTGCATTGTGCTCGTTTGTGGATTTTGGCTTAATTGGTATATGGTTCTTCGGTCATCATCAAGTTCTCTCGATTTGGAAAACGGTTTTCCGCGTTCGTTCCCAACAATTAGCTGGCAAGTATAAAAGTAATGTGCATAAACAAGGAATACTATTTCACTCTACTTGAGTGTGTGAACATCATGATTTGTCTAAGTATTGGTGTAGTTTGGAAAGGTGTTCGCTAATTGAAAAATTAAAGCAAATAGGAGTCGAGCTTTATAGATGCCTAGCATACAGAGTGATCTCAAAAATATGAGGAGCTGTTAAACATTGTCCTTGAGTAGAAAAGAAGCTCAAACAGATGATGAACTGTTAAAACTGGCACGTAGAAGATCAATAGTTGATGGCGTCCTTACTTCAAACATTTCTACTTCCCGAACACCATTCCTAGCTTTAAAATTCATATCCAAACTTCCAACAAGAGTTCTATTCTTCTGTATGGTTTACTATATTTTTGATCTAACATATCATGTAAAAACACACTGCTACATATATGATGTGTCCTCTAGGTCGTTTTATGAAATCAAAGATGTATGTCCATCTCTTGTTTGAGAAACGAGGACCAGTTCGATGGTCGACTGGACCCCCAAGTTCTCAACTTGGGTTTCCCCATTTCAACCAGGACACTGTCACCTTGGCTTTGCCTACTTTGGCATTCAACTCAAACTGGCTCCTTTTCTAACAACAATGTTAGAAGAATTTATAAGTTGTAATTTGCAAGTGTTGATTTGAAGTATTTCATGTGGTGCTCTCATATCATGGTCTGGATAATAGTTATCTTGGTCACAGTTCTCTTAGACATGCCGTATGGGTCCTACTTTTCATTGTATGTAGTGCAAAAGACGGGAGAGGGGGGTGTTAGGGTCAACCAGTACAATGTGGTTCAATTAAAGAGGTCTATTAGTGACTTTATATATTTAATCCTAGAATAACCTACTCTTGTATGCTTTATTTTGATACTTAATTTATTTTATTCTCTTGTATTTTATCATTTGATTGATATCTTTGTTGAACTTCATCTCCGGATTAGGGAGCTGACAAAATCGGGTTCGCTGGATCTGGAACACGGTTTCTAGCGGTTAGGGATCCTATTAATGTAACTATGGTCTGGATAAAGAGAGATTTCAGAAGAGATCAACAATGATCCATGGACAGGGAAATATCATGATGGTATTCTAACACTAATGCATATGCTTCTCCAAAGAGTTTCAAATTTTCATTTCTTTATCCTGGATCATTGTATATGCTATTGGGTATAAAGAATAACATCTTATAGCACATAGCATTATATTATGTGGAATCACTGTGGTGCCACCTATGGTCACTTTGGAATATCCAAATGAGGAAATTGGGTTGATGTTTCTTGTTTTCAATTTGATATTCTTTATCAGGAACATCATTTGAGGTTTTCTTCCTTATTTTCAATCTTTTTATCAATTTATGCAGCTCCCGAAATCCAAACTTCACAATCTTAGCGACATAAAATTGTAGCTACCTTGGCTATAGGAATTTGCCACAACATAGTCGATGATATCATGTTGACAGCTGGTCATTAAAACTCTTCTCTTCTTTAATGGCTGACTCCAGTCTGATAAGAGAAGGCTAGGATGATAATGATATAAAATTACAGCGTCATTTAGTAGGGTACCAAACTCAACATCAGTATTAAAGTTTTAAAGTTTAAACCTTATGCTAGAAGAATATGGTCATTTAACAAACATTATTTTCCAGTTAAGCACAAAACACGTTTGGTAATTAAGATCACCATATTTACTAGAAGCATATAAAGCAATTATGGTAAAAGACAAGTTAACACGCATTAATCTGGCAAAAATCTACTAGTCAATCCTAAAGCAACAGTAAAAGGGTTTATTAGAAGATAAGAACCTGAGCACTGATCTCAACACGTCCACTCCGGAGATTGCCGACAGGATGGTTTCCCCCATGATGACCGAACTTCATTTTAAATGTCTTACCACCTAATGCTTGGCCAAGCAATTGATGACCCATGCAAATTCCAAAAACAGGAACCTTTCCTATTATTTCTTTTACTGTTTCCACAGCATAAGGGACCGCAGATGGATCTCCTGGGCCATTGCTAAGGAATACTCCATCAGGTTTCATTTTTAGTGTTTCCTGAGCAGGCCAGTTAGATGGCACAACTGTGATTTTACATCCGTATGATGCTAAGCGTCTCAAAATGTTATGCTTGATCCCAAAATCATATGCAACAACCTAGGAAAGAGAAAACAAAGAATATGAAAAAGTTTGAAATTTTCTGAAGAAGCATATGAAGTAGAGGAGCCAGGGTAACAACATGAAATGTTTCACCGAGCTTCCTATCAATGAACTCCCAATTTGTATCTGTTTCCTCAGACCATACATACGGAGCACTACATGAGACACCACTTATCAAATCAACACCTGCAATACATAAATCAGAAATCACTTTTAGATTATCATTGTAAAGAGAACAATTATAAAATGAATATATAAATGAATGAAAGGAAATATCTCAAATATTCATAATGATTATATTAGGAAATAATAAAGTAAAATTTGCAGAAGAATACCACTTTTACTGGAATTGCAACTTTGAATTCTAGACTTATTAAGACAATTAAAAAAAAACTTTAAATAATTGAAGTATGGATCTTACCAACTATTTTCCATTTGCGTGCCACGTCTAACAGCTCGTCATCTGTTTGAGATTTCTCTGTACTCAAGACACCTATAAGGCTCCCATGTTGTCTTAATCTGCGTGTTATTGCCCGCGTGTCCACGTCATCTGCTCCACATAAATATCATAGACATGTTATATTACTTACGCAGTAATACTTTGATGGCAAGCCCGAAACAGATTAAAGAGTAATTAGTACTGTTCACTAACATATTGCCATTATGTTCCTTTTTGCCAAGTAATCTCCAAGTGGTTCTGTGCATCGCCAGTTTGAGGTACTGAATTTAAGGCATTCAAGGATAAGTTATAAAGAAGAAACATTTAACCACAATAAACTATTTCCTTTTATCTTATACACAAAGGCTGATTGCAAATCTACCAGATACTAAGACTTCTAATCACTAGACCAGCCAAGAAGCACTTTTTGGATTCTTCATCATCTGCAAAAATTGTAGCTCAAAGAGTTTTAGTTCCAGTATATTTTTATAGAAACTTTGTAAAAATAAAAGTAAAGAAATAAACTCTTGGAAACAAAGCCTTTAGTACCAGGATTAACACCAGTATTCCCGACATGAGGATTGGTCATCAAAACGAACTGACCGGCGTAACTGGGGTCTGTTAAAATTTCTTGATACCTACAATAACATTTGCATATATAAGACATGATGTTGAAGCGAAGCATGAACCTACTAGAGAAGATGGTAGTACCTTCAGTATTTATTCACTGCAGAGAAAAAAATTATTATCTAAGGTCATATCATAGATTTTACACTACAAAACTAAATAAAAATTTCAGTTTTTCTAATATAAGAGTTGAGACGGCTAAACATATTATATATATTAACTTAGCTTTTGTTTCCATCGTGTGTCACAGTAGTGACTCTTGTATTAGGGTAAAAAAATGGAAACACCACAAGAGGCACTAGTCTTAAAATATCCGAAGAGAGCAAAAATGGTTAAGAGTAACTAAACCCCAAGGATGCCTGAGGTGGTGACAGGATGCATGAGGAAAAAATAGTTTATACCAAATAATATTATAAAAAAGGCATAGAAGGTAGCTTTACCCGGTTAAAGATGTATTGAACACCACCTCACCAACTTGTGTTCCGGAAGTACCAAAGGATTTGGCCCTCCATATGGAACCATCTTCAAGCACAAGCCTAGCATCCGATGTTTTCCATGGTCTTTCAACTGAAGCTGAGAGTTGGAGAAAGACAAATTCAGATCCACCTATTTCACATGACAAATTCAACTACATCCTTGATTACTTTAGAGTAAGGGCCAGTTTGCATTAGAGTTACATTTCATCCGGGACTCCATTTGGTGCTAAAAGCAAGGAGCGAGCCAAAAATGTTCCATCCCATATGGGCGTTTATTTGAAGTCAGAATCTCCTAGGAGGCAAACGAATCTCAGTAAGAACCGTGATTCGGCGGTTCTTATTTAAGAGCAACTTGGGGGTTCATTTTCCCGGCGACGGAAGCTTGTTTCCCCGGTGACAGGAGCGCTTCCCATAACACGACCAGAATTTTAAAAGAGGACAAAAAAATTGAAAAAAAAGTTGGAGAATTTATTATACACGTTCATCAAAGTAACGAGAAACTAAGGATTACTTACCTTAACATTATAAAAATTATCATGCAAATGATCTCTATGTAACTTTGAACTGAACTTTGTAAATTATAATAAATATTAAGATTTAGCGCACGCTCCCAACTTTACTCTTCTAAGTAGTCGTGCTCCTCCGCTCCCGCTTCTGGCTTCTAAGGGGAGCTTCTTAAAACGTGTCATTCATTCCGAGGCTCAAATAGTCATTTCCAACATGAGAGCCCAATGAGCGTTCCAAAAATAGGTGTTTAACCAAATGGGATGAAATGTAACTACTATCCAAACTAGTCCCAAGTCTTATGGTTTTTTATCATCTCAATATAAGTGAACTCGTTTGTACCTTACTTCTTAAACTCCAAAAATCTCTTCAAAATATTGTAACAACAATTTTTCCCCAATTTTTTCACTTAAAAGGCACTCAATGAAATAAAATATGATGTGTCTCAAGCACAACTAGAATCTATAGCAGCTACTCAAATATAACCACTAGTATATGCTAATATTGACCGGCCAACTACAATACCTATATTTTTCCAAAGAGAATAAAAAATCACACGTGTCCAAAATGAATTATATAGTGTCTATTTGGAGTCAACTGGATCTTACACTAATATGAGTTCTACCATCTTTCAATAATACATACCATCTGCATATACCGTGCTAGTCAAACTTTGATTGCTGCCTGCCGCCGCCTATAAAAGAAAGAGAAAAACAACCACACAATCAGCAAAACTCAAGAACAATTAGAATTCCAAAACAAATTCATTGTCACGACAAGCGAGAATATAGTAATAATATTGTATATAACACTAATTAACAATGATATGAACAACATGGCCAATCCAAACTTTTGCCAAGAAAAGTCATACGAAAGAGAGAAAAGGCTTAGTTCTCAAGAAAGTCAAGCCGTCCAAGAGGCTAGTAACGTATCATTAGCCTAGTAAAACACTGAAGTGCCAAACTTGGAAGAAAATCACACCAGCAATCCCTAACTCCCCCAACTTCATCCAATCTTAGTTGACCAGAAGCTCAGCCAAATGAAGTATATAGAACATTCCAAGAGATCAATACGGCTAGGATTGATCAACATGAAACAACATGGCAATCCCACAAATTGAAACATTAGCCTATGAAAACACAAGCCCATCACTTCCAAGAGGCTAGAATATAATGCTAAGAGTCAAACTGAACACTACAAGCAATCATATCAAAAAATCAAACAAAATGGGCAATCCCAAAATACAAACTTTAGCCCAAGAAAACCAAATCAAAAGGAAAATCTAACACACAAAACATCACTTCACAACGCTAAAACACAGTGTTACGAGCTCGATCAAGAGCTACAAGCGACCCGTATCGAAATCAAACAAGATGGACAGTCTAAAAAAGAAAACTTTAGACAAGTCCAACAAGAAAAGAAAATAGAAAATCTCACCATAATGAAATTGATCTAAAACAAAGCCATTACTCCACATTAACCTAATAGAGTGCTACAGTCGACCGTATCGAAATCAAACAACATAGGCAATCCCAAAATCTAAAGTTCAGACGAGATTAATCAAGAAAAGCTATAGGAAAGCTCACCTGGATCTTGAGCCGGCGAGTAATGGCGGCGCAGCGGGAGAGAGAAGGAGGAAGAGGAGCTAGGGATTTGGGGAAGAGGATGGAGCTAGGGTTTTGGCGGGGCAGAGAACACTTGGAGGGATTTAGGGATTTCGTCGGGGCGGCGCAATTTGGAGCGGCGGCCATCGCGAAAAATGTCGTGTTTTTACACGGAGGTTTTCTTAAATTGGCTTGTGGAGTATATGTATTGCATCTGGCTACCCAATTTTGATCCGGATCCAAAGTGGGACCCAGCCCAAGTGTGGCTCAATACAATGTACCAAAAAAAAGGCTCCCATCCTACTTTGTTTATAATTTGGGAAGATGCATGCAATGGAACTCAAGATTATTAGTACTGGTTTTGGGTTACAATTTTTCTTAGGCTAAATTGGCTACCAAGTCTATAAGTTGTTTTTTTTCGAATAAAGCCACTTGCTATTAGCTTATTCACTTCAGCTTCGATTACATCCATAACATCCGGACGAAATTGTCTTTGTTGTTGCTTCACTGACTTAACATTCGGCAAGATGTTGAGCTTATGCATCGCGATATAAGGATTCAATTCCGGCATATCTTCGTAGCTTCATGCGAAGACGTCGATGTAGTCCCTTATAAGCTGAATAAGGGATTCACGATCTTCTCCCAAAGACTTATGCTGATGAAGATAGGTTTAGGAGAGGATTCGTCACCCAGGTCGATTTGCACCACTTCGTCTTCGATAGGAGGTTCTCGTTGCTCGAAACGCAGCTCCCACTGAGATTCTAATCGTTGAGCCCAATGTTCGACCTCGAAGAACTCGAGTGTTTGGTCGTTATTTTCGACATGGTCCACCGATGTCATGTGGACAGACAAGACTTGCCTGAACATTTTTTCGATGCTTGTATCGGAGTCTCAGGTAGAAGACTCTGAGGAATGAGAGTGCACCTCAGTTTCTGCTTCTGAACATATGGGAGTTGTTGGAGGTGTAATATATCTCAGACCATGGTCGGTTCGTTGATAATATGTCTCTGGCTTGCCCGTGGGAGCAAAGTGATGTAATGGTAAACGTCGTCATTTGCCATAATTGAGGTCTTGATTACTTTTCAGGTTATCACTCATCTTCTGGATGATGTCCTTGGCTTGTGAACTGTAACGGTAAAGTTGTATTTTACCGCTGTCAGGTTCTGGTTCGACTAGGAGAAAGTTTCGACAACCTTCCACCCTACCGAAGATGATAGGTTTTCTTCCTTCTTCCTTGCTGGAATTATGAAGAAATTATCCTCATACAGGAGTATCTTGTTGACTGCATATGTCACGCCCCAGTCCCAAGATATACGGAACTAGGCCACGTGGCATTGGCCAGCTGACACGTCACTAAGGGATTATCCAATTTAATGGACCCAAAGGAACGTGCTACGCTGTCCTAAAATACTACAAGTTTAATACAGGTAAATCTAATCTCATCCACAAAAATATCAGGAAATAAGGGAATAAGTGTTGAATATATATAATGCTAAGTCTGAAAATGTCATAGTACAAAATCAGATAATGTCAGGTGGAAACAAATCCACTACAAAATATAATGATAACTAAAAATAAGATAGACGGGAGTATCGTCTATCTAGGTAGTAACTCCAGCTCCAGATGTACTAAAGGATCAGGCAGACTCTGATGGCACCTCTTCTAACTCCTCCTCAGTGGCATATCTGGTCTCCTGTCCAGGTCCATACACTGTGGGGTAGAATGCCTCATCTAAATCTGGAAGGGAACCAGGTCCTCAGTGGGACATAACAAGATACATAAAATATGCCATATGTGTAAATACTGAATAAATAAATACATGGTATGCTAACCAACTAAGTGAATGCAATGTAAAGACCTTGTAGTACGTATGGGAAAGTGTAGGCTTGACATATACTGACTTAATTCACCAATCGTGGTGACTGGCTAGTATATGTGCCATATGTCCCAGACACATGGGTAGCTCTGCAATCGTCCATCTCCGAGGAGCATGGTACGAAGGTATAACATTCAAGGAGGGGGGTGTCCCATACGTCTACTAGTTATTTTTCCCGTCCAATGTAACTAATGCCAAGTCATAGCTTTCCTGGATTTCCTGATTTCGTGCTAAGCCGTGATGCACGTCACACGCACCGGTAGCTAATCGAGTACGTAAACTCGCATCCCAATATGTAAATGCAACCTTGTTGCGTGTACCCATGTCAGGGTCTAGGAGGATATTAGGATACCCTCGCAGTTGTCAGGTAAGTCTGCTAAGGACTAAGTTAGTTATACTACTTGTCAACGTACTTGTTGACGGTACCCGAGGTAATCTCAGATACAACAGTTATAGGTAAGTTTAATATCATACAACAGTTAAATAAATTTAAGCAGTAACACTTGGCAAGGTATACTTGCCTACTTCTCTGAGCTGGGCGTGCCAAAGACCTGTACTTGCAGTCAAGTCTGAGGGGTCCTGTGACCTGGGGTCACTGACTGCGTCGTAGGGGTACTATGTTCAAGACGTACATGGTTCGTAAATTTTAATATTCAAATAATGCGTATCTTAAAACTATATATATATAATAATACATAATTCATATATATAGTATATATCAAGAGCATACAAAATATACATAATGTATTTATATACTAAATATAAATATATACATATATATAAGTATATATAAATTATACAAAATGCAAGAAGAAGATAATATGCTATATATATATATATATTTTATATACTACAATATTTATATATGTAATAATATATATATACATAAAAAAAATAAAGCAATATATATATAAATATACTTATATATATAGCTTATACAATATAATATATATATATATATATATATATATATATATATATATATATATATATATATATATATTTACATATAATAGTACATATATGATATATTTATATATATATTTACTAGTATGCATAACATAGTATATATTTAGTAGTATATATATATATATATATATATATATATATATATATATATATATATATATATATATATATATATATATATATATATATATATATATATATATTAGCATAATACATAATACATATAGATATATATATAAATAGTATATATATTATAACATAATTATATATAAATATATATATGTATATATATATATATATATATATATATATATATATATATATATATATATATATATATATATATATATATATATATATATATATATATATATATATATGGGTACATATATATATATGGGTACATATATATATATAATATATTAGTATATATATATATAAAAAAATAGAAAATACATATATGTATATATTATATATTATATAGATATATATTATATATATATGTACTGTATATATATATATATATATATATATATATATATATATATATATATATATATATATATATATATATATATATATATATATATATATATATATATATATATATATATATAAAAACAAAAAATACATATATGTATATATTATATAGTATTTTTACTGTATATACTGTAATTATAATATATAATTAATAATATATATATAATACAATATATACAATATATATATATATATAAATATACAATATATATATAGATATACATAAATATATACTAATACATATAATAATACATATATAAAATATATAATAATACATATATATACTGTATATATATACTGTATATATACAGTAATATAATAATATATTATATATTATAATATATATATTTAAACATATATATATAAATATACATATATATACATATATATATACATATATACATACATATATATATATATATACACGTATTTATGAATATATAGTGTGGGGGGTATACCTGTCAGACAGGGGGGCCCATTGGCTTGTCGCCGGCGGGAGGATGGCGGCGGAGCAGTCGGCGGCTGGCCGGGACGGCGGTCACAGCAGCAGTGGCTGTCAGCAACCACAGCAGCAGCGGCAGCTTGTAGCGGTTGCAGTGCCGCAGGCGGTGGCGGAGGCGGCGGTGCAGGCGGTTGGGTCGGCGGAGGGGAGGGTGGCGAAGGTGGTAGGGGTGGTGGCGGAGGTCCACGGTGGCGGTGGTGGTGGTTGGAGGCGGTCGGGATGGGGGGGTGTTGTTGTGCGGGTGAGAGAGGAGGCGCTGTGGGGGAGATGGAGGTGGCTGTGGGTGTCGTGGGGCGGTGGGTGTCACCACCCCATTTTCAGAGCCGGGTATTTTTTTTTTATTTTTAATCTGGTTAAGTATGTATTATTTATAATTAATTGTATTTATATTTAATTAATGATTGTATTATATTTTTATTGTTTATTTTAGAATTTTGGCTAGCCTGGACCCATGTCAGACCCTAGTGGACCCATGTCCGACCCAGCCCACACCCCTGTGAGACTTATTTTTGGGTTTAGAATATTTATTTTATTTTTAGGTGGTTAGTGGGAGAGATTTGGAGCTAGTTTGAGTGCTTTTGGAACCCGAAACCCGAAACCAAGTCAAGTAGGGGCGTTTTGGGAATTTGGAAACTTGGCAACCCCCTTTACTTTGCTTTGGCCGACCAAACCAACCCCATTTCCGTGAGAACACAGCAGCCCCCTTCCTCCTTTGTTCATTCCACTACTTCTTCTTCTTCTTCTTCTTCTTCACATTCTACTTCTTCTTTCTTCTTTCTTCCTTCTCCAAGTAAGCTTTTCTTCCTTTTTCTTCCTTCTTTCTTCTATTCCTTCTTCTTTATGCTAGCCCTAACCTTGCATTTTCCCCAACCTAGGTGTGAGGAGCTTAGATCTAGTGTGGAAGCTAGATTTGGTGGCTTGGAGCTTGAGGGAGGTGATTTCTAGGGGTTGTGAGACTTTGGCCTTGGGATTTCAACTCCCAAGAGGTAAAACCCTAACTTTTCCCTTGTTAATTATTTTTGTGTAGTGTAATTAGTGTTGTAGAACCTTCCTAGACCCTAATCCTACCCGTAGGAGGAAGTTGGAACTAGTTTGGTTGAGTTTAGAGACTTTGACATTAGATTTTGTGTCGATTTTGGGTGATGCCCTAGGTTAAATGGACCTAGGTAGACGTTGTCAGGAGTCTTGAGGGTGAGTGCGTGTCTCCGTTTGGACACGGAAAGCCGTGTCGCGGAAAAACGGGCGTTTCGGGCGAATTTGGGGCTTTTCGTCGTCGCCGATTCTAAGTGCGTGCGCGTTTCCGCCACGGGCCTAGAAATCGACTCGGGAGCACATTTTTTAGGATCTAGACATCGTTTAGAGCACGTGGGTAAATTTTGGGTCGATTCCGAGTTCGTTTGGTGTGCGTTTCAGGAGGTTTTCCGAGCCGCGCACCACGTGTTCGTCGAAATGACCGAACGGCCATTTCGACTTGGTTTCCTTGTTTCGGGCTTGTGCGCGCGTTGGGTTAGTATCGGGGAGTGTGTGCTAGAATTCTCGGACTATATTTTATATATTTATAGGCGTTTGTGCATGTCGGGATCGTTGGGCGTGCGTAGGTGGGGCATTGTGGGCGTTGTGTGCATTGTTGTTTGTAGTGTTGTGTTTGTGTATATATGTCTCTATATATATATATTTATATGTATGTGTGTCCCTATATATATGTATTTATAGATAGGTGTTAGTGAGTGCTTGTGTGAGTGTGTTAGTGAGTGCTTGTGTGAGTGTGAGTTGGTGCTAGTGTGTGTGTGTAGGTGAGTGTGTGTGTGAGTGTGAGTGAGTGTTTAGATATAGATATATATGTATATGAGTTGAGTTGTGTGTATATATATATATATATTTATATATATATATGTATGAGTGTTTGTGTGTGTATTTATATCTATGTGCTTATGTGTGTATATGTCTATGTGTGTGTATATATATATATATATATATATATATATATATATATATATATATATATATATATATACATACCAATACACACACACACTCTAAGATATATATATACACATACACACACACACACACACATATATATATATATATATATATATATATATATATATATATATATATATATATATATATATATATATATATATATATATATATATATATATATATATATATATTTGTATTTGTGCATATATATATTAATATGTGTGTTTATATATATATATATATAGCTATGTATATATTTGTATGTGTGTGTGTGTTTTAGTGTGTGTTAGTATATAGATATATAGGTGTGTATATATATGTATCTAGTTATATATATATAGATATATATATGTATGTATATATATATTTGGTATCAGAGCCATGAAGGCTCAAAGCTGAGGTGATTCTACTCTCTGTTCTCTGTAATGTTTGTTAGTTAAATATTTTCATATTGCGATACTATTAGTATTTACTATTAAATGGATATATAAAAAATTTCTTAAGTAATTCATTTAAATTTTAGAATGACTACTTCTAGGAATAACCAAGGTCTAGTTCATATGACACCTTGTCGCGTTGGCTATGTTGGCCGGGTAGGCCGTTTCCAGCCGTAAAAGTTCGTTGACAGTCATACCTATGACCAGGTTAACTACGAAGGCATTCTAAAAACTTTTATGTTTTACTTATATTAAATTTTTATTATCTATATAATAGTAATATTAATAGTATTGTCCCATATTATTGTTAACTAACTCTTGCAGGAACAGTGAGTAGAAGATCCTCCTACTTCATCTTCTGATGAGCAGTACAATGTCCATTGGTGACAACAAAAAGACCCTGTTAAAGGGCAAATCAATCAAAAATGCTCAATTGAGCGAGTTTCCTTCAGATCTGGAGGAACTCAATAAATGGACTATCCCAGGCGTTAAGCCGAAGGATATCTATAAAATTGGTTGGCTTGATTTCAAGTCATCAATTGCTATAAAAACTATGGAAAGGACCGTTCAGGTCAATGATACTGAGCATTCTATCAGGTTTCTTTCTGAAGAAGACCTTGAACCCTACATAGGGAATAATGCTTATAATTTTATCCATATTGGATTAATTCAGGTTGCGTTAAAGCCCCTTACTCTTCAGGGTTTAAATGCTTCTTTCATATCCTCTTTACGAGATGCTAGATGTCTTGATTGGCAACCATCTCTTATGGGCGTTATGCAGACTAGTCTTTGCCATGGACCAGTCTACTTTAATGTTTATCCCAATCTAAGTCTATCCCTTACAGATACAAATTTACTGGATGCAGTAACATTTAATCTGAAGACTTATGGCTATAACTTTAAGCAAGGTTCTGAAACCATTGCAATCCTCTATCGAATACACTTTAAAGTATTGTCTACTTTAGCTCCTAAAGCTAGACATCTTACCAAGCCTGGTAAGACAACTTTGATTGAAACAAATTTGTTAACATCAAATGTTGCTGCTAATAAAATAATCAAATGGAATGAAATTCAATTCCCTGATAGATGGATTTTAAATCAGGCTATTCCGCCTAGACCCATAATGGATACTGAGTTAGATCAGATAATCCAGACTCCAGATGGAGATGTGGAAGTTAGATTTACTCCACAAATAAAAGCCAGAATTTCATCTTCTAGTTTTCGTTCTCCTTCAGTTATTGAAAGAGGAAAAAACTCTTCTCAAACTTCTGAGAGAGATGATGAAATTAAAGGTATGAAAATCAAAAATAACATTGCCAAACCAGAATATAAAACAGAATGGGCTGATCCCATTGATCCTGTTTATTCTTCTGATGCTAGTTTTGGCACTCATTCTCTTAACGTTATAACCTTAACCAATGACAAATCCAATAGCGATCCTAACTATTGGGATTGGACACAGGATAAAAATGTTCGAGCAATTATTGTTCAGGCTTATGATGAAGAAATTCAATTCAAAGCCTGGTTTGAAAAGAATTATACCCTTGATCAAAGGTATGAATTCAAAGATAAATATTATGCTCATCTCAAAGAGATAAATAAAATTAAATGGTTTGATAAATGGTTTATTGAGAACTATATCAACCAAGAAATCGCTAGCATTAACATGCTAGAAGAGGGTTATAAAAATTGGATCACTGATACGGGAAAACGTGTCCGTGCTTTATATCCACATAATGGACCGCTCAAACTTTTGGTTGACACCGAAAAGATTGATGCTATTTCCTTTATTCGAATTATCGATCATAAGGAAGAACAAATAAAAGAGCTTCAGAAAATTGTGAAGCAAAATAACTATACTAATGCTTATATTCAAACCATTGGTTCTCAATTGGTTAGAATGGAGACTGCCCTTGACGAAGTTCTTCTCAAGGTCAATTCTATCCTTAAATTACCAAAATCAATGCCCAAAGACACTACCTCAAAAAAGGTAGGAAATATACCAATAAAACCTACTAGTGATACTACTGGTTTTAAATTATCTTCTCCTGAAGTTACTGAGAAAGATATTCAAAGCTTAATTGAGAAGCTTCAGAATACTTCCTTAGTTGAAAAACAATCCTCTAAAGAAAAGGGCGAAAGCTCTACTCAAAATACCATTTTGGTACTTGACGGAAATTCTTCCGTGGCTGATGGTTCAGATATTGAATCTTGCCAAAGTTATTCTCAAAATTCTGACGATCAGTTAGATCCTATTCAAATTCATGCTTTTCAAAATTCTTTTGAAGACATTGATCGAAATGTTCAACAGACTTCTAATATGATTCTGCCTATGCAGCAGCAACACAAGAAGCCAAATCTTCAAAAATATTATTACAAACGTCCAACTCCTATGGATGTTTTATATGAAGAGAATGATAATATCATTCAAAATAATTACAGTGGAGGAAACATCTATGAATGGAACATAGATGGATGTTCTGATAAACAGATCTGTGATCAGTTACATCGTATGCTTATGTTTGCTACGGTTTGCCGAACAAACAAAAATACTGACAAAACCATTGCTAGTTTTATTACTTGCAGTTTTACCGGAGTATTAAAAGGCTGGTGGGATCATTGCTTATCACCTGAGCAGAAAGCAGTTATTGCTAATGCTGTTAAAATTGAAAATAATAAAGAAATTGAGGATAGTGTTATCACTCTGATAAGCACTATTTGTGATCATTTTACGGGTTTAGTCTCTGACAATGGTGAACGTACCAGGACTTTACTCCAAAATCTTCGTTGTCCAACTCTTACTCATTTTAGATGGTATAAAGATACATTTCTAAACCGAGTAATGCAGTTAAGTGATGCCAATGATGCTCACTGGAAATCTAAATTCATTGATGGTCTTCCTAATCTGTTTGCAGAAAAGGTTAGACAACAAATACGCAACAGCAATGATGGCACAATTCCATATAGTGATTTCACTTATGGTAACCTTGTGAATGCCTGTATTCAAGAAGGGTTAGCCCTTTGTAATGACCTTAAATTAAGGAATCAATTGAAATCTCAAAGACTATCTGAGAGAAAACAATTGGGAGAGTTTTGTAGCCAATTTGCTATGGAAACTATAAAGCCTCCGTCTGATAACAAAAGAAAATTCTCTAAAGAAAAATCTTATAAAAAGAAGAGATATTCTTCGAAAAGGAATTATCCTAAAGATTTTTCTAATGATAAAAGAAAACAATTTTCTACTAGGAAAAAGTTTTCTAAAAACACAGGTTCGAATAAAAAAGTTAAATGCTTTAAATGTGGAAAACTTGGCCACTATTCGAACAGGTGTAATACTAAACAAAAGATCGATATGATCGAAGATGAAGGGTTGAAAAAGACTCTACTAAAGATCATGATCAATTCTGATTATGAATCTGATTCATCAAGTGATGAGTCTATTAAATCTGCTACTGATTGTGGTACTGATTGCGATTGCAAAGCATGTACTATTAACAGTAAAGCTGATTATTATAAATCTATCATCGAAATGAATGGTCTTTCAATTAATGTATTGACCAGTCAAGATAAAAAAGAAATTCTTGAATCACTTTTGACTGATACTATTAGCCAAAATGTGAAAGCAAAAATTATTGAGATTTTGCAAGAAGATACTCATGAAACTTCCTCAAGTTTCCCTCCGTATACCATGACAGAGGTTTTATCCCGAAGAAAAGGGATTAATCCTAAGACTGTCTCTATAAACGATCTTCAGAGAGAATTAAAACTTCTGAAGAATGAAGTCAAAGAGTTAAAGTCTAACGACGAATTAACTCAACAAAGACTTATTCTCATTGAACAAGATGTTAAATCTTACAATGAGATTATTCTCAAAAAACAAATGATAGAACATTCTCGTTTAATCGATAGTGAAAACGAGCATGAAGATGACATAATTGACCAACAGGTTCAATCTGTTGCTATAACCAACAAAGGAAAATCTATTGATCATTCCTTTCTATCTAAAATAGATCTTTTTATTACCCATAAATGGTATATAAAAATTGATCTAATCATAAACAATGAATTTATGATTTATAATCTTATTGCCTTGTTGACAGTGGTGCAGATCTGAACTGTGTCAAAGAAGGAATTATTCCCTTAAAATATTGTGAACGCACTACTCAAACTTTGAGTGCTGCAAATAACAAAGCTCTTACAACGCCTTTTAAGGTTACAGATGTTTATATCTGTAAAAATGATGCATGTATTCCCTTGCATTTTATTGTTGTAAAAGAAATATCCCAGCATGTTATTCTAGGAACTCCTTTTCTAGAAAAACTTATGCCTATTAAGGAAATTAATAGAAAAGGTATTTCCACTTGTTATAAGGGGAAAAACATTACCTTTGAATTTATCACCAATCCTGTGGCTAAAATTCTCAATGAGATAAAGGAAGTTGATCTGAAAAATAATCAGATAAACTTTATTAAAGAAGAAAATTTCCAGCTTTCTATTAAAGAACAGCTTGAAAAATATGAAATAAAAAATAAAATAAAACAAGTTAATGATGAATTTGTTCGTCAAACTTGTAGCAATATTCCCAATGCATTTTGGGACAGAAAACATCATATTGTCTCTCTTCCATATGAAGAATCCTTTAATGAAAGAGATGTTCCGACTAAGGCTAGACCTTGTCAAATGAACAACAATTACCTTGAATTATGCAAAAAAGAGATCAATGATCTTCTTGATAAGAAGCTTATAAGAAAATCGTACTCTCCATGGAGTTGTACAGCTTTTTATGTCAATAATAATGCTGAAAAGGAAAGAGGTGTTCCTCGGTTAGTTATTAACTATAAACCTCTTAACAAAGTCCTTAAATGGATTCGTTATCCTATTCCCAACAAAAGAGATTTGCTTAACAGAATTGTTAATGCAAAGATATTCTCTAAATTCGATTTAAAGTCAGGTTACTGGCAAATTCAAATCGAAGAAAAAGATAAATACAAAACTGCCTTCACAGTCCCATTCGGACACTATGAATGGAATGTTATGCCATTTGGTTTAAAGAATACTCCTTCTGAATTTCAGAATATCATGAATGAGATATTTATTCAATATTCTAATTTTATTCTCTCTTATATTGATGACATTCTTATATTCTCTAATACCATTGAAGAGCATTTTAAGCATTTAAATATTTTTAAACATTTAGCTATCAAAAATGGTCTTGTTATTTCTGCTCCAAAAATGAAGTTATTTCAGACAGAAATAAGATTCCTTGGTCATAACATTGTTAATAATACTATTATACCCATTGACAGGAGTATCGAATTTGCTTCAAAATTTCCTGATGAAATTACAGATATAAAGCAACTACAGAGATTTCTTGGTGCTTTAAATTATGTTTCTGACTTTTATAAAAACATTGCTATAGACACAAAGATTCTATATCAAAGGTTGAGAAAAAACCCTACTCCTTGGAATATCAACCACACTAAAGCTGTTCAGCTTATTAAGCAAAAGGTAAAATGCCTTCCTTGCTTACACCTTGCCAACCCTGACTGGTTTAAAGTTGTTGAGACTGATGCCAGTAACATTGGTTATGGTGGTATACTCAAACAAATAGATCCCCTAAACAAAGATCATGCTATCCTTGTTAGATACCATTCTGGTAAATGGGACGATACTCAGATTAATTACTCTACGATAAAGAAAGAGCTTCTTTCTATTATCAAATGTATTCATAAATTCCAAGATGATCTATTAAATAAGAAATTCTTACTTCGTATAGACTGCAGTTCTGCAAAGTCTATATTACAAAAAGATGTTAAGAATCTTGCTTCTAAGCAAATTTTTGCTAGATGGCAAGCAGAACTTGCTATATTCGATTTTGACATTGAATTTATTAATGGCAAAAATAATTCTCTTCCTGATTTTCTAACTCGTGAATTTTTGCAGCAAAATGTCCACGAACTCTCGCGGTAGAGGAAAGTCTAAGGGGCCATTACGTCCCCAAGACTCTTTCGGCATTCAAAAGACTATTGGCCGAAAGCCACCTCCCTCTGAAGCTGGATCCAGCTCAGCGGCTAAAGGCAAGCAGCCAGCAGATACTGCTGATGCTAATATCCGATCATACAAAGAAGCTATGGAAGTTGAGTCCATCTTCTTTGAGAAATCAAATACTGAGGAAATCATCAAACTTGAAAAGCATGATATTCCTCTTATGAAGGATCCATGGAAACTTCATAAACGTTACCTAGAGAACAGTTTTATTCCAGTTAAAGGACGAACTGTTGGTATCTCTGAAGGTATCTTAATCTCCAGCAAATCTATCACCGTTGAGCACTCTGCTAAACCAAATTCTTTGGAATATGCTTACAGCAAGGTAATCATTAAGAATATCCTTACTTCACAGACTTGGGGACTCCATCCGAACAGGGAACAGCAGCTCTCCAAGGACAAAGTGATTGTCTGCAGTTATAATTATTGGGATTATGTGCAGGCGTTTTATGATTTCCTATACTATGAAAATTCTCAGAGGAGCCATTCTTGGTTCATTCGTATCTGTCCTGAAATTCTTCAGAACGAGATACCCTCATGGTTCTTTGATTGGTGGTTATTGATGGGAGCTACTCTGGATATCATTCCACCTTCAATTCAGGAACAATTCTCTTCGTGGATATTGTCTTATCCACCTTGCCAGGATACTCATCTTTTTGGGGGGGAGAGCACTCTATACTTCTTTGCTCAGTTCCAGATCCCATTTATCTTCCGTTGGACTATTGACTGTGTGTTAAATTCCAACAATATTCCTATCCTGTCACGAAAATTCCTTGTGAAATGGTGGCAAAGGATCGATGAGAAAGAAAAGTTGATGGAAGTTATGGCATCCATCAAAGAAAATGAATCAAAAATGGACAAAAAGGTCCAAAATAAACTATTTGGTGATAACACAATCACTAAACTTAAGGATTCCCTGATCAGGAAGAATCCTAAGATCTCTGCCGAAGAATTAAAGAAACGGTGCCTTCAATTCTTGAAAGCACAGTTTGATGCTAACTTTGATATGGACATTTCCAGTAATACCAATTCTGATACTAACTTGGAAGACATGTCCGCTGATGATTTCTATCAGACTATTCTCGACCCTATCAATGACGATAAGCTTTGATTGATATGGGTGGGGTCCATCCTCCTTTTATCACATGGTCTGAGGATGGCTTTTTGTAACTTTTTGTAGTGGGATATCCACTCATTGTTGCATGTTGGTGACTGCACCAGACTATTTGGCAGTATTCGTCCTTTCTCAGGACAGGTGGACGGACAGCTTTATTCTATCTAAAAGCAAAAGCAGTTAAAGAATCTTTTCTTTCTGCCGACATCTTTTGATGGATTACAGGTGGCATCTTCTTTACCTGAGTGCGATGGCAGCTGGCCTCTGGTGGCTTCGTTATGAAGCAATCTGTTTATGTATAAATAAGGGGAGAGTCTTCCCAATTTGAGTGTGCTAATTTTCAGTTTCTGCAATCTTTTCTTCTCATTCCTCTTGTAAACTTGTGACGTGAGTTTGTAACGATCTTGAGATCTTAATAAAATTTCCAGTATTTCTACTAAAAGATCTCCTCCCCATAACTCTGATATTTGGTATAGGTGTGTATATATATGTATCTAGTTATATATATATAGATATATATATGTATGTATATATATATTTAGAGAGTGATATATATATATATATATATATATATATATATATATATATATATATATATATATATATATATATAGAACCTCAATTGCATGATGGATAAACCATTAGCAATAGGAACTAATAAGAGAGCCCTTACTAAGGGTAAATCTTTGAAGAATGCCCAAAATGTTGAGTATCCCTCTGAAATGGAGGAACTTAATAAATGGACAATTCCAAACGTAAAGCCAAAGGAAATTTACCAAATAGGTACTTTTGACTTTAAATCGAACAGGATAAGAAGGATGAGGCGTTGAACGTTTATGAGGAATTTTATTATCAGAGTAAAGCAAGATTACAGAGTACAAGCTCACTTAGTAGAACAAGAAAGAAAACACTCTCTAAAAACCAGCGTACATAAGAGAGAGGACTTGGCCTCTATTTATAACACAAAAGTCGATATCGATCGACTGACAGATACAGGTAAGGTAACCGGCAACTGTAGGTAAGATTCCTTCATCAAACAGCAACATGAGTGCCTGTCGCCATCATCTTTACTTTAGCTTCTTTATTTCTCCACCGTCCACGTTACAGCAATTATGCTGGGAAAAGTAAGTGGTAGGGTCCACCATTGTCGGCCAATAATTAAAGAGATTCTCTTTAGCAAAAGTAAAGTAAAGTAATTGCCACCTGTATTCTGGCAATAGTGTATGCTTACAGCATGCTGTCATCATCACTTTCATTATCTGACTGAGTAGTGACTCTTTTATGCATTCTCTTGAAGAAAGTTTCTTCATCAATATTTTCGTCTACCTCTTTGTCAGATTTAGTAGAACTAACAGACATATTTTCTGCTTCAAAGATAGACTCAAATTGAGTTTGCATATATTGAAGATATTTTTTCTTCAATTCTTCCTCAGTAATTCGAGAATTTCTTCTTCTCAAAGATTCCTTTAACTTCTTTAAAGGACTGTCTTCAACAATTTCTTTTTTCAATTTTTCTTCTATAAGGATCTCATTATCCTTAATAGATTTCTGTACAATTTGTACCTTTTCTTTCTCATCAATCCTATTCCACCATTTAATCATAAATTTTCTGGCAAGAACAGGAAAATTAAGAGGATTATATTCACATTTGATTGTCCATTTGAAAATATATGGAATCTCAAAGTGAACAAAGAAATACATGGTACTCTCCCCCTCCAGAAGAGTGTCAGCATTCTGACACAAAGGATAAGATTGCGTCCAAACTGCAAATAATTCTTGCAGTACTGAAGGTAAAATTTCCAAGGTAGCACCAAATTTATACCACCATTTGATAAACCACACAGGAATTTCCTGTTTTAGAATTTCAGGACAAATTCTAATAAACCAAGAGTGCTTTTGTTTACTATTTTCATAGTAAAAAACTTTAGTAAAAGCCTCCACATAATCCCAGTATGTGAAAAATACATCAATTCCTTTTTCACGATGAACTAGATGTCTAGTTCTGTTAGGATAAAGTCCCCAAGATTGAGGGGTGATAATCTGCTTGATTATTATTTTGCTGTAATTGACATCACTACGAAGATCATTGGTCTTCTGATGAAAATGTTCAATTTCAACTGATTTAGTAATCAGTAAAATTTCTTAATTGATAAATCTTTAACTGATGATGATACTTCTTTAAAGGATAATTCCGATGAAGAAGACGAAATAAATTCCGAGCAAATTGATGCTATTCAACAATCTTTTGTTGAATCTAAACCTGTTAATAATTCTCAGATTCAGGCTATGAAATATGTCAAGCCGAATCTACTTAAATATTATTACCAAAGACCAACTCCTACTGATGTATTATTTGAAGAAAATGATACAATAATACAAAATCATTACAGTGGAGGAGATATCTATGAATGGAACATAGATGGTCTTACTGATAAACAGATTCATGATCAGTTACATCGAATGATGATGTATTCTAATGTTGCTAAAGCTATTGGTAACAATGATAAAGAGACTGCACAATTTATTACTTGCGGTTTTACAGGAATTCTAAGAGGTTGGTGGAATAATTGTCTAACTGAGTCTCAACGGCAAGAAATAATTAATGCTGTTAAAACTGAGACAAATTCTACGGACAATACTCAAGTCACTAAGACTGATGCGGTTTACACCCTAATGATAACAATATTAGAACATTTTACGGGTGGAATTTCTGATCATGGAGATAGAGTTAGAACTCTTCTTCAGAATTTACGATGTCCAACACTTACTCATTTTCGTTGGTATAAAGATACCTTTTTGAGTAGAGTTATGTTACTTGGTGATGCCAATAATGCTCACTGGAAGTCAAAATTTATTGACGGATTACCCAATCTTTTTGCTGAAAGAATCAGGCAAGGTTTGAGGAACCAAAATAATGGGGTAATACCATATGCTAATTACACTTATGGAAATTTGATCAATAAGTGTATAGAAGAAGGTCTAGCTTTATGCAATGATTTAAAGCTAAGACACCAATTGAAAACTCAGAGACTCTCTGAAAGAAAACAACTGGGAGAATTCTGTGACCAGTTTGCTATGGATATTCCTAAACCTCATAATACTAAGGGGAAAAAGAAAGTCAATGACTATAAGGAAAATAATAAAAAATCTTATAGAAAAAGGAAATATCCTTCAAGAAGAAAAGAATCTACATCTACCAATAATAAGGAAGGTAGAGACTTGAGAAAAAAGAAGAAATCTTCTAAGAAAATTATTAAATGTTATAAATGTGGTAAATTAGGCCACTATGCTAATAAATGTTATACTAAAAAGAAAATTGAAGAAATTGAAGATGAAGAGTTAAGGAATACTCTTTACAAATTAATGATAAATTCTGATTATGAAGAAAGTTCATCCAATGATGAATCCACAGATGAATCTGTGGAAGAATGCGGTGAGAATTGTCAATGTAACCAATGTGTTGCAGACAAAGATATCGACTACTATAAATCCAAAGTAGAAATGAATGGCTTATCAATTAATACTTTAACTCTTGATGAGAAGAAATATATTATTGAAGCTTTGTTAAAGGATAATATTAATCCTAGAATAAAGAATAAAATAATTGATTTTATTGGTCAAGAAAAAGAGGATAATATTCCTATTCAAAGTCCTACTGAAGCCTATAATATGGCTGAAGTTCTTTCAAGATACAAAAATAGGCAAGTAAAACCTGTCACAATACAAGATCTTCAGTCTGAAATAAAGACTTTAAAAATTGAGATTAAAAATTTAAAATCTCAAGATCAACAAATCCAGACTAGACTGGAAAAACTTGAGCTTGAACATATATCTAGATGTTCAGCTAAAACTGTTACTAATAGTAACTCGTCTGCTAGCTCTTCCCATTCTCATATTCCTGAGGGGGAGGATTTAGATGAACATGAACAACAACAAGAGAATGTTGTTAAGGATAATTTCCTACAAAAAATAGATTTATTTATTACCCATAAATGGTATATAAAAATAAATATGCTTGTCAATAATGAATATTATTTGACAAATTTAATTGCACTTGTTGATAGTGGTGCGGATCTTAATTGTGTCAAAGAAGGAATCGTTCCTATTAAATTTTGTGAACGAACTTCTCAAACACTTAGTGCTGCTAATAATAAAGCACTAACTACTCCTTACAAAATCACCGATGTGAATATTTGTAAGAATGATATTTGTATTCCTATACATCTAATAGTTGTGAAGGAAATATCTCAGCATGTTATTTTAGGAACACCTTTCCTAGAAAAACTTATGCCAATTAATGAGATTACTAAGGAAGGTATTACAACCTGTTATAAAGGCAAAAGAATAACTTTTGAATTTATAACAAATCCAATTGTTAAAATTCTTAACAATATTGGTTTAAAAGAAAATCAAGTTAATTTTCTGAAAGAAGAACTTGTTCAGGTTAATATAACCCAGCAACTAAAATAATTTGAAGTTCAAAATAAAATCAAGCAAGTTGAAGAAGACTTCAAACTACAAACTTGTAGTAATTTACCAAATGCTTTTTGGAATAGAAAGCAACATATTGTTACTTTACCTTATGAAGAATCCTTTAATGAAAAGGATATTCCCACCAAGGCAAGACCTTGTCAAATGAATCAAGAATATCTTGAGTTATGTAAAAAAGAAATCCAAGAATTATTGGATAAAAAATTAATAAGAAAATCATACTCCCCATGAAGCTGTACAGCATTCTATGTTAATAATAATGCTGAAAAAAAAGAGGTGTACCTAGACTTGTAATTAATTACAATCCATTAAATAAGGTGTTAAAATGGATTAGGTATCCAATTCCTAATAAAAGGGATTTATTAAATAGAATTGTGAAAGCCAGAATTTATTCTAAATTCGACCTGAAATCAGGTTATTGGCAAATTCAAATCAATGAGAAGGATCGATATAAAACTGCTTTTACTGTTCCTTTTGGTCATTACGAATGGAATATAATGCCATTTGGTCTGAAGAATGCTCCTTCAGAATTTTAAAATATCATGAATGAAATATTCATTCAACATTCAAATTTTATATTATCTTACATTGATGATATACTAATCTTCTCTAATACTATTGAAGAACATTTTAAACATCTCAGTATATTTAAACATTTAGCCATTAAGAATGGTTTAGTAATTTCTGCCCCAAAAATGAAACTTTTTCAGCAAGATATAAGGTTTTTGGGACATAATATTACTAATAATACAATACATCCAATTGATAGAAGTATTGAATTTGCTTCTAAATTTTCAGATGAAATAACTGATAATAAACAGTTACAAAGATTTCTTGGTGCATTAAATTATGTATCAGAATTTTATAAAAATATAGCAAATGATACAAAACTTTTGTATCAAAGATTAAGAAAAAATTCTACTCCTTGGACTAATGCTCATACCGAGGCAGTAAAAATAATTAAACAAAAGGTTAAAAATTTACCTTGTTTACATTTAGCCAATGCTGAATGGTTTAAAATTGTTGAAACTGATGCCAGTAATATAGGTTATGGTGGCATATTTTTAACCGTGAGTTTAATTAACTCAATTGGAGGATACATTGATCTAGTAAGACCACTACTTGTACCTTCATTAGTACTCCATACTTTATAGTATTCTTCTAACACATTAAGTTGTGCCAATTCTTTTGTAACATGGTCTTGAACAAACCAGTCAGTAAAAGGTATTAATTCTACTTCTTTGCAAGCATGTAAAATATATAGTTATTATAAGGTTGTTCATAAATCTTTTTATGCAAATTCTATTGTTTTACTTAACTAATCAAGTTGTTTTTATACTATTCTATTGATAGTAAAGACCTAGCACGGCTGTCAACGATTTATGCCAACACACAGCCATCCCGGCAAATAAGACAACGCGACTTTGATGCCGTTCCACTAAGTAGAAGACACATCTCTAGAATAGCTTTCGAACTCATCTCATGGTTAAATAAAACAACAGCTTTTATCATATAAAGATCATAACAACCTTATAATAACTATATATTTTACATGCTTGCAAAGAAGTAGAATTACCTCAGCCTTGAGCCATCATGGCTCTGATACCAAATTGGAACAGGATAAGAAGGATGAGGCGTTGAACGTTTATGAGGAATTTTATTATCAGAGTAAAGCAAGATTACAGAGTACAAGCTCACTTAGTAGAACAAGAAAGAAAACACTCTCTAAAAACCAGCGTACATAAGAGAGAGGACTTGGCCTCTATTTATAACACAAAAGTCGATATCGATCGACTGACAGATACAGGTAAGGTAACCGCAACTGTAGGTAAGATTCCTTCATCAAACAGCAACATGAGTGCCTGTCGCCATCATCTTTACTTTAGCTTCTTTATTTCTCCACCGTCCACGTTACAGCAATTATGCTGGGAAAAGTAAGTGGTAGGGTCCACCATTGTCGGCCAATAATTAAAGAGATTCTCTTTAGCAAAAGTAAAGTAAAGTAATTGCCACCTGTATTCTGGCAATAGTGTATGCTTACAGCATGCTGTCATCATCACTTTCATTATCTGACTGAGTAGTGACTCTTTTATGCATTCTCTTGAAGAAAGTTTCTTCATCAATATTTTCGTCTACCTCTTTGTCAGATTTAGTAGAACTAACAGACATATTTTCTGCTTCAAAGATAGACTCAAATTGAGTTTGCATATATTGAAGACATTTTTTCTTCAATTCTTCCTCAGTAATTCGAGGATTTCTTCTTCTCAAAGATTCCTTTAACTTCTTTAAAGGACTGTCTTCAACAATTTCTTTTTTCAATTTTTCTTCTATAAGGATCTCATTATCCTTAATAGATTTTTGTACAATTTGTACCTTTTCTTTCTCATCAATCCTATTCCACCATTTAATCATAAATTTTCTGGCAAGAACAGGAAAATTAAGAGGATTATATTCACATTTGATTGTCCATTTGAAAATATATGGAATCTCAAAGTGAACAAAGAAATACATGGTACTCTCCCCCTTCAGAAGAGTGTCAGCATTCTGGCACAAAGGATAAGATTGTGTCCAAACTGCAAATAATTCTTGCAGTACTGAAGGTAAAATTTCCAAGGTAGCACCAAATTTATACCACCATTTGATAAACCACACAGGAATTTCCTGTTTTAGAATTTCAGGACAAATTCTAATAAACCAAGAGTGCTTTTGTTTACTATTTTCATAGTAAAAAACTTTAGTAAAAGCCTCCACATAATCCCAGTATGTGAAAAATACATCAATTCCTTTTTCACGATGAACTAGATGTCTAGTTCTGTTAGGATGAAGTCCCCAAGATTGAGGGGTGATAATCTGCTTGATTATTATTTTGCTGTAATTGACATCACTACGAAGATCATTGGTCTTCTGATGAAAATGTTCAATTTCAACTGATTTAGTAATCAGTAAAATTCCTTCGTAAACATTCCGATCTCGCCCTTTTACTGGAAACATATTATTCTCCAGATATTTTTCTTTTATTTTCCAAGGATTGTCCATCATCGGAATATCAGATTTTTCAAGTAGAAGAATTTCTTCGGAGTAATTATCGGAATAATTGTTTTGGGTGAATATTGTTTCCACCTCAACTGCCTGCTTGTAAGAAACATTGGTTTCTTCAGGGTCTTGAATTTTGATGCCTCTATTAGAGGGCTTTCCTTTTCCAAGAACAGTTTTTTTGGACTGATATCGAAACTCATTGGAGTCCGAAGTCATGGGTCGAGGAACCCATGTTTGCTTCCCCTTATCCTTTCTGTGCATGGTTCTGCAAAAATTCACGCGTCAAGAAGTCAGGAAGAGAATTATTAATTCCCTTAATATATTCAATGTCAAATTCAAATATGGCTAATTCTGCTTGCCATCGAGCAAATATTTGCTTAGATGCTAAATTTTTAACATCTTTTTCTAGAACAGTTTTTGCTGAACTACAATCAATACGTAATAAAAATTTCTTATTCAGCAAATCATCTTAAAATTTATGTATGCATTGAATGATAGAAAGAATTTCTTTCTTAATAGTAGAATAATTATTCTGAGCATCATTCCATTTTTCTGAATGATATCTTACCAACATTTCTTTGTTAGTAATAGGATTTAACTGTTTTAATATGCCACCATAACCTATATTACTGGCATCAGTTCCAACAATTTTAAACCATTCAGCATTGGCTAAATGTAAACAAGGTAAATTTTTAACCTTTTGTTTAATTATTTTTACTGCCTCGGTATGAGCATTAGTCCAAGGAGTAGGATTTTTTCTTAATCTTTGATACAAAAGTTTTGTATCATTTGCTATATTTTTATAAAATTCTGATACATAATTTAATGCACCAAGAAATCTTTGTAACTGTTTATTATCAGTTATTTCATCTGAAAATTTAGAAGCAAATTCAATACTTCTATCAATTGGATGTATTGTATTATTAGTAATATTATGTCCCAAAAATCTTATATCTTGCTGAAAAAGTTTCATTTTTGGGGCAGAAATTACTAAACCATTCTTAATGGCTAAATGTTTAAACATACTGAGATGTTTAAAATGTTCTTCAATAGTATTAGAGAAGATTAGTATATCATCAATGTAAGATAATATAAAATTTGAATGTTGAATGAATATTTCATTCATGATATTTTGAAATTCTGAAGGAGCATTCTTCAGACCAAATGGCATTATATTCCATTCGTAATGACCAAAAAGAACAGTAAAAGCAGTTTTATATCGATCCTTCTCATTGATTTGAATTTGCCAATAACCTGATTTCAGGTCGAATTTAGAATAAATTCTGGCTTTCACAATTCTATTTAATAAATCCCTTTTATTAGGAATTGGATACCTAATCCATTTTAACACCTTATTTAATGGCTTGTAATTAATTACAAGTCTAGGTACACCTCTCTTTTTTTCAGCATTATTATTAACATAGAATGTTGTACAGCTCCATGGGGAGTATAATTTTCTTATTAATTTTTTATCCAATAATTCTTGGATTTCTTTTTTACATAACTCAAGATATTCTTGATTCATTTGACAAGGTCTTGCCTTGGTGGGAATATCCTTTTCATTAAAGGATTCTTCATAAGGTAAAGTAACAATATGTTGCTTTCTATTCCAAAAAGTATTTGGTAAATTACTACAAGTTTGTAGTTTGAAGTCTTCTTCAACTTGCTTGATTTTATTTTGAACTTCAAATTGTTTTAGTTGCTGGGTTATATTAACCTGAGCAAGTTCTTCTTTCAGAAAATTAACTTGATTTTCTTTTAAACCAATATTGTTAAGAATTTTAACAATTGGATTTGTTATAAATTCAAAAGTTATTCTTTTGCCTTTATAACAGGTTGTAATACCTTCCTTAGTAATCTCATTAATTGGCATAAGTTTTTCTAGGAAAGGTGTTCCTAAAATAACATGCTGAGATATTTCTTTTACAACTATTAGATGTATAGGAATACAAATATCATTCTTACAAATATTCACATCGGTGATTTTGTAAGGAGTAGTTAGTGCTTTATTATTAGCAACACTAAGTGTTTGCGAAGTTCGTTCACAAAATTTAATAGAAACGATTCCTTCTTTGACACAATTAAGATCCGCACCACTATCAACAAGTGCAATTAAATTTGTCAAATAATATTCATTATTGACAAGCATATTTATTTTTATATATCATTTATGGGTAATAAATAAATCCATTTTTTGTAGGAAATTATCCTTAACAACATTCTCTTGTTGTTGTTCATGTTCATCTAAATCCTCCCCCTCAGGAATATGAGAATGGGAAGAGCTAGCAGACGAGTTACTATTAGTAACAGTTTTAGCTGAACATCTAGATATATGTTCAAGCTCAAGTTTTTCCAGTCTAGTCTGGATTTGTTGATCTTGAGATTTTAAATTTTTAATCTCAATTTTTAAAGTCTTTATTTCAGACTGAAGATCCTGTATTGTGACAGGTTTTACTTGCCTATTTTTGTATCTTGAAAGAACTTCAGCCATATTATAGGCTTCAGTAGGACTTTGAATAGGAATATTATCCTCTTTTTCTTGACCAATAAAATCAATTATTTTATTCTTTATTCTAGGATTAATATTATCCTTTAACAAAGCTTCAATAATATCTTTTTTCTCATCAAGAGTTAAAGTATTAATTGATAAGCCATTCATTTCTACTATGGATTTATAGTAGTCGATATCTTTGTCTGCAACACATTGGTTACATTGACAATTCTCACCGCATTATTCCACAGATTCATCTGTGGATTCATCATTGGATGAACTTTCTTCATAATCAGAATTTATCATTAATTTGTAAAGAGTATTCCTTAACTCTTCATCTTCAATTTCTTCAATTTTCTTTTTAGTATAACATTTATTAGCATAGTGGCCTAATTTATCACATTTATAACATTTAATAATTTTCTTAGAAGATTTCTTCTTTTTCCTCAAGTCTCTACCTTCCTTATTATTGGTAGATGTAGATTCTTTTCTTCTTGAAGGATATTTCCTTTTTCTATAAGATTTCTTATTATTTTCCTTATAGTCATTGACTTTCTTTTTCCCCTTAGTATTATGAGGTTTAGGAATATCCATAGCAAACTGGTCACAGAATTCTCCCAGTTGTTTTCTTTCAGAGAGTCTCTGAGTTTTCAATTGGTGTCTTAGCTTTAAATCATTGCATAAAGCTAGACCTTCTTCTATACACTTATTGATCAAATTTCCATAAGTGTAATTAGCATATGGTATTACCCCATTATTTTGGTTCCTCAAACCTTGCCTGATTCTTTCAGCAAAAAGATTGGGTAATCCGTCAATAAATTTTGACTTCCAGTGAGCATTATTGGCATCACCAAGTAACATAACTCTACTCAAAAAGGTATCTTTATACCAACGAAAATGAGTAAGTGTTGGACATTGTAAATTCTGAAGAAGAGTTCTAACTCTATCTCCATGATCAGAAATTCCACCCGTAAAATGTTCTAATATTGTTATCATTAGGGTGTAAACCGCATCAGTCTTAGTGACTTGAGTATTGTCCGTAGAAATTGTCTCAGTTTTAACAGCATTAATTATTTTTTGCCGTTGAGACTCAGTTAGACAATTATTCCACCAACCTCTTAGAATTCCTGTAAAACCGCAAGTAATAAATTGTGCAGTCTCTTTATCATTGTTACCAATAGCTTTAGCAACATTAGAATACATCATCATTCGATGTAACTGATCATGAATCTGTTTATCAGTAAGACCATCTATGTTCCATTCATAGATATCTCCTCCACTGTAATGATTTTGTATTATTGTATCATTTTCTTCAAATAATACATCAGTAGGAGTTGGTCTTTGGTAATAATATTTAAGTAGATTCGGCTTGACATATTTCATAGCCTGAATCTGAGAATTATTAACAGGTTTAGATTCAACAAAAGATTGTTGAATAGCATCAATTTGCTCGGAATTTATTTCGTCTTCTTCATCGGAATTATCCTTTAAAGAAGTATCATCATCAGTTAAAGATTTATCAATTAAGGAATTTTACTGATTACTAAATCAGTTGAAATTGAACATTTTCATCAGAAGACCAATGATCTTCGTAGTGATGTCAATTACAGCAAAATAATAATCAAGCAGATTATCACCCCTCAATCTTGGGGACTTCATCCTAACAGAACTAGACATCTAGTTCATCGTAAAAAAGGAATTGATGTATTTTTCACATACTGGGATTATGTGGAGGCTTTTACTAAAGTTTTTTACTATGAAAATAGTAAACAAAAGCACTCTTGGTTTATTATAATTTGTCCTAAAATTCTAAAACAGGAAATTCCTGTGTGGTTTATCAAATAGTGGTATAAATTTGGTGCTACCTTGGAAATTTTACCTTCAGTACTGCAAGAATTATTTGCAGTTTGGACACAATCTTATCCTTTGTGTCAGAATGCTGACACTCTTCTGGAGGGGGAGAGTACCATGTATTTCTTTGTTCACTTTGAGATTCCATATATTTTCAAATGGACAATCAAATGTGAATATAATCCTCTTAATTTTCCTGTTCTTGCCAGAAAATTTATGATTAAATGGTGGAATAGGATTGATGAGAAAGAAAAGGTACAAATTGTACAGAAATCTATTAAGGATAATGAGATCCTTATAGAAGAAAAATTGAAAAAAGAAATTGTTGAAGACAGTCCTTTAAAGAAGTTAAAGGAATCTTTGAGAAGAAGAAATCCTCGAATTACTGAGGAAGAATTGAAGAAAAAATGTCTTCAATATATGCAAACTCAATTTGAGTCTATCTTTGAAGCAGAAAATATGTCTGTTAGTTCTACTAAATCTGACAAAGAGGTAGACGAAAATATTGATGAAGAAACTTTCTTCAAGAGAATGCATAAAAGAGTCACTACTCAGTCAGATAATGAAAGTGATGATGACAGCATGCTGTAAGCATACACTATTGCCAGAATACAGGTGGCAATTACTTTACTTTACTTTTGCTAAAGAGAATCTCTTTAATTATTGGCCGACAATGGTGGACCCTACCACTTACTTTTCCCAGCATAATTGCTGTAACGTGGACGGTGGAGAAATAAAGAAGCTAAAGTAAAGATGATGGCGACAGGCACTCATGTTGCTGTTTGATGAAGGAATCTTACCTACAGTTGCCGGTTACCTTACCTGTATCTGTCAGTCGATCGATATCGACTTTTGTGTTATAAATAGAGGCCAAGTCCTCTCTCTTATGTATGCTGATTTTTAGAGAGTGTTTTCTTTCTTGTTCTACTAAGTGAGCTTGTACTCTGTAATCTTGCTTTACTCTGATAATAAAATTCCTCATAAACGTTCAACGCCTCATCCTTCTTATCCTGTTCCATTTTGGTATCAGAGCCATGATGGCTCAAGGCTGAGGTAATTCTACTTCTTTGTAAGCATGTAAAATATATAGTTATTATAAGGTTGTTATGATCTTTATATGATAAAAGTTGTTGTTTTATTTAACCATGAGATGAGTTCGAAAGCTATTCTAGAGATGTGTCTTCTACTTAGTGGAACGGCATCAAAGTCGCGTTGCCTTATTTGCCGGGATGGCTGTGTGTTGGCATAAATCGTTGACAGCCGTGCTAGGTCTTTACTATCAATAGAATAGTATAAAAACAACTTGATTAGTTAAGTAAAACAATAGAATTTGCATAAAAAGATTTATGAACAACCTCTTAATTTCTATAGTTATTACATGTGTGCATAAGAAGTAGAACCTCAATTGCATGATGGATAAACCATTAGCAATAGGAACTAATAAGAGAGCCCTTACTAAGGGTAAATCTTTGAAGAATGCTCAAAATGTTGAGTATCCCTCTGAAATGGAGGAACTTAATAAATGGACAATTCCAAACGTAAAGCCAAAGGAAATTTACCAAATAGGTACTTTTGACTTTAAATCATCCATTTCCATTAAAACAATGGAAAGAACTGTTTCTGTAAATAACACAGAACATTCGCTTAAATTAATAAGTGAAGAGGATATTGGGCATGTAAGAGAAGCCTATAATTATGTTCATATTGGACTAATTCAAATTGCATTTAAACCTTTAACTCTACCAGGGTTAAATACTTCAATAATGACATCTCTTAGAGATGTCAGATGTTTAGACTGGAGTCAATCCTTAATGGGAGTTATGCAAACTAGTCTTTGCCATGGTCCAGTTTATTTTAATGTCTATCCAAATTTAACTTTGTCTTTAACAGATCATCATCTATATGATGCTGTTACTCTCAATCTTAAAACAAATGGATATAATTTTTTTCCTGGATCTGAAACTATAGCAATAATCTATAGAGTTCATTATAAGGTAATGAATACCATTGCCCCAAAGGCTAAGCATATTACTAAGCCTGGAAAGACTACTTTGATTAAAACTAATTTGTTGACATCAAATGTAGCTACAAATAGAATAATAAGATGGGATGAAATTAACTTTCCCAAAGAATGGATTTTGAGTCAAGCTGTATTACCACAACCTATTGTGGATACAGAAATTGATCAAATAATTCAAACTCACGATGGTGAGGTGGAAGTAAGATTTACTCCACAAGACATATCGAGATTGTCAATTTCTAGTAGAAAACATTTACCCTCAACAATAGGGTCTACATCTTCTAATAAAGAAGAAATAGAAAGGATTCAAATATCTGACAATGCAATAGCTCATTCCTTGTATAAGAGAAAGAACAAAGAGAACTCACCGACAATGTCGAAAATGGAATTTACTTCTATATAATGGTTTTTACAACCAATAAAGAAGTCCGGGACATTCTCAATAGAATGTACTATGAAGATAAAAAATTTCGAAAATGGTTTGAGAAAACTTATTCTCTTAAAAGGAGATATGAGTTAAAAGATGAATTTTATAATCATCTAGAAAGATCAAAATGTCTAATACCTTTTACTGACTGGTTTGTTCAAGACCATGTTACAAAAGAATTGGCACAACTTAATGTGTTAGAAGAATACTATAAAGTATGGAGTACTAATGAAGGTACAAGTAGTGGTCTTACTAGATCAATGTATCCTCCAAATGAGTTAATTAAACTCATGGTTAAAAATATGCCGGATAAAATAGATGCTACTTCTTTCGCTAATACTATTGAAAGCAAAGAAGTAATAATTAAAGAATTACAAAAAGTAATTAAACAAAATAATTACACAAATGTTTCTATTCAAGTTATGGGTCAACAATTGACTAGAATTGAAACGGCTTTAGATAAAGTTCTACATCAAATAGATGTTATTAAGAAATTAGATTTCTCCATTAAATCTGGAAAATCTTCTCTAAGGGAAACCTCTAATATTCCCATTAAACCTCCACCGGAGGTTAAAGAATTTAAAGTCAGGAAAACTCCTGAAGTTACTAGAGAGGATATAAAAGAGCTAATAGCTCAGTTTAAAAAAACTAATCTTCAGACAATTAATGCTGAAGAAATAGAATTAAGAGAATTAATAGCATATGCAAAGCAACAATTTGCTAAAGAAGAATTACTTCAGCAATCTGAAAAGAATCAGCAATCTGAAAAGAATCAGCAATCTGAAAAGAAACATCAACTTCATGTTATTGATAAATCTTTAACTGATGATGATACTTCTTTAAAGGATAATTCCGATGAAGAAGACGAAATAAATTCCGAGCAAATTGATGCTATTCAACAATCTTTTGTTAAATCTAAACCTGTTAATAATTCTCAGATTCAGGCTATGAAATATGGCAAGCCGAATCTACTTAAATATTATTACCAAAGACCAACTCCTACTGATGTATTATTTGAAGAAAATGATACAATAATACAAAATCATTACAGTGGAGGAGATATCTATGAATGGAACATAGATGGTCTTACTGATAAACAGATTCATGATCAGTTACATCGAATGATGATGTATTCTAATGTTGCTAAAGCTATTGGTAACAATGATAAAGAGACTGCACAATTTATTACTTGCGGTTTTACAGGAATTCTAAGAGGTGGGTGGAATAATTGTCTAACTGAGTCTCAACGGCAAGAAATAATTAATGCTGTTAAAACTGAGACAAATTCTACGGACAATACTCAAGTCACTAAGACTGATGCGGTTTACACCCTAATGATAACAATATTAGAACATTTTACGGGTAGAATTTCTGATCATGGAGATAGAGTTAGAACTTTTCTTCAGAATTTACAATGTCCAACACTTACTCATTTTCGTTGGTATAAAGATACCTTTTTGAGTAGAGTTATGTTACTTGGTGATGCCAATAATGCTCACTGGAAGTCAAAATTTATTGACGGATTACCCAATCTTTTTGCTGAAAGAATCAGGCAAGGTTTGAGGAACCAAAATAATGGGGTAATACCATATGCTAATTACACTTATGGAAATTTGATCAATAAGTGTATAGAAGAAGGTCTAGCTTTATGCAATGATTTAAAGCTAAGACACCAATTGAAAACTCAGAGACTCTCTGAAAGAAAACAACTGGGAGAATTCTGTGACCAGTTTGCTATGGATATTCCTAAACCTCATAATACTAAGGGGAAAAAGAAAGTCAATGACTATAAGGAAAATAATAAGAAATCTTATAGAAAAAGGAAATATCCTTCAAGAAGAAAAGAATCTACATCTACCAATAATAAGGAAGGTAGAGACTTGAGGAAAAAGAAGAAATCTTCTAAGAAAATTATTAAATGTTATAAATGTGGTAAATTAGGCCACTATGCTAATAAATATTATACTAAAAAGAAAATTGAAGAAATTGAAGATGAAGAGTTAAGGAATACTCTTTACAAATTAATGATAAATTCTGATTATGAAGAAAGTTCATCCAATGATGAATCCACAGATGAATCTGTGGAGGAATGCGGTGAGAATTGTCAATGTAACCAATGTGTTGCAGACAAAGATATCGACTACTATAAATCCATAGTAGAAATGAATGGCTTATCAATTAATACTTTAACTCTTGATGAGAAGAAAGATATTATTGAAGCTTTGTTAAAGGATAATATTAATCCTAGAATAAAGAATAAAATAATTGATTTTATTGGTCAAGAAAAAGAGGATAATATTCCTATTCAAAGTCCTACTGAAGCCTATAATATGGCTGAAGTTCTTTCAAGATACAAAAATAGGCAAGTAAAACCTGTCACAATACAGGATCTTCAGTCTGAAATAAAGACTTTAAAAATTGAGATTAAAAATTTAAAATCTCAAGATCAACAAATCCAGACTAGACTGGAAAAACTTGAGCTTGAACATATATCTAGATGTTCAGCTAAAACTGTTACTAATAGTAACTCGTCTGCTAGCTTTTCCCATTCTCATATTCCTGAGGGGGAGGATTTAGATGAACATAAACAACAACAAGAGAATGTTGTTAAGGATAATTTCCTACAAAACAACAACAAGAGAATGTTGTTAAGGATAATTTCCTACAAAAAATGAATTTATTTATTAACCATAAATGGTATATAAAAATAAATATGCTTGTCAATAATGAATATTATTTGACAAATTTAATTGCACTTGTTGATAGTGGTGCGGATCTTAATTGTGTCAAAGAAGGAATCGTTCCTATTAAATTTTGTGAACGAACTTCTCAAACACTTAGTGCTGCTAATAATAAAGCACTAACTACTCCTTACAAAATCACCGATGTGAATATTTGTAAGAATGATATTTGTATTCCTATACATCTAATAGTTGTAAAGGAAATATCTCAGCATGTTATTTTAGGAACACCTTTCCTAGAAAAACTTATGCCAATTAATGAGATTACTAAGGAAGGTATTACAACCTGTTATAAAGGCAAAAGAATAACTTTTGAATTTATAACAAATCCAATTGTTAAAATTCTTAACAATATTGGTTTAAAAGAAAATCAAGTTAATTTTCTGAAAGAAGAACTTGCTCAGGTTAATATAACCCAGCAACTAAAACAATTTGAAGTTCAACGCCTCATCCTTCTTATCCTGTTCCAATTTGGTAATCTCCTCCACTGTAATGATTTTGTATTATTGTATCATTTTCTTCAAATAATACATCAGTAGGAGTTGGTCTTTGGTAATAATATTTAAGTAGATTCGGCTTGCCATATTTCATAGCCTGAATCTGAGAATTATTAACAGGTTTAGATTCAACAAAAGATTGTTGAATAGCATCAATTTGCTCGGAATTTATTTCGTCTTCTTCATCGGAATTATCCTTTAAAGAAGTATCATCATCAGTTAAAGATTTATCAATAACATGAAGTTGATGTTTCTTTTCAAATTGCATCAATTTGCTCGGAATTTATTTCGTCTTCTTCATCGGAATTATCCTTTAAAGAAGTATCATCATCAGTTAAAGATTTATCAATAACATGAAGTTGATGTTTCTTTTCAAATTGCTGATTCTTTTCAGATTGCTGATTCTTTTCAGATTGCGGAAGTAATTCTTCTTTAGCAAATTGTTGCTTTGCATATGCTATTAATTCTCTTAATTCCATTTCTTCAGCATTAATTGTCTGAAGATTAGTTTTTTTAAACTGAAAACTCAGAGACTCTCTGAAAGAAAACAACTGGGAGAATTCTGTGACCAGTTTGCTATGGATATTCCTAAACCTCATAATACTAAGGGGAAAAAGAAAGTCAATGACTATAAGGAAAATAATAAGAAATCTTATAGAAAAAGGAAATATCCTTCAAGAAGAAAAGAATCTACATCTACCAATAATAAGGAAGGTAGAGACTTGAGGAAAAAGAAGAAATCTTCTAAGAAAATTATTAAATGTTATAAATGTGATAAATTAGGCCACTATGCTAATAAATGTTATACTAAAAAGAAAATTGAAGAAATTGAAGATGAAGAGTTAAGGAATACTATTTACAAATTAATGATAAATTGTAGGAAATTATCCTTAACAACATTCTCTTGTTGTTGTTCATGTTCATCTAAATCCTCCCCCTCAGGAATATGAGAATGGGAAGAGCTAGCAGACGAGTTACTATTAGTAACAGTTTTAGCTGAACATCTAGATATATGTTCAAGCTCAAGTTTTTCCAGTCTAGTCTGGATTTGTTGATCTTGAGATTTTAAATTTTTAATCTCAATTTTTAAAGTCTTTATTTCAGACTGAAGATCCTGTATTGTGACAGGTTTTACTTGCCTATTTTTGTATCTTGAAAGAACTTCAGCCATATTATAGGCTTCAGTAGGACTTTGAATAGGAATATTATCCTCTTTTTCTTGACCAATAAAATCAATTATTTTATTCTTTATTCTAGGATTAATATTATCCTTTAACAAAGCTTCAATAATATCTTTCTTCTCATCAAGAGTTAAAGTATTAATTGATAAGCCATTCATTTCTACTATGGATTTATAGTAGTCGATATCTTTGTCTGCAACACATTGGTTACATTGACAATTCTCACCGCATTCTTCCACAGATTCATCTGTGGATTCATCATTGGATGAACTTTCTTCATAATCAGAATTTATCATTAATTTGTAAAGAGTATTCCTTAACTCTTCATCTTCAATTTCTTCAATTTTCTTTTTAGTATAACATTTATTAGCATAGTGGCCTAATTTACCACATTTATAACATTTAATAATTTTCTTAGAAGATTTCTTCTTTTTCCTCAAGTCTCTACCTTCCTTATTATTGGTAGATGTAGATTCTTTTCTTCTTGAAGGATATTTCCTTTTTCTATAAAATTTCTTATTATTTTCCTTATAGTCATTGACTTTCTTTTTCCCCTTAGTATTATGAGGTTTAGGAATATCCATAGCAAACTGGTCACAGAATTCTCCCAGTTGTTTTCTTTCAGAGAGTCTCTGAGTTTTCAATTGGTGTCTTAGCTTTAAATCATTGCATAAAGCTAGACCTTCTTCTATACACTTATTGATCAAATTTCCATAAGTGTAATTAGCATATGGTATTACCCCATTATTTTGGTTCCTCAAACCTTGCCTGATTCTTTCAGCAAAAAGATTGGGTAATCCGTCAATAAATTTTGACTTCCAGTGAGCATTATTGGCATCACCAAGTAACATAACTCTACTCAAAAAGGTATCTTTATACCAACGAAAATGAGTAAGTGTTGGACATCGTAAATTCTGAAGAAGAGTTCTAACTCTATCTCCATGATCAGAAATTCCACCCGTAAAATATTCTAATATTGTTATCATTAGGGTATAAACCGCATCAGTCTTAGTGACTTGAGTATTGTCCGTAGAATTTGTCTCAGTTTTAACAGCATTAATTATTTCTTGCCGTTGAGACTCAGTTAGACAATTATTCCACCAACCTCTTAGAATTCCTGTAAAACCGCAAGTAATAAATTGTGCAGTCTCTTTATCATTGTTACCAATAGCTTTAGCAACATTAGAATACATCATCATTCGATGTAACTGATCATGAATCTGTTTATCAGTAAGACCATCTATGTTTATATATATATATTTGTATTTGTGCATATATATATTAATATGTGTGTTTATATATATATATATATCTATGTATATATTTGTATCTGTGTGTGTGTTTTAGTGTGTGTTAGTATATAGATATATAGGTGTGTATATATATGTATCTAGTTATATATATATAGATATATATATGTATGTATATATATATTTAGAGAGTGATATATATATATATATATATATATATAGGTGTGTGTGTATGTGTGTTTTAGAGAGGGGGGGTTCAGCAGTAGTACATAGCAGCAGCTGCAGCAGCAAATTCAGCAGCAGTAGCAGCATGCTTAGCAGCAGCAGCAGTACATAGCAGCAGCTGCAGCAGCAAATTCAGCAGCAGTAGCAGCATGCTTAGCTGCAGCAGCAGCCAAGAGCAGTAGCAGCAGCATGTAGAGCCAGCACAGCAACAGCAGTAGCATGGAGCAGCAGCAGCAGGAATAAGAAGCTCCAGCAGTAGCAGCGGGTAGTAGCTAGTGAGGGAGGAAGAGAGATTGATATATATATGTATATATGTTGATAGATAGATAGATATATCAATAGATAGATAGATAGGTAGATGGATAGATAAATATGTAAGATAAGTTATTAGATACATAGATAGATAGATATCTAGATAGTTAGATAGCTAGATCTAGATAACTAGTTAGATAGATAGTTAGATTATTAGATGAATAGATAAGTTATTAGATAGTTAAATAGCTAGGTAAATAGATAGCTAGTTAGATAAATAGATAAGGAGATACATAGATAGATAGGATACCTATAGATAATTAGATAGGTAGATATATGGTAGATACCTATATCTATATGATAGATATATATACCTATAGCTAGATAGATAGTTAGATATCTAGATATAGTTTATATATACATATATATTTATGCGTAGGTAAGGTAATGGGTATTAGTGTATATGTGAGTGTGGATATCTATGTATATAGGTGTATAGATACTTAGATATATAAATATATGGTAGATATCTATATTACCTAGCCTAGATTAATAACTAGGTATATAATTATTAGTTAGATTGCTAGTTAGAGGGGTTCGAGAGCGGTATCTCAATACCTTGAGATACCGAGGTATCTCAATACCTTAAGATAACCAAGGTATTGGGTTTCGAGCGGGGTTTTTGAGCAATAGCCTAGGAATAGTATTGGAGTGATTTTTATATGTATATGTGTATATATTTACGCGTGCTAGCATAGGTTTTAGCGGGTTTAGGCGGGGTACGTGGCCTAGGTTGAGGTATCGGATACCGAGGGTATCCCGGTATCTCAAGGAGGCGAGTTTGTGAGTTTTCTAGCTTAATGACCTCGGTTTGACCTAGAATTTCAGGAGCACCCTAGTTTGACCCAGACTTGACCGTAGTTAACTCGGTTGACCGCCAAAGTCAACTTTTGACCTAGTTTTGACCTAGAGTTGACTTTTTGGACCCAAAGTTGACTTTTTGACCCAGATTTCACCGGTTTGACCCGTTTGACCTAGAACGACCCTAGAAGCCTATTTTTAGTTATTTTATGTCTGTTTAACTCATTAGAAACATGTTTAACCTTGCTTTTCGCATTAGGTCCTTGGACACCAGTTCGGATCGCCAGTTGCTCAGGACGTCAGGCGAGTACATTCTCTGATAGTTTTTATTATCTGATGATTATTATGATTCAGCTTCTATATAGTATCATCTGATTATTCTGGCACAACACGGGACACTGACTGGTATTTCTGGATTTATTTACTTGCGACACGTATATTTCATGTTTTTGGCCTCTATTCTGGAATTACTACTGGCATCACCTACAGGCATCACTACAGGCATCATTCATGTTCAGGCTGGACTCATCTTGATTTGCGTGTCGGGTCTTGGATCCACTTGTATTAGTCGGGGCGGGGAAATACTCGAGTAGACATGTAAACATTCCTATCTGGCATCATCAGGAATCACTCCCTCTGGTCTAATCTGGAATGATAGCAGCCGCGCACCCAGTGCGCGGTGAGCCGTACTTACCCCTAGCCGTTTACATGTCGAAACAAGTATTTCAAAGACACCGGGTTCATTCTTTATAGTCTGGACTCTCATGCATTTCTTGACTTGTCTCACTTACATGTTTCTGGACTTGATTCACTACATATTTTTCATGCTAGACTCACTACACGTTCATGTGCACAAACTTACTCTTAGTGTAGATTTCTTGTATCTTACAGTTACTACTATCTTGTTTCTGATATTCCTGTATCTTTACTTTTATGCATCAGTGATTTATATATTTTTTTGTTTTATACTTGCTTCATTCTTCTTGCTACTTGCTATAACTGTTTTATAGTTTTTATCATTTAAATGGAACTGCTGTTAGAGATGTACTTGCTCCAGTCCTGACTGGACATATTTTTCAGAGTATCCGAAGGATTGGTGTCCGACGTTCTATGGACCTGAGCTTGTCGATGGTGCAGACAGGGACCCTCTAGCTTAGGGGTAATTTCCGGGTTGGTAGCCGGGATCACTGAGACTTTGTTGTTGTTTTTATTAGCTTTTAGCACCGGATTTGTCTCCGGTTTTGGATTGAGACCTTGTTTGTATATTATTTTGGATATTATTGTATTATTATTATTGATGTTGTGGTTGTTGTAGTAGTTGTTGTTGGTTAGACTTTATAGTTGTTAGATCTATGTGTTATCTTATCGTGCTTAGATTCGTGATTGAGTATATTGTGATTATCATTGTGATATTTGCTCCTCCGTTTGGAGTTGAGATCTTGACAGGTTTATATTGTTTGTGTGGTTGCCCTCCTTTTGGAGAGGTTATGGCCGATTTTTGTGTGAGATTATTATTTAGTTAGTTGACCTAGACAGCGTTCTACCGCCGATGCTGCGGCGTAGGCTGGACGTACCCAAGACTCATGCCCGATTTTCCGGGTGCGGGTCGTGACAGTGGGGGTGGGTTGGTCCGGCGGAGGAGGTCAGGACGGAGCAGATGCGGGTGGTGGGGGTGGTTCACGGTGGTCGGAGGCGGCCCTGGGGTGGCTCGGGTGTGGGAAGCTGCTGTTGGTGTTGGTTGCTGTGGAGGCTGTAGGCGGCCCCGGCGGTGGACAGGGCGGTGCTCCAGTGGCCGGGGAGGAGGGCAGGGGGTGGCGAAGGGGTAGGCGGAGGTTCGGCGGAGGTGGTGGCCGGAGGGAGGTGGTGTGGGGTTTGGAAGAGGGGAGGGGGTCGGGTTTTATAGGGTTAGGGCCAATGGCATTAGTGTAAATAGGGTTAGGGTTTAAGGGTTTTTAGGTAATTTAATTTAATAAATATCTTTAGATATTTATTCAGATTTTTATGGATATTTTTAGGTGGGCCCCATTGCCAAATGGACGGTGTAGGTTCACCAGCCAATAGGAGGTTGACACCTCACACTGGAAATTTGCAGAAAAACCCCTACAATTTTATAAATTGCACAGAGGTCCTATAATTAGGAAATTGTGCAATTATGCAATTGTCTGGGAAAAACACCATATTCCTGAAAATGCTGAAATTCACAGAACTGAGGGGAATTGCTGTGTGAGGGCCCTGAGGGGGTGGGGGTGAGCCTGGGCAGGGGCTGGGCCTGGTTTTTGGGTGATACGGGTCACCGTATTAATTAATTAATAATTAATGCGCACGGTGTTTACTAATTATTTAGAGGCAGGTAGGGCCATAATTTCAGTACGGTGTAAATATACTAATTGTAGTATACTCAGTGTAGAATATTAACGTATTTTTGTTTGGGCAAAACAGGTGCCTATTGGGCCTCTAATTTCTATTGGAACAGGGACAAGGGTACAGGCCTGAAAATTAATTAAAAATAAATACGGACTTTTGTAACGATATTTGCACAGCTAAAGCGACACTCATGTCAGCACATCTGTGAGTTGCACAATATGCAGGATAGTAGACTGGCATGTCTAGTAGGGGTATGTGAACTTTGTTTGGGGATAACAATCAGTGTAATGCTCTAATTAATTGTGTGATGGACAGGTGCACAAATCAATAGGATATGTAAGCAAAATAAATTAAAATATTGCAATAAATCCTAAATTGCTAAAAATAATTTTAAAATACTGAAATCTGGTCGAGGGAGTTTACAACCTACCCTCCTTAGAATATTTCGTCCTCGAAATAAAAACAGACATATAATGAGAACTAAAGATTGATTTGAAATATTAGGACATACCCTGGTCTGGAAATAGATGGGGAAAACGCTGTCGAATATCCTCTTCTCGTTCCCAGGTTGACTCGCCTGGTGCATGATGTCTTCATGCAATACGAACTAGAGGGATAGTCTGGCCTTGCAACACCTTCTCGCTTCGGTCTAGGATCTCTACAGGCTCCTCCTGGTACGATAAGCTCGGGCCGACGGTGATCTCTGAATGGTCTAACACATGACTTGGGTCTGGAATGTACCTCCTCAGCTGAGATACGTGGAAGACGTTATGTACTACTTCCAATGTCTGAGGTAAGGCTAGCTTGTAAGCAACTTCTCCGATACGTTTTAACACATCGAAGGGTCCGATATACCTCGGACTCAGTTTTTCTCTTCCGCCAAATCTGATAGTACCTCGGGTAGGTGAGATCTTCAAAAATACATGCTCTCCCACTTGGAACTCTAGAGGTCGTCGATGTACGTTGGCCCAGTGCTTCTGTCTGTCCTGCGCTGCTCGCAGGTGTCCTTGGATCTTCTTTACTTTCTCCACCGTACGTACGACCAATTCTGGTCCCAAGATCTGTCTTTCGCCTACATCGATCCAGCATACTGGGGAACGACATTTCCTACCATACAATGCTTCAAAGGGAGCCATTTGGATGCTCGCTTGATAGCTATTATTGTAGGAAAATTCTACCAGATGTAAGTGATCTTCCCATGATCCGCTGAAATCAAGCATGCATGCTCTCAGCATATCTTCTAGGGTCTGAATGGTGCGCTCTGACTGGCCATCTGTCTGTGGATGATATGAGGTGCTGAACTTTAGGCGGGTACCAAGACTTTCTTGCATACTTCGCCAAAAGTAAGATGTAAACCTCGTATCCCTGTCAGACACTATGCTGACTGGTACTCCGTGCAGACGCACTCTCCTTCATGTACATGTCCGCCAAGACTTCTGTAGATTGTCCGCTCTGAAAGACAAGAAATGAGCAGCCTTGATGAGTCGGTCTACGATCACCCATACAGTATTACGACCACTGGGACTTCTTGGGAAGCCTGTAACGAAGTCCATCGTAATGTGTTCCCATTTCCACTCAGGTATTGGGAGGGGTTGAAGTAGACCGGCAGATCTCTGATGTTCAGCCTTGACTTGCTGACACACCAGGCATTTGGCCACAAAGCGTGCTATCTCTCTCTTCATTCCGTGCCACCAGTAGTATTGACGTAGATCTTTGTACATCTTTGTGTCTCCTGGATGGATAGAGTACGTTGAGCTGTGAGCTTCTGACATCAGCTCCTCATGAAGGACGTTCTCCATATCTTAAAGTTCCATTTTCGTGTATGCGACATCCTGTCTGGATTCCAGCCTCTGTTCTTTGTCGGACCCTCTAAAATCTTGCATCTGTGGGCAGTGCAGCCTTGATTCTTTCGACCAATGTTGATTGCAACTGGTAGTTTGACAATTGGACGTCAATTCCTGGCATAATGACTTTTATTCCCAACTTTTCTAGGTCTCTCAATAGATCTGGTTGGGTGATCATAAAGAATGCCTTGGGTCTTCTGCTTAGAGCATCAGCTACCACATTAGCCTTCCCGGGATGGTACTGCAGATCGATCTCGAAATCTGTCATCACTTCGAGCCAGCGTCTTTGTCTCAGGTTCAGGTCCTTCTGGGTGTAGACGTACTTCAGGCTCTTGTGATCCGTGAATATCTCTACTCGTTCGCCGTATAGATAATGTCTCCATAGCTTCAGGACAAAGATGACTGCGGCAAGCTCCAAGTCGTGCATGGGGTAGTTCTTTTCATGAGTCCTCAGTTGTCTTGAGGCATAGGCTACAACCTTCCTATGTTGCATTAAGACACAACCTAATCCTTTTCCTGATGCATCGCTATAGATTACGAAACCTCCAGATCCAGATGGTATAGTCAAGATGGGGGCTGTAGTCAGACGCTTTTTTAGCTCCTCAAAAGCTATCTGACATTCCTCAGACCAGATGAACTCCTGCTCCTTGCGGGTCAGACGGGTTATTGGCTCTGCAATTCTTGCAAAGTTTTCTACGAACCTCCGGTAATATCCGGCAAGTCCTAGAAAGCTTCTCACCTCTGAGACGTTGGTCGGGGTTGGCCATGTCTCTACAGATGAGATCTTTGCTGGGTCCACCGAGATGCCTTCTTCTGTGATAATGTGCCCAAGGAAAGCGACACAATCAAAGAAGAACTCGCACTTGCTTAGCTTAGCATAAAGGCTCTCCCGTCTTAGCGTCTCTAGCACTAATCTCAAGTGCTCTTCGTGCTCCTCATGGCTCTTCGAATACACCAAGATGTCGTCGATGAAGACTACCACGAACTGGTCCAGATATTGGTAGAAGACTCTGTTCATCAGGTTCATGAATACGGCAGGTGCATTTGTCAGTCAAAAAGGCATCACCAGGAACTCGTAGTGGCCATAACGAGTCCTGAATGTTGTCTTTGGAATATCTTCTCTCCGTACCTTGACCTGATGATAGCCTGATCTCAAATCTATTTTTGAGAATACTACTGCTCCTGTCAGTTGATCGAACAGATCGTCAATCCGCGGCAAGGGGTACTTGTTTTTTATTGTCAAAGCATTAAGGGCTCTGTAATCAATATACATCCGATATGTTCCGTCCTTCTTTGGTACAAACAACACTGGTGCTCCCCAGGGTGATGCACTAGGACGAACAAATCCCTTGATCTGTAATTCTTCAAGTTGCAGCTTTAGCTCGTCAAGCTCCTTCTTTGCCAGCCGGTACACATTTGAGGATACTGGTGCAGCTCCGGGTATCAGCTCAATAGTGAACTCCATTTCTCTGTCAGGCGGTAGGCCTGGAAATTCCTCCGGAATACGTCTTCGAACTCTGCTACAATTGACGGGGGTGCTGTCTCCATCGCCATGTAAGCTCTAGGAGTCTGGCCTACTCCTTGCTCGATGGTACCTCGTACGTATTCGAACTCCGGGTGACCTGGGGGTCTAAAGATAACACTTTCCTTTCTGCAGTCGAGTATGGCATTGTACTGGATTAACCAGTCCATGCCTAAGACAACGTCGAAGTTTGGCATCGGGAGTACCAAAAATCGTGCTCTTAGCTCTCTACTACAGATGACTACTGAGCATGTTTCAACAATGCTGGTAACCGGCACGATGCCTCCTCCGGTAAGAATTTTCCAGCATTTAGGCAGTGGGAAAGTGGCTAGTTTGTGCATGGCTACGAAACTACTAGATATGAAAGATAGTGTTGCGCCAGAATCAAATAATGCGGTTGCAGGTAATGATGCAACTAAAATGGTACCTGTGATGGTTTCACCTTCTGGCTCTTCTGCAACTGCAGCTAGTGCAAAGGCCTGCCCATGCCTTTGCCCTCCAGACTGCTGTCTGGCTTTGTTGAACTGGGCCTCCTGTGTGGCCAGGGTGCTCCCCTCTGATATCCTCCAGAAGTTGAGGGATGCTGACCTCCAGTTGAGGGTAGCATTCTCTGGGCTGGTGCTCCTGATTTCTGCCCGTTCTGAGGTGCTGCATCTCTGCGTTGTGGGCAGTCTCTGGCCATATGCAGGCTAGCTCCATATACAAGGCATAGTCCTTGCTTCTTCCTGCAGTCTTTGACATAATGTCCCTTCATGCCAAAATAGTGACAAGTCGGAAGCTCTTTGTTCTGATAGGGCCCCGTCTTTTGTTGTGTCTGGTTTTGTGGACGATGGATTGGTCCTCCTGTTCCGGGCTAATTTCTGGCCGGTATAGTTGGATTAGAGCGTCTTGCTCCTTGGCCAATAGCTTCTTGTACTCTTGCCTCTGAAAGAACCTCCTCGTAAGAGATCCTTGACTGCGTCGTAGTATACCTTTGGAGCTCGGAAGTAAGGCTGTGGTGGAATCTCCTGGCCTTTTCCAGCTCGTTTGGTATCAGGATGGCACCGAATCGACTAAGTCGACTGAACTCTGCGTTGTAGGCGTCGACGGTCATGTTCCCTTGTTCCAGGTGCAGGAACTGGGAATACAAGGCATTTCTGACCGTGGCTGGAAAGTACTTTGCATTGAAGTACTCCAGGAATTGTTCCCAAGTCTGGTTCTTGCCGACGCTACGCTTGATGGAATCCCACCAGTGATGGGCGTTGCCTAAGAGTTGGGCCCTCACGGCGGTCATCCATAGGTCAGGGGAAAGTTGTGAACCTTCCAGCAGTATTTCCGTGTTGGAGATCCAGTCTGAGATCTCCTCTGGAGTTTCGCTGCCCTTAAAGGTTCTCGGGCCCATCTGGCGGAAGCCTCGGACAGTGCCCACTGGTTGGACAGGTGCTGGTGCCGGGGCAATTGTCCTCTCCAGAGCCGTCATCAAGCTCTGCCTCAGGACTTTCGTCTGTTGCCACTGAGCCTGCAACATGGCTTGAAAGAATTGGAACATTTGAGGTTGTCCCTCAAGCTGTGGCATCAGGGCAGGAAGGGCTGGAGGTGGAGGCAAAGGTGTCTCCGCCTGCGGTGTCGGTGCCTGGGAGGTTTGCCCACCTTGCTGGGCTGGTGTTGCCTCCTGGGTAGGATTTTGATGAATGAACGGGGTTGCCGGATAGACCAGCATCCTTCTCGGGGATTGGCCTCTCGGGGGGGTTGGGGTCCTTTGGACATCTAGCGAGGGGTCTGTTGCTTGGTCAGCCCCATCAATCGCTTGTCCCCTGGGTATGTCCATATTTTTGAAGAAGATAGAATAATTAGAAAAGTACAAAGGAAATAAATAATAAATGATAATCAAGCAGGATGCAAAAAATTAAGGATAAGCCATTGTAGATGAGACCTAGTATTCCTATCCTATAGCAGGCTTGCTGAGCATGTTATCATGCTACTAGCAATTTAACTCGACCTGCATGGGCCACCACTAAAATCATGTCACGCCCCAGTCCCAAGATATAAATTAAAATATTGCAATAAATCCTAAATTGCTAAAAATAATTCTAAAATGCTGAAATCTGGTCGAGGGAGTTTACAGCGTAAGCTGTCGTCACGGACATGTGCAGCTGCGGGCCTAGGCCATTATCTAAGGAATACATAGCTCTCATATGTTCGAGATCTGTAGCATCCACTTTCCAATTAAATTATTATTATTATAATAATAAATAATATGCTAGTACTAATGTGTACTTGTCACGTCCCAGTCCCAAAATACGTAGGACTAGGAACACGTAAGCATGTCAGCCGTATAGATATGGCAACTCCAATATATGGAAACCCAAATCCACACGTACGCTGTAATATGAATATCAATCCACAAGTGGTATAAATCTATCACAAGTCACATGGTATAATCTAAATCTCATCCACATAAAATTAATATAAATAAATAACCAGTATCTATGAAACTAGATCTCAATATAAGTATTTAAGGATGATAGTTGGATGGAAACAAATCCACTACCAACTCGAATGGAAAAGTACAACACAATAAACACAATATAGGAATACCAGCTAACAATTACGGGCTCAAAGAGAAGACATCCTCGAAACATATGTAACCATCCGAATCTGCGCTCCTGTAAATACTCAAGAACAGATACACCTGACAGAGAACCAGGTCCTCAGAGGGACGTAACAAGATACAGAAAAGCGAGCCAACTTGAATACAGTAAACATGCATATAATTTGAAAATAAATAAGTACGCTGTACAAGACAATCTATATGAATGCAAATGAGGACAACTTTTCGATGTATTGGCAAGGGTAGGCTACTCGATATAATCCTCACACCTCATGCGCTCGTCAGTGGACATCATCAGCCTACATACCTCTGGGGTAGCGACCCTCGGACTCCATCAATCGACATACCTCTGGGGTAGCGACCATCGGACACGACCACCATAGTGCGTGCTAGTTACTACGGTTTACTAGAGTAGTTAAAATCCCATATGCCTAATGATTGTCCTCGATAATACTAAGTTCCATGTGTGTGTCAACATATCTAATACATAGTAATGACTGAAAGAAAACTACACATGCAAGAAATATACAGAAATGCAATAAATATACAGAAATATACTAAGCATGCAAAATATTGTAAGCAATTTGGCAAGGTATCTTGCCTGGTCTGAAAAGGATGAAGTCCCAACTCAAGGCATCGTCCGATCTACCCGTCACATAAATTAAACAAGTTAGGTTACAAAAGTGGATGAATAGTTTTCACTATTTTAATCTATTTTAACTCTGAATAAAATAACCTAAATTAGTATTTTAATTTTATTATAATATGATTTTATTGTTAAGCTCTAATTTTGGTCCAAAGAAAGTCAATTTTACGGATTTGTGATCCATGACACGCAAATCGAGACAATCCATTGACCAAAAAGTCAACCAACTCAAATCCTGGATTTGTGAATGGAATCCTATAGATTTCAATGCTACGTGAATACTGGAATCAACAATTTCATAAAATCATAAGTCGATAAAGAGTTATGGCCATAAGGGCGCACAGATGATAGTTTTTAGTGGTTTCCTATTTACGTCTACGTTGCACAAATTTTACAGTAAAATAAACTTATATTTTAAATTCTAGAAAAATACTTTTCTAGAAGTTCATTATGTCAGCTTTTCGAAACTTCAAACAGTTCATAATTTTGAGTTCGGGATCTCCCGAAATCTCAAAAATACCAAAATACGTCTGATTTTGAACAACTGGCACTTTTAGAATTTTTTGGAAAAATAGGTTCTGAAATTATTAAAATAAATTATATAATCAGAAAATTAACCTTGATATAGTTCTAACAAAAAAAATTGGAGCGCGTTTGGAGTCCGGAGCTAGGAGATATCGTCTTTTTAATTCGTCATAACTAGTAGAAAATGAGGCTGAATTTATGACGAATTTTGACTCTTTTTGGACGAAAAAGAGATGAATTTGGGGGAGAAAATATGAAGGATGGGGTATTTATAATGGTGAACACTACTTACTTGAATACGACTAGGATTGGTTAATTTGGATAGGATTATGATGAATTTAAATAAGGATAGGATATGCATGAAGTTGCTTTCCTAGTAGGTTCAGGATTTGAATTAATTTAAAATAGAGTCTGAATTTATCTCAATAATTTATAATCTTAAATATAATTAAATATAATACAAATAATTTATAAAATCTTATTAATATCTATTAACACTAAATTAGCATCTATCTAATATTAAGACTATATATATCCAAATAAATCCTAAATAATTTTAAAAATCTAATTAAATTTCTTAAAATTATAAATAAATTACAGAAAAATATATTTAAATATTTTAAACTAAAATAAATATTTGGTAGGAATAACATGCAAGTATGGTCGTATAGTAAATCATAGATGTCTTAGAAATTTATGTTTTCTAAGTTTTAATTACCAAAAATTCTAGAAAAATCTCCAAAAATCTAAAATAACCTAAAATAATTCTAAATAAATATTTATATAAGTAAATATATCAAGAAATTTATTTTCTAATTAACTAAAAGAATACTCTAAAGAAATTTAATATCTATAATAAATATAATAATATAAAATACACACAAAATATCTATTTTTGGTGAGGGGGTTTACAATCTACCCAACTTACAAAATTTTGTCCTCGAAATTGACACTAACCCATATTCATAATAATCACTATAGCTATTATACTACATAGCTATCTAGCGATGCTTCCTAAAAGTTATGGTCTGTCATTCTAACACTTCTCATTTATTGTCCATACACTATCCTATTATCTTCTAACTCGTCTACACTACCCAACTTATAAAAGTTCTACTAGTAGTCACAGTCTCTTGAGGCTATTGTTTAGGTTGTAAGACGAATATATTTATTGGGTCGAGAATCTTGGGGTACTTGTCTTGAATCTCACAACTATGATTTTTCTTTGTAACCGTCAAGTATCGTAGTCTAATACTGCCATGCCACCTGACCAATATGTCTGCAAATACTTCGACTACTTTACTACAACGGTCTAGCTGCAGCTGTCGCTACTTTGCCAGCGATTTTTCATAGTTGTCAGTTCGTAACAAGTGCCTTCAATTCTTTCCTAGGCATAGTCTAAGTTTTTGGGCAACAGTTAAAGTCTTGACTAACTTATAAAACTATTAAAAGTATAAACTAGTTCAAACAGTCTAACAAATTCCTATTAGCCTAAGGATGCTATACATGGTTTTTTTAAAATAATAAGAGGATACAGATATTACTATAGGTCATATACATAAGGGTTATTATTAAGAACTCATCCTTTAGTAATTAATCATCTACTAAACCATTTACGTTTTAACTAACAAAACTAAGGATGGGGTCGAAGTAGACCAATAATTCATGTTGGCACGAAAAAGACGTAACTACGATAGGGAGAATTAAGCACGAGATAATGCATGGATAAAGAAGAGAAGATGAGCCACCCAAGGGGGCGAGATGGTGATAGAAAAAGAATACTACTACTGCTACTTGCGTCATCTATTAGCATCGCGTGTATGCCATCTGGGTAAAATATCAGTATATCCTCATAACTGCTAAACCAACACCTATATAATTCTACGTCTATTATGCACCTAAGATCTCGTGTCACAATGGGGGTCATGAGTATGAACTGACACATATAACTAAGGTCGTACCTGTATCTACAGCTTCCTGTGGCCGCGCTCTCTTGTTTGTCATCATGAGTGCTTGGCCTATGGGGTATATCTAGTACTATTCGTGTATCAAACTTATACTAAGCACGAACGTTCGTCTTTCCGAAATAGGGGAAGACGGAAAACAATAATAAAGAGTTCAAGGAGGAGGTGATATAATACAAGTACGGGATTCGAAGGGATTAAAGAATTTTGAAAGGGAGTTGCCAAGGCAGTTGTGGATTAAAATCTTATTTTGTTAAATTCCTATATGCATGTTCATATCAGAACAGTTATGTACCTAACATGATATGCTCTGACCAGTCTAGAGGGCAAGTATATTCGTCTAACAAGTTGAGTCAACTATATCTCAATCCACATAAAGTAGTGATACAAAGAGCGAACCAAGTGCACTACGGTTGATCAGACCATAATACACTGATTCTGATTTAGACAATGTATTAGTGTGGGCCCCCAATAATACATATGTTATGAACAAGCTCAATAAAAGAATAAGCTTACAAAATTAGGCTATAATAGCAGCATAAGTCGAGGTAGTAAAAATAGAAGTACACTTGATTATGATGGAGGAAGGTACAGAATAATCTAAGTTCACCAAGAAGATCGGTGTTGTGCCTCTAAAGTTTTCATAATAATTTCTTGTCTAAGTCTAAAGTCAACCAAATGGGTGTATGAGCCTCTAAGTTCTACAGTCTAGATAAACACTAAATTTCTATAGTCTAGATAAACACTAAAGTTCTATAGTCTAGATAAACACTATCTTCTTATGCAAGCCTATAGTTGGTGTCATTCATTTATACTTTATTACTTGGTCAGAAGAACTATGTGATACTAGGTTATGAGGCATACTACCAAACTTACAAAAATTTAACTAATAGTGTTATTGAATACTAGAGTGTATATACTTAGTACAAGGCACCTTCCTAATCCTTATCAAGCACGAGAGAAGATTGACGCTGAGGAGGGATCAAGCAAGATGCAATACAAGCAATCAAATGAGAATGTGAAATAAAATCAAGGGAGGTGATAAATAAGTGGATGAGATCCTATATTCTAATCCTATGCGCAGGCTTGCTCGGTACAGTGACGTAACCGAGACAATATGCTCTCGACCTGCATGGGCCACCACAAAAACATGTCACACCCCAGTCCCAAAATACGTAGGACTAGGAACACGTAAGCATGCCAGCCGTATGGATATGGCAACTCGAATATATGGAAACCAAAATCCACACGTACGCTGTAATATGAATATCAATCCACAAGTGGTATAAATCTATCACAAGTCACAGGGTATAATCTAAATCTCATCCACATAAAATCAATATAAATAAATAACCAGTATCTATGAAACTAGATCTCAATATAAGTATCTAAGGATAATAGTTGGATGGAAACAAATCCACTACCAACTCGAATGGAAAAGTACAACACAATAAACATAATATAGGAATACCAGCTAATAATCATGGGCACGGAGAGAAAACATCCTCGAAACATATGTAACCATCCGAATCTGCGCTCCTGCAAATACTCAAGAACAGATACACCTGGCAGAGGACCAGGTCCTCAGAGGGACGTAACAAGATACAGAAAAGCGAGCCAACTTGAATATAGTAAACATGCATATAATTTGAAAATAAATAAGTACGCTGTACAAGACAATCTATATGAATGCAAATGAGGACAACTTTTCGACGTATGGGCAAGGGTAGGCTACTCGATCTAATCCTCACACCTCATACGATCGTCAGTGGACATCATCAGCCGACATACCTCTGGGGTAGCGACCCTCGGACTCCATTAATCGACATACCTCTGGGGTAGCGACCATCGGACACGACCACCATAGTGCGTGCTAGTTACTACGATTTACCAGTGTAAACCCCCTCGACCAGATTCCAGTATTTTGGAATTATTTTTAGCCATTTAGGATTTATTACAATTTATTAATTTATTTTGCTTACAAATTCTGTTGACTTGTGCACTGTCCATCTCCTAATTATTTGGAGCTTTATCTTGACTGTTACCCCCGAACAAAGTTCACATACCTGTCCTAGACATGTCAGACTATTTTTCTGAATTTTGTGCAACTCCCAGATACTCCATTTTGTGCCTCGTTTGAGACGCACAAATATTGTTACAAAACGTTCGTATTTATTTCCTATTTTATTTCCTGCTATTTACCCATCTCTGTACCCTAGAGATTTGAGGCCAACCTGCACCTGTTTTGCCCAAACAAAAATACGTTAATTTTCTACACTGAGTATACTACATTTAGTGTATTGACACCGTAGAAAAATTATGACCCTACCTGCCTCTAAATAATTAGAGAACACCGTGCGCAGTATTTATTAATTAATAAATACGATGGCCCGTATCACCCAGAAATCAGGTCCAACCCTGCCCAGACTAACCCCCATTTCCCCCAGGCCCTCACATAGCAATTTCCCTCAATTCTGTGAATTTTAGAATTTTTAGGAATTGGGTGTTTTCCCAGACAATTTCGTAATTGCGCAATTTCCCAAAATAGGACTTTTACGTAATTTATGAAATTACAGGGACTTTCCTGTAAATTTTAGTGCAAGGTGTCACCCCCTCATTGGCCGGTGAACCTGTACCGTCCATTTGGAGACGGGACCCACCCGAAAAGATCCCGAAAATATCCCAAAAATATCTTGTAAATATCTCGAGATATTTTTAGATATTTTCTTAAAATACTATTATTATTTTCTATATAAGAAAATAAAAAGAAAAAGAAAAAGAAAATAAAATTAAAACCCAAAACCAACCCCCGACCCTGTCGCTGCCGACCCCCCCGACGGCGAGCCCCCCTCCTCACCGGCGTCACCCCGCCGGAGCACCGCCCGCGGCGAGCCCTCCCCTCTCCCTCTCCTCCCCGCTCCCCCTCTCCTTTCTCCCGCCGCAGCCGAACTCCCTGCCCCCTCTTCCCTCTCCCCTCCGCCAGCGGCGAACCCCGCCGAGCCCGCCCGCCGGAGCTCCCCCTCCGCGCGGCGAGCTACCCCCCCCCTCGCCGGCCTCCCCCGACCCTTCCTCTCTCCTCCTCCTCCTGTTCTCCTTCCCGACCTCCTCCATCCCACTCCTCCCTGCTCACCTCCGCCTGATGCTCACCTCCGCCTGACGACCCCCTGAGCTCGCCATCACCACCACCGCCACCATCTCCTTCCCCGACTCTCCCTGCTCCACCGCCCGCCTTTCCCGACGACCTCCACCCCCTCCGCTACTCGCCACCCTCCACCACCAGCACCATCATCAACAACCCCCAACCGGCCAGCTCCGTGCCACCCGACCCCAGTGCACAGTCACCCCGGCTCGACACCGTAACCCCCGACCGGCCTATGCAGAGTCCCGACGATCCTCCGCTGGACTCTGACCAGGACACGGCAGAACCCAGGACACGACGGAGCCCGGACACAGCGACCAGGACACAGCGCAGTGACCGGACACAGGAAAATTCAGTTTCCACGGAGCCCTGTTTAGGTATATTTTTCTCTCACCTCATAGCTCTGATTCTGATTCCGTCAGTTGCGTCGTGTAGACTGTGTAACCATCTCGGTGCCCGTGTAACCCGCTCGGAGCATCTCGTCTTGTGGCGATCGCAAACCGCGATCCAAAAACAGGAAAAACAACGACCCGATTCACCCCGGAACTGAGTACGCCCCGCCAAACGGGATGACTTGGTCGCACGCGGTCTTTACCGAAACGTGCGCGACGTTGATACGGACGTGTAGAAATTCGGAGAAGTTGATTTGGATGTGCGTGCACACCGGAATCAACGCGTATCCGCCGACACCGCCCCGTATCCGTCAGTTCTGGAACACGCTGCAACTTTGTGTACACACGTCGGATCGAGACGAAACTTGCGCCATCGGACTCATAGAGATACGCTGGTCCTGTGGTCCAAGTTTGGTTCGACTCTGAGAACGTTGACAGAATCGCGTATCGTAGGCCCCACAGGCTCCACTTGACGGACGATTTTGTGATCGGCTCATCGAAATCCAATTCTGGAAGTTCCGTTGGGTTCGTATCATCGTTCTGGACTTGTGGACACTAAATTTGACAAATTTGGAGACCTTTGACCCTGACACATTTTTCGGTGCAAAGTGGGCCCACATGTGGACCCCGCTTTGACCAAAAACTGTCATTTTTGTCCCTGTGTCCAAATTGGACTTAAGGACAGGCGTTTCTAGCTATTTGATATTTTCTGAGACTGTTAGTGATGTTTATTTCAGCATCCGGAGACTTTCCTCCTGAGGCCATAGTTTCTGACACCTGGTATTTGACATCTGGACATTACATTTGCAGCTCTCTTGCCAGGCAAGTATACCTTGCCTTGTTGTACTGTTTAAATTCAATTATTGTTAGTTATATATTTATTTATTATATAAATGTGCACATCCGAGCAGACTCGGGTGCAGTCAACGATGGCGTTGACGTTAGGACTTGTGTCTGACCTAGTGTCTAGTAGACCCACCTAAAGTCATGAAGTTATTGATATAACTTTCCAGGCCTTGATACGTATCATTACACGTCACAGAGTGAGTACATGTAGGGACGCGTGCCTCATGCACGACTGGCCATCAGTGTGAGCAACACATGTAGTGGTATTTAGCTCAGTTGTTTATCTTATTGAGACTTGCAGCATAGTAGGAGGTGTCCACGTCGTTTTCACGACTTGTACATCTATATTGGGCGGGAAAGACACTTAGTAGGCGTATGGGACACCCCCTCCTTATATATTCCTGTGGCCTGATACCATACTCTACGGAGATGGGGCATTCATGTTACCATGCTGCTCGGAGATGGGGTATTGGTTTTCTTGTTCCCGTTACCGTGCTCCGAGGAGGATGGGGTATTATTGTTTTATCCTTCGTTCCATGCTCTGCAGGGATGGACGATTGCGGAGTGCCCTTGCGTCAGGGGGCATATGACACATATACTAGCCAGTCATGACGATTGGTGAATTACGTCAGCATATGTCTAGCCCACATATTCCCATGCGTACTGCAAGGTCTTTAAATTGCATTCACTTAGATGGTTAGTACACCCCATTTATTTATTCAGTATTTATATTATGGCATGTCATTTTTTTCTGTATCTTGCTATGTCCCTCTGAGGACCTGGTCCCCTGCCAGGTGTATATGTTCTCGAGTATTCGCAGGAGCACAGATCCGGGCAGGCTACTTATATCCTGAGGAGGTCTTCTCTTCGAGCCACGTGATTGTCAGGTGTTCTTATATGGTGTGTATCTGGTTCCTTTTTATATTCTATTTCGGCAGTAGATTTGTTTCCATCTGACTGTCATTCTTAGATATCTGTATTGAGATCTAGTTACATGATTATTTGGTTATTCATATGTATATGTGATTTCTGTGGATGAGATTTAGATATTACCCTGTGACTTGTGATCAGTTTTACCACTTATGAATTATTGTTCATTATACAGTGTACGCTCGTATATATGGTTTCCATATATTGGAGTTGCCATATATACAGGCGGCTGGCATGGTTACGTATCCTAGTCCTACGTATTTTGGGACTGGGGCGTGACATATTTTTAGTGGTGGCCCATGCAGGTCAGAGCATATTGTCTCGGTTACGTTACTGTACCGAGCAAGCCTGCACCTAGGATTAGAGTATAGGATCTCATCCAATTGACTATGACTTATCTTCCTTCCAATCCATTCCATTTAAATAAATTGCATCTTGCTTGAATCCTGTGCTTCCCTGATAACTCCTAGAGTATAGCCCCTGCTAGAATATAGGAATCCCTGTAGATAGGCTGATAATTAGAGTAGTATTCCTATTAAGAACACAACTAGGGCATTGACATATCATTAAGTTCAGATTACTTAATGAACCCTAGCCTTCCATATTACTTAATGAACCCTAGCCTTCCATATTATCTAATGAACCCTAGCATCACTATCTGTAGATCAACTTACCATTGCCCTTGACATATTTATATATGACTTGAGAGTAGTATAAATACTACTAGGATTAGTTAGAAAATTGACCACAGTATTAACCCTAGTCTTGAGGAACCAATAGAAATCCAAAGTTGAATACTAGGACTGAAACCTCATCCAAAGTTAGGATAAACCAAAGTTTTACGCCAGAGACCCTTTACCCTTGTTGGCATAAAACCCATTTGACCGTTGTTGGCATAAGAGCCAAACAAACTGCCTAGTTGGCGTAAAAGCCAAATGACTTTATTGTTGGCATAAAATCCAAATTATGCAGAAGATTATCTCCTTTACGCTGCAGTTATAATAACTGCTATCCACTTTCCCTTAGTATTTCTTATCCTGCATAGGACACGTCCTAAAAACCACGTAGGTAACTGCCCTATGTAAACCTGATGATTCATGAAGAACAGATAACCAGCCTAGAGTGACCTGATTAGGCGTAGAACATATGATAGGATGTGAGCGTATTTTTTTTCACAGCCTTAGCTTTCCCCAGCCATGACCCAATCTTGTGCATTAAATGCAGAGATACGCCTCGAGCCTGTGCAAAAAGAAACAGCTTTTGACAGGACATCTGGTTTTGTCTCACCTCGAGCGTTTATGACTCGTATCCAATCAGTTACTAACGACAACCTGGGTCCCCGTGAAAACCATCATCACAAACCAACCACTCGATCGTTGTGCAAGTACTTTTTGTCAGGTGTCAGGATTCACTAATTTGACTGACAAACTCATGAGTTTCTCGTACAACTTTACGCTGCAACGCAGGAGATATTTACGCGCAGATTTCTACGCACAGACTTATTACGCAGACAGCTCTGAAGCTCTACCTTACGCTTCTCTGTTTTACGCGGATAGCTCTGAAGTCATGCGTTACGCCAAATTATTTTATCTCTGCTTTACGCAGACAACCTCGAACCCCTACTTTACGCGGACTTCCTTGAATCTCTGTTTTTGGCAGACAGCCTATAGTGTATATTAAGATTTTAGAACTTAGAAAACCATACCTCTTTTGGTCAACTAGCAGCTTAGGAAGGAGTTAGAATATTACTGTAGAGATTGTAGAGTCTTGTTTTTTTTTGTGATTGTGAATTGTTTGTAATTTCTCATATCATAATCTAGCGTACTTATATTTACTGTACTACCTTGACTTATACTGCTATTATAGCCTAGTTTTGCAAGCTTATTCTTTATCGAGCTTGTTCATGACACATGTGTTATTGGGGCCTGATCCACCCCACTAATACAATTGTCTATTCAGAATCAGTGTATTACGGTCTGATCAACCTTAGTGCATTTTGATTCGCCCTTCGCATAACTACTTTACGTGGATTGAGATATATAGTGATTAGTAGACAGATGTACTTGTCCTCTAGATATGTCTAAGCATATCGTATCAGTTACGTAACTGTACTGATGTGTGCTAGTTACTACGGTTTACCAGAGTAGTTAAAAGCCCATACGCCTAATGATTGTCCTCGATGATACTAAGTGCCATGTGTGTGTCAACATATCTAATACATAGTAATGACTGAAAGAAAACTACACATGCAAGAATTATACAGAAATGCAATAAATATACAGAAATATACTAAGCATGCAAAATACTGTAAGCAATTTGGCAAGGTATCTTGTCTGGTCTGAAAAGGATGAAGTCCCAACTCAAGGCATCGTCCGATCTACCCGTCACATAAATTAAATAAGTTAGGTTACAAAAGTGGGTGAATAGTTTTCACTATTTTAATCTATTTTAACTCTGAATAAAATAACCTAAATTAGTATTTTAATCTTATAATAATCTGATTTTATTGTTAAGCTCTAATTTTGGTCCAAAGAAAGTCAACTTTACGGATTTGTGATCCATGACACGCAAATCGAGACAATCCGTTGACCAAAAAGTCAACCAACTCAAATCCTAGATTTGTGAATGGAATCCTATAGATTTCAATGCTACATGAACACTGGAATCGACAATTTTATAAAATCACAAGTCGATAAAGAGTTATGGCCACAAGGGCGCACAGATGATAGTTTTTAGTGGTTTCCTATTTACGTCTACGTTGCACAAATTTTACAGTAAAATAAACTTATATTTTAAATTCTAGAAAAATACTTTTCTGGAAGTTCATCATGTCAGCTTTTCGAAACTTCAAACGGTTCATAATTTCGAGTTCGGGATCTCCCAAAATCTCGAAAATACCAAAACGCGTCTGATTTCGAACAACTGGCACTTTTAGAATTTTTTGGAAAAATAGGTTCTAAAATTATTAAAATAAATTATATAATCAGAAAACTAACCTTGATATAGTTCTAACAAAAAAAACTGGAGCACGTTTGGAGTCCGGAGTTAGGAGATATCGTCTTTTTAATTCGTCATAACTAGTAGAAAATGAGGCTGAATTTATGACGAATTTTGACTCTTTTTGGACGAAAAAGAGGTAAATTTGGGGAGAAAATATGAAGGATGAGGTATTTATAATGTTGGACACTACTTACTTGAATACGACTAGGATTGGTTAATTTGGATAGGATTATGATGAATTTAAATAAGGATAGGATATGCATGTAGTTGCTTTCCTAGTAGGTTCAGGATTTGAATTAATTTAAAATAGAGTTTGAATTTATCTCAATAATTTATAATCTTAAATATAATTAAAGATAATACAAACAATTTATAAAATCTTATTAATATCTATTAACACTAAATTAGCATCTATCTAATATTAAGACTATATATATATCCAAATAAATCCTAAATAATTTTAAAAATCTAAATAAATTTCTTAAAATTATAAATAAATTACAGAAAAATATATTTAAATATTTTAAACTAAAATAAATATTTGGTAGGAACAACATGCAAGTATGGTCGTATAGTAAATCATAGAAGTCCTAGAAATTTATGTTTCCTAAGTTTTAATTACCAAAAATTCTAGAAAAATCTCCAAAAATCTAAAATAACCTAAAATAATTCTAAATAAATATTTATATAAGTAAATATATCAAGAAATTTATTTTCTAATTAACTAAGAGAATACTCTAAAGAAATTTAATATCTATAATAAATATAATAATATAAAATATACACAAAATATCTATTTTTGGTGAGGGGGTTTACAGTACTCATAGGATGGATACCACCAATAAAGTAACACTAGGTTCTATGGCTCATAAATGATTATTTTAGGGTTTAGAATCATAAATTAGGGCTATTGGAATTTTCTAAAAATTTGTTGTAGTTATTAATAATTAAAATCTAATTTTTAGGACTTCTAAAATTTTTTAAAGGAATCTTAGAGGTCAAATTTGACCATAAACATTTTCTATGGTCTAATATCCTATTTTACATTTTCTGAAATTTTTTCAGAATTTTTTTGGATATTTTTAATATTTATTTTGAGTTATTTTAATTAAAATAATTAATTAAATCAGTTTCTGTAAATAAAAACTAAAAAGGAAATAAACCAACCCAGTCAGCAGCGTTTGGGGCCCACGCGTCAGCCTCCGCAGACGTACGGGTGGGGCCCGCCTGTTAGTGACTCTCATGTGCGAGTGTGAGAGCAGCTCGGGTCCCCCGGAGTCGAGCCGAGTCCGAAACCGACTCGGACTCAGCCAGGCCAAGCCGCGCGCGCCCGCAGCCCTTCGATCCGGGCGGGAAGGCATGGGGCTGCCACGTGTCCATCTCAATTAGCCGTGTCTCCTCTCTGTGCCTATATATATATATATATATATATATATATATATATATATATATATGGTTAATATTTGTCACGACCCTCACCCAGTGTAAGAGTACAAGTCGGGAACAACGCCCAGCCTACGCCGCAGAATTGACGGTAGAACGTTGTTTGGGTAATCTATCTAACAATATAATAAGCCACCAACAAAATCAATATACTCAATCACAGATCTAAGATGGAAATGAGCACGAATCAGATAAAGAATACAATAGTCATATACAACTCATGAGTCTAAAATAATAACATCAATGAGTCTGAAAAAATACTAAACAAATAAACTGGAGACAAATCCAGTACAAAGAATACTAAGAAGATACAAGCTCCGAGTCATATGTCTCAGTCGGGATGAGTCCCTCTTGAGCCAGGGTCTCTGACTCTAAACCCACAATATCCTGAGGCCCGTAATGTGTAGGGTACCACTCCTTAGTGTCATCTGGGAAAAATATATCCAGTCATGAAAGGAGCAGAGTACATCTCTAACAGTAGTTCTAATCAATGATAAAAACTATGTAACAGTAAATAGATGTGAATATACAAGATGTAATAATAGATACAAGAGATATACAATAAGAAAATACTGGAATAAATACAATAATGAACAATATGACAATGAACAAGAATACTAAGACTAAGTGAGTACTAGCTTTAACATGTGATCGGCTTGGGAACTTGCACAAGAAAACTTGTACAGAAAATAATGGCCTGGTTAGTCATACGTGCGGTGTATGACCAACACTCACAGGAAAACAAGACATGCACAAGAAGGGTATGATCACATATCTACACTAAAATACTCCCCACCCCCGACTGGTATAGTGGATCCAACCATTGTATGCTATGGTACGGGATACTCTATGAAGGTAGCAAGTCTTTCCAAGAATCAATGTCTGTATATGTACAAGATAATCAATGAAACAAGGCTTGCACAAGATACACCATATATCAAGGAATAATATCTCATGACGAGATCCGGATATACCAATCCGTGTAAACATCGTGTCAAAAAAAATGGATATCTACACTAGATACAATGAACATAGATGATATCATAAACGAGAAACTATCAGAGAATGTACTCGCCTGAAGTCCGGTGAATAGTCTCACATATGTCTGATACGGAGCCTCGAAGACCTAGATATGGAATACAACATCAATACAAAGTTTCGAAAAGGAATTAAGTTAAACTAGTCAACATCTAGGTCAAAGAGCCATTTCTAAGTCAAAATAGTCAAACTAGGTCAACTCTAAGTCAAACCGGTCAAACTTGGTTAAACTACCTATTTCTAGGTTGCAAGAGTCTATCTCAAAGATGTTGGGTTCATACACTATAAATCTAGGTCATACAAGCTACATCTTAGGATATCGTATCTCAGGATATGAGAACAATAGATAAAATATAACACATATGTATATATCAAATAATATTAAATATAAAATCCTAATTACCAAAAGCTATGTGGATACCTTGGTTTCGAACAAACTCGGTATCGCATCACTAATCTTAATCTTGATACCCAAACCCAATACCTTGGGTGTCCCCAAATACCTTGATACTTACCTTGGTAACTCAAGATAATTGCCAAAACTTCATATATATACTAACTACCTATTAATAACTATATGCTAACAACTAACTACAAAAATATATTATACTAATGCATAAATACCAATTATGAAATATATATGTATATACCAATACCATATATATCTATTATCTATAAATAATACATAATTGTATCTAAACCCGCAAAATTGTCACCAAAACCACTACTACCGTCGCTGAAGCTGTTGTCGTTGAATGCTGCTGTTGCTAATGCGCTGTTGATGTTGCTAAATGTTGTTACTGCTGTCGCTATAAGCGTTGTCCCCCTATCTCTCTTATATACTAAAACATATACAAATATATATACTAATATATTATACTAACTACATCTATTTATATATATACACATGCTTATCTATATATATGTATATACATCTCCACAATAATACATATAGTATAACATACACATATTTAGTATCATATACATATTTATTCATATTATCATATATACGTACACATATATATATAATCATGCAAGTATATACATATATACCATAACATACAAGTATATATATATATATATATATATATATATATATATATATATATATATAATAGCTATTGCATATGTAGAAGTATAGCTACATATATATATATAACACATAGGTACATAAATATATGATACACTAACACATATAAATATATATATATATATATACATAACAATACATATATACATATGCATATAATTACATATATAAATGACTAAGAACAATAGAAAATAGATCTAAAAATGCAACATCACAAACACATGGAGTGTATCGCACCCGTATCACACTAGATCTGTGATACACTTGCGACACGATTCCACCACACATCCAAACGTACCCCGAAGGACACGAGCAAGTATAATATATAATTTATGAACAATACGAAAAGTCAAACACATAACTACGTGTCCGTGTCAAAATATGACAGGCACAAAATCTCGTGTCGGAGGAAAAACCCCCAAATCAATACGTATCACCAAATTATTAGGATACGACCTATACGTACCCAATTGTGGACACGACACTAGTCCCAAACACACAAGCACATGTCAAATTAATCTATAGGACCAATTGACAAACATAACAAGTGTCAATCTCGAAATTTCTCCAAAATTGACACAAAAAGTACCATAACTTTCTCAATAGGCCTCCTATGAACTCAAAACCAAATCATATGTGTAGCCTATGCATATGGATTTATTTCTCATGGTTAAATCTCAGATTTAGAACCTAAATTAAGATAAAAAACTGAATTGTACCTATTGGGAGATGGATTCCCAATGCAACCTCCAAATATGATAAAATTTGCCTCCAACTTGTAGATCATTGTTCCTCTTTGTAGATCATTGCTTCCTCCTTCTAGATCATTGCTCCACTAGCATCCAATGGTGATTTGGGAAGGAATTTGGATGAAATTTGGTAGAAAAATGATGTGAAAATGGAGAAATTTGGTTGAGAAAAATTCTAGATCTATATTTTAAATAAAAAGAGGAGAGAGAAACTTTCCCCCTTCTCATATAGGTCGACCCCCTTTACCCCTTCCTCAAGTCACTATATAATGTCCATTATACCCCTTGGGGCCTCTCATGAAGAAATAATTAAGGAGGGAAGGTTCTAGTTTAATGGTTTAATTAAATTAACCATCCTCATAATCAATGGGCTTTCTAAATGGGTTCAATTCTAACAATTAATACATGTTGGTCCATGAGTCTAAAGTAAACTAGTTAGGTCCACTAACACAAGTCCAAAACAACATCTAACAATAATTAAATAATATAATAAATAATTATTTAACATGCATAATATTTAATTAAATATAAAATTACTAAAATATTCTTTCCTAGAAAATGTGGTAGTGACAATATTTTGCTGATTTTAATATTCGAAGAGAGAGAAAGAGATTGTGAAGGTTTACATCTAGGGTTTCTTCGACTTCGCAATGCCATTACTCATAGCTCCGAACTTCAAACGCATCCCTGTTTCTTGTGTTTGGATCGTAACGAGGTTAGATTTCTGAATCTCAAACTTATTTTCAATAATCATGAACATAAAATTCTAGAAAATTCATGGAGTGTCGGTTATCCTAAATCTGATATGTTTTGGTGTTTTCAAGGTTTTGGGAGATCCCGAACTCAGAATCATGAACTGCTAGAAGTTCTAGAAAGATAACATGATGAACTTCAACAAAATTATTTTCTCAGAATTTAACATGTAAGTTTAATCTACTGTAAAATTCGTGCAAGCTAGATGTAGTCAGGGAACCGATAAAACTGTCATCTATGTGTCGTATTGGCTATAACTTCTTACCGAACGTTCATGTGAAGATAAAATCTATAGGATTTTACACACAAATATGGATTTTATGCTGGGTGACTTTTTGCTCAACAGACCATCTCGATTTGCGTGCTACGAGTCTTAAGTTGGCAAATTCGGTTTTGTTGGACAAAATTTAGGAATTAACCTAAAAATCAGAATAATAAGATTAAAATAGGATTTTAGAGTAATTATTTTATAATTAAATAAATTAAACTAAATTATCTCTTGACATAGTAATTCATTATACGTAGGATTTGAACTCTGATTTGGGACCTGATTGTACCACAGCTAAGGACCACATACGAGTATATTTCCGTGATTACTTTTAGTACTTGATAGTTTCTATAATGCATTCTTATGATTGATTATTTGATTCTTGACACTCGTTATACAGATTAGTAAATAGTGGATTCTTTCATGAGATATGTGACTTTCTGGACTATTGTTATTTCTTCGTGTTTTGTTCGAAATCCATGTTGTACTAGTCGGGAGGCGAAATACTTAGTGGACGTGTGAACTACCTTTCCATCCCATGGTCTTACTGGAAAAATAGCAGTCATGCACGACAAGTGTGATTTGCCAAATTTTACCCTTAGTCGTTCACATGTCGACAAGGTATTTTAAATCGCGTAGATTAGTTTATTCATATTTGTTTCTCCCATACTTGCAGTTATTTTCTATGATTGCTTGTGGTTACTTGTCACAATCCGTACCCGCTTTTCGAATACGAGTACGTGGCCAAGCCCAGCCTACGCCGCAGCATCGGCGGTAGTACGCTGTCTATGACAACAATGGTCTATAAATCCAAATAGATAATATTTAATCACTAATTCAAATATATTGCTCATTCACAATATTTATATAGTTTTACAAGATTCTCAATTTATAATTAAATCATAACTCGGGAACAAACCCACAAAACATCAAATCCAAAGAAGTTGCTAAACTATCTAAATTCTAATATTAGCCTCCAAAAGTATTTCGATCTCCAACAAAATCCAATGAGCAAGATAGCAAGTCACCTAAAAATGTTTACCCAATCAAGATGGAACGAGTACAACCCAATAGCAGTTCTAGTTAATTGATAAGTACTATGAATAATAAATAGTTATGAAATACTTGTTGATCATATAATAATGGAATATGGTACATCATAGAGAAACAGTTAAATAAAGAAATAATGAAAGACAAGAAAGAAAAATAGAGAAGCATGTAAAGACAGACAAATATGTGAACTAGAAAATCTGGCATGCAAGTATACAATCGGCAAGTATAGATTAATCCAGAATGACTGTATCTACCTAGTATTTTGAAATACCAAGTTGACATGTGAATAACTAGGGGTAATATCCGGCAAACCACACGTGTCGTGTGTGGCTGTTATTATTCTAGTAAGACCATATGATAGAAAGGGAATGTTCACGCGTCTCGTAGGTATTTTTTCGCCTGACTAGTACTCATGGATCCAAGTCCAGACACGAATAATCTCAATAGTCCAGAAGATGTCAACATGCCAGAAAATACATTAGTCCAGTAATTCATTAGTCCAGAAAAAAGTCAATAGGCCTAAAAATACGTATCTCACGAAAATGAATCCATACAATACAAATCTGTGTATCCATCGTGTCAGGAATCAGATAAAACACTACTATAAACATGCATCATAAAAAATATCAAATAATGGAAACTATCAGAGAATGTACTAGCCTCAGTCTTCAGAAGTATGAATGCAAGGTTGGACAGTTGACAAGCAAAACCATGCACTCTCTCTGTTTTTCCAAGTTCTATAAGTGCAAAGACCTACCAACATTATATAAAGGCACAAACATAAATACTTATATAACTTATAGTCTGATATATATTTTTAGTTTCAGTAAAGTTATACTATATTATTTATTTGAGATAGCTATTTACATGAATAGAAGGTTTAGGTGATAATATATTTTTTCATACCTGGTTCCATATATAATTACTATGATGTAAAAGTAAGTTGTAATAATCCATCTTAAGAATATAGGTTTAAGTCAATAATATATATATATATATATATATATATATATATATATATATATATATATATGTGTGTGTGTGTGTGTGTGTGTGTGTGTGTGTGTTCATTCATAATTCATCAATTTCAAATAATAATACTTTTACATGTGCACATAGATTTTGTTTCCAATTTATTTAACACAAATTTATAAGAATTATAATTATATAGAATTAAATCTATTTAATTTACATGAGTAATATAGATATAGAGTCAATAATATGCTTTACTTTCATCTGTAATATAGAATATATGTTAATAAATATAAATTCTAAGTTAATATAGCAATTAACTAATTATCAAAGGTCTTATATGAAAACATACTTATAAATAGAATGATACTTACGTGGAAGGTGGAGAACTTATGGGAACTTGAGCTTTAGTTTTGCATCTATGGCTTTGTTACTACCAAGGGAATAAATGGTCATTTATTTTCTTATTTTTTAATACCTTTCCTATTTACTAGTTTTGTACTCTTCACGTGAACAATTATGTGTGTTTCTTGTTACAATAATGCTAAGTTTATTTCCATTACTTTTCTTTCTATATACCAATGAAATAATAGAGGTAGCAGGCTTACCAGATCGAGTATGATGGAGTAGCGAACATAGGGAATGTCCTCAGAGCTGACTACGATGAAGTGTGATTGATTGGATTCTATGATTGTATGGAACAGGAAGCCGTGCGGCATTGGGAGTGGCACAAAAACTGGCCGGAGTACGGAGATAAACGGGGACCCGCAGAGGATCCGCCGGAGATGGGAAGAGATGCGGGGGTGTCAATCGGTGAAGGGTTGTGTGAGCGGCGAGGCGGCGCCGGTGTTTGGCCCGCGTGGGGTGCACTCTGGCGGAGATGCGCACCAGCGTTTAGGTGAGCTACGAGTCTAGGTCCGATGGGGTGGTCGAAGTCGAAAGGGTTGGACGCGCGTGTCGTCCTGTCATGGATACATCAGCAGAATAAAACTCGGATGGGGGTAGAAAATTGATGAGAATAGAAATAGATGAATATGGTGGTGAACAAAGTGGTTTATATAGGCTTGAGGATTTTTATACTGGGTGTTGGTTGCTGGAAAGATAAGATAGGAATAGGAGTCCTGATACCATTAGAATTTAAACAAACTAGATTTGGATTGGTTTGTATTATATTATATTTAAATCAAGCATAGCTTCGGGAACCAACATTAAGTAGATGGGCACTAGAGTTGGTTAGGTGTTAATTCTTTTTATCTATTTAACTAAAAATAAATATTAAAAATATTTCAAAATTCTGAAAAATTATAGAAAATATATAATAATATTATAAATCCTAGAAAATTATTTGGGTCCATTCTATATTCTTTGTCTTGCACAATAAATTCTAGAAGTCCTAGAAAATTAGTTATTAGCCTAAATAACTCCCAATAAATACTAAAAATACTCAGAAAATTTTTAAAAAATTCTAGAAAATATATTTGATTATTTAGAACCTAAAATAAAAGTTTGGGACATTTTTAATTATGTTTGACACTAAAATAATTTCTTCAAAGCCCTAGAAAATTAGTATTACTAGTTTTAATTAACCAAAAATTGTGAAAAAATTTCAATAGCCCCAAATTAACTTAATAACAACATTTAAGCTAGAATTTCATGATATGGAGGTTACAAGTCTACCCCTTAAAAAAAATTCGTCCTCGAAATTTAAAATCGTCAATATTTTTTTTTTACCATAAAAATTAAATTCAAAAAACCATATAATCATGAAGTAAATCCATATTGTTATTTCACAAAAATTTTAAAATTCTAAAAATATCATATTCCTGAAAATCTTCAAATTTAAAATCAAATTTTATTCTTATCACAATCTCCTCCAAAATTTTAATTATTAACTAAATACTTAAAAAAAATTAATATCCAATCCTCTAATTTAAATTCAATTAATACATATTTATAAAATTTAAAATCTCATCCCAAAAATTTAAATTCAAATACTAATCCATTGATGATCTTACTCCTCGATTCTTTTTTCACACCATACTCAAACAATATAATACTTACGAAATCTTCAAATGCAACATTCAAAATATAAATTTTAAATTTATATCTTGTAGTCAAATAAATATAATGATAATCTTCTTAAATTTCTCAAAATTTAATGACAAATCCAATCATATCATAATCTTCATAAAAATCTGTGATTTAACAAAATCGTCAATTCTGCCATATTAAATTCTCAACTCTTTATTTAAATTAATGTTTATCTTTGAAATTTAAAATCCTAAAAAATAAAAATTCCATCATCAAAATTCAAGTAATATAATTATGAAGTCAAATCACTATTGTTATTTAACAAATCACTCAAGCTCTCTCTCTCTCTCTCTCTCGAAACAATAAAAGCCTGTCAAGCGGCTTACAACATGGGATAATAACATAGGCAATGTTATAATACATTATGTCTTGTATATGTGCTTGAGCTCCGGATGCAACACTTCAATGCTCCAGAGCGAACTCCACGCCTTAGCGCGTTCAAGGGGATACTCCGTACCGAACGAGGTTCTCCGCACCATACAAGCAAGCTGGTGGATTATCAGTACATGAATACACTGATGGGGAGGCTTCTCGCCCGCTCGACAAATCCAACAAGTTATATCTATTCTGTGCACCATCTATTAAGTTATCTTTCTAGTTTTGCCTTAGGATCAGTTTTATGACATAAAATACAAAGCCTAACTCATGTGGCAGTGCGCCATGCGATATAAGGGTAATACGGCAAAACTTACCATTCGTCATTCCCTGTCTAAAGATAAAACCAAGTTAAACCAAGCACGAATATATATAATGAAATCCAAGGAATCGCATAAGCAAACACAAGTGTCACTATCGTGTTTCTTGATTCAGGTGAACGAGATACTCAGGTTACTTAGATTACAAGTTTATTTCTCAGGTTACTTAGATTCATATATGTACATATGTGTTACTCCAATTTAAATGCATTACTCATGTTACTCAGATTCAGATTCGTTAGATGCAATGCAGTGACTCGTACGCGGATTGCCGCAACCGAGCCTGACTTAATCTATATGAACGGTCGCTGGCCTACACGCCATTATGGACATAGTCGCAATAAGACGGCCGTCCCGATGCCCCGGCGACAGATCGAACTTATTCGTGCTAGCTACAACTAACGCGACTACCGGATTCCCCCTAGGCCAGATCGGTCTCGGTGCCCCGGCGCCCAATTCGTAGGAATCAAGCTTATGCACAAGCGTCCGCGACCATGCGAGTCTCTTTTATTTGTTCTTTCTTTTTCTTTTGATCTCTTCTTCTTCTTTTGAATAAACGATAATGGTTGTCGACACAGGTAATGAGCCTCGCTACAAGCCATCCCAGGCCATTCTTGACTCATTGGTTCTTTGCATCTTTCTTTATTATGGGCTCCACAAGCCATTCTTTTAGTACCATTCTCTTAGTGTCATTCCTTAGTGCCATTCATTGATGTCATTATTTACTTGCATCTTACTTTTATATTTTTTATCATTTTTATAGCTTCCGATACGGAGAATGATGGCTACGCAGCAACACCAGATGGCGGTACAATAACATCAACAGTTTCAACAACAAGAGCAGAATGTCTTGTTGAGTCAAAGTTTACAGATGAATCTGGAAAGAGACGGAAGGACTGATTCGGGGGCGTCGGTTAGTGTCATGCCCCAGTCCCAAAATATCGAGGGACTAGACGCGTGGCAATGGCCAGCAGCACACACTGATGGACAAACCCAATTTAATGGATCCATCATGGCGTACTTAAGTTGTAAAATAAAGTCTACTATAATATATCACAACTAATCTCATCCATAGAAGATAAATATGATCAACAACAATAAGAAATGAAAATCAATAACCAGTCTCATCAAAGTACTTCGGGGAACAACCCGATATAAATATGATACAATGGTTCAACAGACCAAAACATAAATGTCTGAATAAAGTAGATACTGAGTATGAAACATAGATACTCCGGAAAAGTCTTCAGCCAACACCTCGTCCTCGGGAATTGGTACAGCTCCTGTATCAACTCCTGCTCCTGCTGCTGTCCCGTAAACCCCGGGATAGAGATCGTCTGCTAATCCTGGGGACATAATCCGGATCCAGGTCCTCAGGGGACATAGCAAGGTACAAAATAACTCATGCCAAAATAAATGCAGTGCAGCAATAAATAAAATAATATGGGGTAAACTATGTAACCAGCTAAGTGATATGCAAGTGAGAGTTTTAGTCATACTCGGGCTGAGACTACTATAGGATCGGTGTTGGAGAAACCCATAGCAGTATTCTCTCGAAGGGCCAGTACGGTACCAAATCTCTATGTCAAAGTCTAAGGCACTTTCATTAAAGTATTATATATATATATATAATCAGCCTTTTGTATGGTAAATCTCTCCCCACCCAATGTAATCACACGTCTCATAACCATGACACGCAATATCAAAACTAATGCAGCAAGTCATATAGTGTCTATGAATATAATGTCTATGTCATAAAACCTGTATCCTATACAGAATTATCATGAATATCTCAGGAAGATTCTGTCTCATGAATAGTGTCAAGTGTCCTGGGTTATGATGTACTTGATAAGACAAGTACGAGAATATAAAATGTCACGATATCCATCTCTAGGTGACATTACACAACTCCACGTACGGTGTTGGCACCCGACTATTAATCGGACGCTAAGTAAGTCACACGGTCCTAGGTCAAGCATGTATAATATATAAATAAATTAAGGAACAAGAAATGCAAGATTTGGCAAGGTACACTTGCCTGGGGTTTGAATACCAACAGTTGTCCCTGTATCAGTAGATTCTGTAGGTACTCCTCCAAAAGCTGTAATAAATATCACCATCAGATTCAGAAAATATCAAATAACTAGAAACGTCTGTCCTTGAGTCCAATTTGGACACAGGGGCAAAAATGACAGTTTTTGGTCAAAGCGGGGTCCACATGTGGCCCGTTTCACACCGAAAAATGTGTCAGAACCAATGGTCTCCAAATTCGTCAAACTTAGTGTCAACAAGTCCAGAATGATGATACGCACCCAACGGAACTTCCAGAACTGGATTCCGATGAGCCGATCACAAAATCGCCCGTCACTCCCGTCGAGTGGAGCCGTGGGGCCCACGATACGCAATTTTGTCAACGTTCTCAGAATCGAACCAAACTTGGGTCACAGGACCAGCGTATTGCTACGAGTCCGATGACGCAAGTTTTGTTTCGATCCGACGTGTATACACAAAGTTATAACATATTCCAGAACAGACAGATATGGGGCGTTGTCGGCGGATACGCGTTGATTCCGGTGTGCACGCACATCCAAATCAACTTCTGTAAAATTCTGCACGTCTGTATCAACAGCGCACATCTTTCGATGAAGATCGTATGCGACCAAGTCATCCCGTTTGGCGGGAGCATACTCAGTTCCGGGGGAAAATGGGGTATTATTTTTCTGTTTTTGGATCGTGGTTCGCGATCGCCACAGGACGCGACGCACCGAGCGGGTTGCACGGACATCGAGAGGGTTACACAGCCTACGCGTCATAATTGACGGAACAGAAAACGGAGCAACGAGGAGAGAGAACGGGTTACCTGAACGGGGCTACGCAGAATGGGGTTTCTCGTGTCCGCGAGACGATACGACACTGTGCTGTGTCCGGGTCACTGTGCTGTGTCCGATTAAGGTTAGGGTTCTGTGGACGGAGGCTCGCCGGGGTTGCTCGTGGAGGAAGGCGGAGGGCGGCGCTGCTGCGCCGGAGGCTCGTCGACTCAGGCAGCGGGTCGTTGAGGGCTGTGGGTCGGGGAGACGGCGGAGGACGGCGAGGGGAGAGGGGAGTTCTGGTCGTCGAGGCAGAGGGGTTAGGGATCAGGCGGAGCTTGTCGGGGGATTTCGACGGGAGAGACGGTGGAGGGTGACAGGTGGTGGTGGCTTATCGTCGAAGAAGACGGCTGGGTGGCAGCGGGTTACTCAGTGGTTGGGGTGGCTAGGGTTCAGGTGGCGAGGTAAGGCGGGGACGTTCGGGTCGAGACGCGGCTCAGGGAGAGGGGCGGAGGAGACGGTGGCTAGGGGTTTAGGTCGAGCGGCTGCGGGTCGGGGAGAGGGCGGAGGAGTGGGCGGAGCAGGGCATCGGGTTGTCGAGACGACGGTGGAGGAGGGAAGGCGGAGCTAGGGTTCAGGCGCGGAGCGGGGTTATATATAAGGGTCGCCGGAACAGTAAAAGTGGTAGGATTAGGATTAGGGTCTCGACCGGGTTAACGGGTCCGGGTCGGGTTCAATTCGGATCCGACCCGACCCGACCCGTTAAGAGCTGGGTTTGGTTCGGTTCGGTTTAACTGCGGTTCGGTTCGGGTTGGTTTTGGTTTATTTAGAAATAAACCGGGTTTAATTCAGGATTTATTTTGGTTTATTTAAAACTTGGTTTTTAGGTCTTTAAAAATGTTTTCGGGGTCCAATAAATTTCCGAAAAATTACCCTATATCTAATTTTTTATTTTACACCAAAAAATATTATTTTCATAATATTTTAATATTAATTAACATCATTTAAAAACTATTTAATTACAAATACCTTAGTTTTATTTAGTTAAAAATACCAGAAAAATTCCAGAAAATTGTGAAAAAAATAATATTTTTTTTTTTTAAAAATCAGGGGGTTTATAGTTAGATTTTGCCGACTTAACCCAAGGTTTTTCGATGGCACGGAGGACGCCATCATAACAGATGCCTGGTTGCATGATGTTGAGGTTATTTTGGCAACATCAAGGGTTTTGGCGGATGAACAAGTTGATCAAGTTTGATTGCAGCTTCAAGACCTTGCCCGTGACTGGTGGGCATCAATAGAGGTTGGTTTGAGGTATCCTATCTCCTGGGACAGTTTCAGGGCTAGATTCTGGGCCAAGTACTTTGGAGTCGTCGCACAGTATGAGCTCCCGTAGAGGTTTATCGGTCTCAAGCAGGTCGGTAGGACTTTGGATGGATATGCATTCGAGTTTTGCAGGCTGAGTATATTCGCTCCGACTATGGTGGCTACGGAATCAGATAGAGCAATGAGGTTCCAGCAAGGACTTCATCTGGAGATTCTATAACTGGTATAGGGGCACGACTACCAGACTTATGAAGAAGTACTGATAGCAGCTCGATGGCACGAGCTTACCATACAGAGATTATCGGCAAGGACAGGAGGCCAGAAGAGGTCGCATGCTCAGAAAGGAGGAGGAGGTGGAGGAGTACCTCTGACATCAGCACCATCACCTGGCATTGTCACGACCCGCACCCGGATATTCGGGTAGGAGTACGTGGGTACGTCCAGCCTACGTCGCAGCATCGGCGGTAGAACGCTATCTGGGTCAACTCTACTATGTAAACATCTCAAACAATATATACATGGTACATGTCAATCATCTCAACTCCAAACGGATGAACAATATGGTATCTGATAAATATAACTATACTCAATCACAATGCAAACAGATAAAGCACGATATGGAATAACGAAGGAAAAGAGTCACGGTACAACCACAAGTCTGAAATAATATATACATGCAAATAACCTCAATAAAAGTCTAATACAAGTCTAAACAAAATAATCTAAACCTCCTCAGGCTCTGGTACTAAGTCCTCCTGCTCTAAATGAATATCCTCCAATGGTACGCCGTCCTACGGCCCGTAGTAGGTAGGACACTAATCTACGAGCCAATCATCTGAAAAATATATCCAATCAGGATTGGAGCAAGTACATACCTCTGAAAGCAGTTTTAAATACATAATCAAGCATATATAACAGATAATAGAAAAGAATACATGATAACTAAACAACAAAAAGAAATAAACTAGAGTGAATAGGTAATGTGCTGGAATAAAGTACATACAATAGAATAACTGCAATATAATAGAAATAAATAAAATCTAGCTAATGTTCGATGGAATACAAGTTCATTATATGATCGGTTTAGGTTAAACACGAATACAATATGGTAACTCGATTACACGTGTGATGTGTAATCGACATATACACGAATACACTAGGGCTTGATCACATAACCAACTCCTATTCCCCCATCCCCAACTAATACCAATAGATCCAATCATGACACATTACGAATACGAATATGGGCACACTGAACATGAGCATTGTGTGAATACGAAGTACACTAAAATTAATACCCGATACATACGATGAAATACATGTGAAGGAGTATCCGCTGAACACAATAAGGGATAACATCTCCTGACAGGATCCATATAGTACTAGTCCGTGAAACCACTGTGTCAGAATCAAGTATACAGTTCTAGAATATGAGATATATTCACTATTATAAAATGAAAACTAACAGAAAAATATACTCGCCTCTGGTCCTGAGCAAAGGGTGTCTCTCGATGCCCAAGTTGGTGTCACAATCACCTAAATAGGAATGTCATGTCAAAATGGGTGTAATAAAAATGATAATCATGCTAAGTGAGTCAAAGTATGCTTCATAGGCCATGTCTAAGTCCACACTAAGGTAATTGGTCTATATGGTTACTAAATAGCTAAAACTAACTTATTTTAACCTTACTAGATCATTACCGAAGTGTAGAGGTGATATCCTAGATATATATATACTGACTAAAATAACAGATAACCAATAACTAACATATACTACCAATATCAGCTAGCAATTGATACTAACACTTGATCTCCCATACTCTAATTGATGTTGCTACTAAGGATATCCATTTTCTACCCGACCTATCTATACTACAATGAGCCAACTCAACACAACATGCCCCTTTCATCTCTACAGTTAAAACTACTGCTCCCAGGTTTAGCTTGGGCAACTACCTACAGATCCTTCACCTTCCTGCCTAGAAGTTAAATCCTAAATGTCATTCACACCCACATTTATGGTACATAACTATACACTAGATACTTCATCAAATAAAGGTTTATATGACTGATACGCACATTTCCCATGTTAACAATACCCTTACCTCAATTCCTCCTACTGCTGCTGCATATTACAATGCCATTTGATGATACTGCTGCTGCTATTGCTGCTACTTCTGCTACAGCTCTTGCTGCTACAACTATGCTGCTGATACAGCTGCAGCTCTTGCTGCTTGCTGCTGCATCTATGCTGCTGATCCTGTTGCATTATTTGCTACTTGCTACTTTCTGCTGTAACTCTTGTTGCTGATCCTACTGCAGCATTTGCTGCTGATACTTAGCTGCTGATACTGCTGCTACTATGCTGCTGCTTCAGTTGCAAAATTCGACCCCCTCTTACTGTGCATATGCATGAACCCGAGCACCTAACTTATCCTCCCCGATACTCCATGAGACACTCAAACACACTGCCACACACACACACACACACACACACACACACACACACATATATATATATATATATATATATATATATATATATTGAGGCATTTAAATAAATACCTATAGTGCACCAACTAGGATATCTATGATACTCAACCCATTAAGGTGCTAAACTTTACATTCTCCATAATTGATCATTCCCTCAAGTCATATATATATAATTATAACTATTAGAAGTTATTACAAAATATAATGAAGAAGATTCATGTAAATCACTCAAAATTGGCCCCGTATCACACCATATCGCAAAATACCGTGATACGACCTACACATATCCATTTGTGGACACGTACCAAGTCCCATAACCCCGATCTAAGTCTAATTAGATCTAATTGGTCTTATGATACACAAGTAATGTGTCAATTTCGTAATTTCCCTAACATACACACAAAATATCACATAGAACTCATAATACAAAGCCAAATAGCCTAGAGCTTATTCCTATAGGTAGTCCTATGCCATGAGATTATTCCTAATGGTCAAATGCATGATTAAGAAGCCATAATGAGAGATAAATTCAGGATTACCAATTGGGAGATGGATTTCCAATGAAAATACAATCGGACATGATCCGGACACGATCTCTAGCTCCAAAGCTTCTCCTCCTTGCTTTTCTTGCTTTTCTAAGCTTCAAGGCTCCAAGAGTGATGTATTTGAGAAGAAAATGGTGGTAAATTGTGTAAAAAATTAATGGAGAGAAATTAGAAAATTGGAAATCTAGAATTTGGATCAAAATAAAATACAAATGAGGAGGAGAGAGAAGAACCCCCTCTATAGTGGCCGGCCTATTCCCCCTTCTCCAAGCAATTTTAAATGTCCAAGTTGCCCCCTACATGTTGCATTAAGAGGAATAATTAAGGATGAGTATATTTGAAAGTCTCTAACTAATTGTAATTACACTAATCATTCTTAATTTAATTAATGGAATGACTAATGGACTGGGTCCAAGTTGGGCTCACTATTTGTCATGACAAATCTAAATAGGTCCATATGTGACAAGTCTAATTATTTTCTAGTCTCTCTCTAGCTAACTAATTAACACAAGTCTCTAATGACTAATAATAATAATAATAGTCACAAATAATTATAGCTTATCTTAATTAAATAAATTATACAATCATCACACAATATTCAATATTATATTTCTAAGAATAAATATCCATACCAAATTACCAAACTACCCCTATGCTAGAAAAGTGAGGGTGACAATCCTACCCACCTTAGAAAAATTTTGTCCTCAAAATTTAGGAAGAACTAACTATCAAGCAATCAATACAAACAAGAAATGATTATACCTCACGGCTCAAACAGATAAGGATATCGCTCGCGCATCTCGGCCTCTCGCTCCCAGGTGCTCTCTTTTGGCGAGTGATGGCTCCACGTGATGCGTACCAAAGGAATCGTCTGGTTCCGCAATACCTTTTTCCTGCGGTTCAAAATCTCTGCGGGCTGCTCTGGATAGCTAAGAGTCGGACCAACCTCGATCTCTGAGTGATCTATTATATGGCTAGGATCTGCCACGTACCATCTCAACTGCGATACGTGGAATACGTTGTGCAGTCCCTCTAATGCAGGCGGTAAGTCTAGTCTATAGACCACTGCACCGACCCTCTCAAGAACACTAAAGGGTTCGATGTATTGTGGACTAAGCTTCACCCCTCCACCAAAGCGAATCATGTCCCGTGTCGAAGAAATTATCAAGAAAACCAGATCGCCAACCTAGCATGAAATACAGCCTTAGCACTCTAACAAAAATAAGCAATAACAAGCAATACAAACAAAATTTATACCTCAAACTCTAATGGTCTCCGATGGATATCGGCCCAATACAGTTGTGTGTCCTGCGCCACCCGAAGTCTGTCACACCCCGGTCCCACAGGGCCGTTCGTCCTTGCTTTGGTCCCTACGGAACCGATCATACTCGCTTGGGCGCGATGCCGTGTAAGCCTAAAATGCGCTTGCACAAGGCCAAATCTTAAACAAGGACAAGTAAGCTAATCCAAACGAAAGCAGCGGCATAATTACAGAAAAGTAAAGAACACAATAACATAAGAAAATAAGCTCTTTTATTGATATTCAAAAGTGTTACAAGCGGCACTTGGCCGAGGTTACAGTTCGCTCAAGCACTCTTTCTCTCGATTACAATGACACCGTTCTATATATTATGTCCCTCTATACAAAAGCAACTCAAAGCAAATCTCGATACGGCTCAAGGCATCGATCCAGATTTTTGGTTCCCCGGGATGAGGCACGGCTATCGCTTCCTTGGATGATCAAGCACCTGAGAACAAGTAAATTGTTGGTGGGTCAGCACTTTTATAAGTACTGGTGAGTATAAAACAACTGAACAGAAGCTACACCCCCTGAAACCCATACTAAGTAAGCATGTGGCAAAATATTACATTACTAGTGATCTTGCTAGTTTTACCTAAGTTCATTTCATGCATCTCAGGACTATCGTCAGATTACATCTTTTGAAAACATAGTTAGAAACACCTTTGCATATTCAATACTAAGCATTCAAGCAACTATAGGGGCGATATTCTTATTGTGCAGTACGCAGCATGTATTGTGCAACATAAACATCTCTAATAAACAAAAGGTTATCTCTAGCGGACTGATCATTTCGAATCAAAGCAAGCATATCAAGTGGAATATCATTCATTCAAGCAATTTAGGTAACATATCTATATAATTTTGATCCCCGAGCAACTCAGGATTGGTAGCGGTAATCCAGCTAACCAATGACTCACATTCTGGTACTATTAGCAGCTGTGACCTAGGTTCAGCTCTGCACTAATAGCCATTGTCCAACCGATGCGAATGCATAAAGCACTATCAGAATAAACTTTACGGTGCATACTAAATGAATAAGCAGGCTATACATAAACTTATTTCATTTTTTACCCACGGCCGACCGGATATTCCTGCAGCAGACATATAAGTTAGTAACAATTTGCATAACATAACTTATGAATCAATCTTTTGGGTGTCAACAGTTGATAGGTATACAAGAAGGTAAACCTAGCATGCGCCCTATCTATATGACGGTCCATGAGTTGCCCCATTGATGGACAATAACACCCCCTAGATCCTTTCGGAATAGAACATTATGGTGCTCTCACAATCCCTTCCGGACCAACCGATTCCCAGTGCCCCAGGAATCGATTGAGAGTATTACCTTGTGCACAAGTTATCCGAGACCAATGCATGACAAGCAATATTCTATCAATATGCAATTAACATTCACAATCATTTAACAATCTAATAGCCACACCCTCCTAGAACCCGAAGGAACGGAACATCTGGACGGACTATTAGACTCTTCTCTTTCATTCATTCAAGCAAACACATCTTTTCACATATCTAATAGCACACCCCCTAGATCCCGAAGGAACGGAACATCAGGGCGCACTATTAGTCACTTCTTGTGCAGTTCAGAATTATAGCAGTTCGATATAGCAAAACAGACAAGCAAAACATATAATGGCACGCACGATTTTGATTTCATATCTAGCATGCAATATCTATCTCTTTTTTAGCATGTATTCAAAGAGACTTATTCAAGCGATCCATTTACTTATCTTTTTAGCATGGCAAATGTTCGTTTGATAGCTGTGTCGGTATAACTAAGCATGCAACATTTCTTATACTCATCTAATGCAAAGCAATGGTTCTATCTCATTTCAGACAAGCATACTGGTTCTCTTAGTAAGGCAAGCATATTTGTTTCGATGACAAGCAATACAAGTTCTCTTATTTAGCATACAGAGTCAGGTTCTATCATTTCTTCTTATAAAACTATCTTCTTTAGAATAAGCATTCAAAAACTCAGATTCATTATTAAGGCATGCAAGAATCAGAGAATGCAGTTCTGCCCACTCTCTTAGATCAATCATCTTGTGGTTCGGACGGGAACTCTCCGAGAAGACTTCCGCTCAAGCAAGCAAAGCGATATCACTTGTACATAGTGCCTACACGGAGTGGGGCATTACATACTTACCCACCAACAAAGAGTTTCGTCCTCGAAACTCAAGGAGAAACTCACGAAATCCAGAGCAGCGATAGTCATCATCCCTCACCTTCCTCAATCGAAAACACAAGCAAATCACAAGCACAACTCTTAAGCAACAAAATCAAATCCAGAAAACTTTTGCGCACATCTTTGAGAATATTTATGGACTTATTGTATGGAAAGTTTATTGCAGCACAAACAAAATATCTCAGAGTTGAAGCAACGAAATGGGCAAAGAATCGAGTTGCTCTGATACCACTATGTCATGCCCCGGTCCCGCAGGGCCGTTCGTCCTCGCTTTGGTCCCTACTGAATTGATCGTCCTCGCTTGAGCGTGATACCGTACAATCCTAAAATGCGCTTGCACAAGGCCAAAGTTTGAACAAGGACAAGCAAGCTAATCCAAACGGAAGCAGTGGCACAATTGCAGAAAAGTAAAGAACACAATAGCATAAGGAAACAAGCTCTTTTATTGATATTCAAAAGTGTTACAAGCGGCACTTGGCCGAGGTTACAGTTCGTTCAAGCACTCTTTCTCTCGATTATAATGACATTATTCCATACATTATGTCCCTCTAAACAAAAGCAGTTCAAAGCAAATCTCGATACGGCTCAAGGCATCGATCCAGATTTCCGGTTTCCCGGGATGAGGCACGGCTATCGCTTCCTCGGACGATCAAGCACCTGAGAACAAGTAAACCGTTGGTGGGTCAGCACTTTTATAAGTACTGGTGAGTATAAAATAACTGAACAGAAGCTACACCCCCTGAAACCCACACTAAGTAAGCATGTGGCAAAATATTATATTACTAGTAATCTTGCTAGTTTTACCTAAGTTCATTTCATGCAGCTCAGGACTATAGTCAGATTACATCTTTTGAAAACATAGTTGGAAACACCTTTGTATATTCAATACTAAGCATTCAAGCAACTATAGGGGCAGTGTTCTTATCGTGCAGTGCGCATCATGTATTGTGCAACATAAATATCTCTAATAAACAAAAGGTTATCTCTAGCGGATTGATCATTTCGAATCAAAGCAAGCATATCAAGTGGACTATTATTCATTCAAGCAATTTAGCAACATATCTATATGATTTTGGTCCCTGAGCAACTCAGGATCGGTAGCGATAATCCAACTAACCAATGACTCACATTCTGGTACTATTAGCAGCTGTGACCTAGGTTCAACTCTGCACTAATAGCCATTGTCCAACCGATGTGAATGCATGAAGCACTATCAGAATAAACTCTAAGTGGTTTTGGTGACAATTTTGCGGGTTTAGATACAATTATGTATTATTTATAGATAATAGATATATATGGTATTGGTATATACATATATATTTCATAATTGGTATTTATGCATTAGTATAATATATTTTAGCAGTTGGTTGTTAGCATATAGTTATTAATAGGTAGTTAGTATATATGTAAAGTTTTGGCAATTACCTTGAGTTACCAAGGTAAGTATCAAGGTATTTAGGGATACCCAAGGTATTGTGTTTGGGTATCAAGATTGAGGTTAGTGGTACGATACCGAGTTTGTTCGAAACCAAGGTATCCACATAGCTTTTGGTAATTAGGATTTTATATTTAATATTATTTGATATATACATATGTGTTATATTTTATCTATTGTTTGCATATCCTGAGATACGATATCCTAAGATGTAGCTTATATGACCTAGATTTATAGTGTATGAACCCAACATCTTTGAGATAGACTCTTGCAACCTAGAAATAGGTAGTTTGACCAAGTTTGACCAATTTGACTTAGAGTTGACATAGTTTGACTGTTTTGACTTAAAAATGGCTCTTTGACCTAGATGTTGACTAGTTTAACTTAATTCCTTTTCAGAACCTTGTATTGATATTCATTCTATATCTAGGTCTTCGAGGCTCTGTATCAGACATCTGTGAGACTATTCACCGGACTTCATGCGAGTACATTCTCTGATAGTTTCTCATTTATGATATCCTTTATGTTCATTGTATCTAGTGTAGATATCCATATTTTCTTGACACGATATTTACACGGATTGGTATATCCGGATCTCGTCATGAGATATTATTCCTTGATATATGGTGTATCTTATGCAAGCCTTATTTCATTGATTATCTTGTACATGTACAGACACTGATTCTTAGGGAGACTTGCTACCTTCCTAGAGAATCCCGTGCCGTAGCATACCATGGTTGGATCCACTATACTAGTCGGGGTGGGGAGTATTTTAGTGTAGATATGTGATCATACCCTTCTTGTGCATGTCTTATTTTCCTGTGAGTGTTGGTCATACACCGTACGTATGACTAACCATGCCATTATTTTCTATGCAAGTTTTCTTGTACAAGTTTCCAAGCCGATCACATGTTAAAGCTAGTACTTACTTAGTCTTAGTATTCTTGTTCATTGTTATATTGTTCATTATTGTATTTATTCCAGTATTTTTTTATTGTATATCTCTTGTATCTATTATTACATCATGTATATTCACATCTATTTACTGTTACATAGTTTTTATCATTGATTAGAACTGCTGTTAGAGATGTACTCTGCACCTTTTCTGACTGGATATATTTTTCCCAGATGACACTAAGGAGTGGTACCTTACACATTACGGGCCTTAGGATGTTGTGGGTTTAGAGTCAGAGACCCTGGCTCAAGAGGGACTCATCCCGACTGAGACAGATGACCCGAAACTTGTACCTTCTTAATATAAAACAACTGAACAGAAGCTACACCCCCTGAAACCCATACTAAGTAAGCATGTGGCAAAATATTACATTACTAGTAATCTTGCTAGTTTTACCTAAGTTCATTTCATGCAACTCAGGACTATAGTCAGATTACATCTTTTAAAAACATAATTGGAAACACCTTTGCATATTCAATCCTAAGCATTCAAGAAACTATAGGGGTAGTGTTCTTGTCACGCCCCAGTCCCAAAATACGCAAAACTAGTCTATGTGACAATAGCCAGCTGTCACATCTCCGAGGATGTCCCAATTTAATGGATCCTAATGAAGAGTGCTACGCTGTCCTAAATACTAATATGTCCCATAAATATGTATCAGCAACAAGTAATCTAATCTCATCCACAATATAAAACAGCAAGAAGTACTAAATAAACTGCTGGAAGATAAACACCAGTCTCAAGATATCATAGTAAAACCAGTAATGTCTGATGGGGACAAACCCACTACTATGACGAAATAAAAGTACTAAAATGATAGATAAAAGAGTAATGACTAGGACATCAGCTAACTAGATAATGATGCTCCCAATCCTAGGCAGAAGGCCTACCAAGTGATCACAGAAACTTTGATGGTAACACCTCTAGCTCCTCTGCTGTAGCGAACCTCGTCTCCTGTCCTGGGCCGTACACTGTAGGGTAATATGCCTCGTCCAAATCTGGAAAGGTACCAGATCCTCAGAGGGACGAACAAGATACATAGAATCATGCCATATATAAATACTGAATAATATAAATATAATAAAGGGGTGTGCTACCATCTAAGTGAATGCAATATGAGGATAACTGTGAGTATATGGAAAGGTGTAGGCTAGACATATGCTGACATAATTCACCAGTCGTGACAACCGGCTAGTATATGCCACACATGCCCCTATAACACGGGCGCAGGAATACAATAACGTCCAACGTCCTATAGAGTGTGGTATCTGTAATATCACCAAGTAACGTCCAACACTCTACAGAACGTGGTATCAGTAATATATATATACGTCCGTATCACTCCGTCGAGTGCGGTGTCTGTATAAAGGAGTGGGGTGTCCCATATGCCTACTAGTCGTCATCCCCGCCCAATGTATATATCCAAGTCGAATACTCGACGTGCATACTCCGTATCTAAATGTCAAGTCTCTACACTAAAATAATCCTGAATTACTTACTAACCGTGATGCACGTCATACGCGCCGATAGCTAGTCGAGCACGCGAACCCGCATCCCAACATGAAATTGTCACTACGAACGTGTAGAAGTGTCAGGTCTCAGAAGATATCAGAGTATCCTCCAATGGGGTGAGTCAGCTACGAACTAGGTCAAGTATACTAATCATCGACGTATCCGTCGACAACACCCGAGTAAATCTCGGATGCGCACATTTGTATAAAAGGAAAGCAACAAGAATATAATACAACTTATGCATAATTTAAATTAGACAGTAAATATGGTAAGATATTTTGCCTGAGTCCTCAAGCTGTGAATGCCAAAAGCCTGCTCCTGCGGTATCTCCTGGCTGATCCAATGATCCTAAACACACCAATATAATATAGCAATCTAATATCAGCACTGAGGGAAATACATGCTAAATTATGACGCTATTCTAGGTACTGTCATGAAATCATGGTTGGTCGACTACAGTGACGCGTGTGCACGTAGCTAGGGTGTACACGTGTTCTATCCTCGGCTACTATATATCTCATGACAATAAATTACCACGTTATGGGTTACGAAGCTGGTTACGTTTTAGTACAAATATATCCTTATTTCCATGCTTGAGTATACATGTAAATGCCCAGGTTTTTAGGTGGAAAATAAGTCTTTATATTCGAGTCTATCATTAAGGAAATTGTTGGTTATTAATGAATGCTAAACCTTGTTAATCATCACCATTCATATATGTAGGGTTTATGTAAGTTTAGGGTTGTGTCCGGGATTCCGACACTCGACACGACGTCACAATACGAATATATATAAAACGATACAAGGAAGAAGAAAAAATGGGTCGTTTACCTAGGCATGGCGGACGGGGGATCTGAGCTTGCTGACGGCTCTCCTCCGGCGGGGCGGATCTCCGGCCGGCGTTCAGTCAACCACGGCAGCAGCGGCAACGTACAACAACCACGGCAACAGCGGCAGCTGCAGTATGTGTAGCAGCGGCAGTCGGGTACGGCGGCAGTAGCAGTCGGGTATTGCGGCAGCGGTAGTCGGGTACGGCGGCAGCGGCAGTCGGGTGTATTGGAGGCGGTCGGGGATGGTGAAGGAGATGATGGTGCGGCATGCGCGGTTGGGTGGTCAGGCGGCTGGGGTTGTCCGGTCGGGAATGGCGGTGCCGGCGTACAGGCGGCGCTGGGGTTGTCCGGTCGGGGATGGACGAGTTTCTGATCGGAATAGGGAGTAAGGTTGCTCGGCTAGGGATGGGGGTGGTGTTCTAGGGTTTCAATATGAGGGGAAGGCATAATTATATAGGTGATGTGGATTCGTGGGCTGTCCTCGGGGTTTGGGCCGGCTAGGGCTCGAGGGAGTTGGGGCTGATCCACATGGAAGTGTTCATGGGCTGGGTCAGGTCATGTTTGAGGTAAAATTGGTCCCCAAACTAATTAAATTAATAATTAATGCACAAGACGAAATTACGGCCATTGCGTAGCTAAGGTAAGACGCAATGACGAGTATCTAATATTGCACAAGGGTGAGGGGGTAGTCTGGCATGTCTAAGAGATGCTCGTGACCTTGGGTGGAAGATGACTACTGGTGTGGTGCTCCAACCTCTAAGCAACGTCAAGGTATATTAAGACGTATAATTGACGTACATTAATCCTAATTAATTCCAATTTAATCCTAGTCTCTTGATTTAATTCCAATTAACCCTGAATTGGTCGAGGGGATTTACAGTTTTTATCGTGCAGTGCGCAACATGTATTGTGCAACCTAAATATCTCTAATAAACAAAAGGTTATCTCTAGCGGACTGATCATTTCGAATCAAAGCAAGCATATCAAGTGGACTATCATTCATTCAAGCAATTTAGGCAACATATCTATATGATTTCGGTTCCCGAGCAACTCAGGATCAGTAGCGGTAATCCAGCTAACCGATGACTCACATTCTGGTACTATTAGCAGCTGTGACCTAGGTTCAGCTCTGCACTAATAGCCATTGTCCAACCGATGCGAATGCATGAAGCACTATCAGAATAAACTCTACGATGCAGACTAAATAAATAAGCAGGCTATACATAAACTCATTTTATTTCTTACCCACGGCCGAACGGATATTCCTGAAGCAGACATACAAGTTAGCAACAATTTGCATAACATAACTTATGAATCAATCTTTTGGGTGTCAACAGTTGATAGGTATGCAAGAAGGTAAACCTAGCATGCGCCCTATCTATATGACGGTCCATGAGTTGCCCCATTGATGGATAACAACACCACCCTAGATCCTTTCTGAACGGAACATCAGGGTGCTCTCACAATCCCTTCCGGACCGACCGATTTCCAGTGCCCCAGGAATCGATTGAGAGACTATTACCTTGTGCATAAGTTGTCCGAGACCAATGCATGACAAGCAATATTCTATCAATATGCAATTAACATTCATATTCACAAGCATTTAACAATCTAATAGCCACACCCCTAGAACCCGAAGGAACGGAACATCAGGGCGAACTATTAGACTCTTCTCTTTCATTCATTCAAGCAAACACATATTTTCACATATCTAATAGCACACCCCCTAGATCCCGAAGGAACGGAATATTAGGGCGCACTATTAGTCACTTCTTGTGCAGTTCAGACTTATAGAAGTTCGATATAGCAAAATAGACAAACAAAACATATAATGGCACGAACGATTTTGATTTTATATCTAGCATGCAATATCTATCTCTTTCTTAGCATGTATTCAAAGGGACTTATTCAAGCGATCCATTTACTTATCTTTTTAGCATGGCAAATGTTCGTTTGATAGTTGTTTCGGTGTAACTAAGCATGCAATATTTCTTATACTCATCTTATGCAAAGCAATAGTTCTATCTCATTTTAGACAAGCATACTGGTTCTCATAGTAAGGCAAGCATATTTGTTTCGATGACAAGCAATACAAGTTCTCTTATTTAGCATGCAGAGTCAGGTTCTATCATTTTTTCTTATGAAAATATCTTCTTTAGAACAATCATCAAAAACTCAGATTCATTATTAAGGCATACGAGAATCAGAGAATACAGTTCTGCCCACTCACTTAGATCAATCGTCTTGTGGTTCGGATGGAAACTCTCCGAGAAGACTTTCGCTTGAGCAAGCAAAGCGATATCACTTGTACATAGTGCCTACGTGGAGCGGGGCATTACATACTTATCCACCAACAAAGAGTTTCGTCCTCGAAACTCAAGGAGAAACTCACGAAATTCAGAGCAGCGATAGTCCTCATCTCTCACCTTCCTCAATCAAAAATACAAGCAAATCACAAGCACAAAAGCACAACTCTTAAGCAACAAAATCAAATCCAGAAAACTTTTGCGCACATCTTTGAGAATATTTATGGACTTATTGTATGGAACGTTCATTGCAGCACAAACAGAACATCTCAGAGTTGAAGCAACGAAATGGGCAAAGAATCGAGTTGCTCTGATACCACTATGTCACGTCCCGGTCCCGCAGGGCCGTTCGTCCTCGCTTTGGTCCCTACGGAACCGATCGTCCTCGCTTAGGCGCGATGTCGTGCAATCCTAAAATGCACTTGCACAAGGCCAAAGTTTGAACAAGGACAAGTAAGCTAATCCAAACGGAAGCAGCGACACAATTGCAGAAAAGTAAAGAACACAATAGCATAAGGAAATGTCACGACCCGCACCCAGATAATTCGGGCACCGGTTCGCGAGTACGTCCAGCCTACGCCGCAGTGTCAGCGGTAGTACGCTGTCTAGGTCATATTCACAGGTAATTTAAAATCTAGCTCATTCACAAGAATAAATAGGCAAGGATAATAACAGGAAATAGGAATGCTAAGATTTCATAAGACAAATTTTGTGACATCCAAATCCACAGTTTAATACAGAACCAGAAGATAAATCGGGGACAAACCCGAGTACTATGCTGAAAGAAAATACTAGCTAACTGGCTAACTACTCCTCAAAAGTAGTCTCCTAAGTAGGAACCGGCTCCTCAATAGTATCATCTGCTACGTCATATGGGCCATAAAAGGTGGGGGCATAGTCCTCATCATCGCCTAAATGTCAACGGATCCAGTCAGGAAAGGAGCAAAGTACCAATATACAATAAAGCTTAAACTAAATAATTATGACAAGTAGTAAAAAACTGACTAAGTATCACGATAACAATTATACATAATAAGTAGTAAAATTAACTAATGTGTTAAGTACTATAAATTAGGGATATAAGTAAAACAGAATCATAATGAGACAAGGAAATGGAACTGCAATAAGACAAAAGAAACTATGTGTGTGTGAAATTGTGTATTTAGAATACATAGTTGGCATGTAGGGGGTTATAAGGCTAATAAGGCACGTCATAGACGGCTAGCAGTCAGGAATAATCGAGTATAAGGCTGATGGTACAGTCGCGTACTCAACAGCTAGCAGTCAGGACATGAGGGAAAGGGTAAACTACATGCCTCCTAGTATTCTCCCTTCCGACACGAAAATTGAGACATGAAGTCCAAATTCTAACACTAAGTGTAATCATCCAATGGTGCTAGTAGAGCAAGGAACTAATTATCATAATATAAAGAATAAACTTGAAGTGCAGGTACTTGCCTGATGTTTGGATTCCAACTACGGTTCTGTCCTCGAAAAACTTCCAGATATGCCTCCGGATGCTGAAATAACCATTACCATCATGCTCAGAAGATATCAAATAGCTAGAAATGCCTGTCCTTGAGTCCAATTTGGACACAGGGGCAAAAATGATAATTTCGGATCAAAATGGGGTCCGCATGTGGGCCCGCTTTGCACCAAAAAAACATGTCAGGGTCAAGGTCTCCAAATTCGCCAAACTTAGTGTCAACAGGTCAGGAACGATGATACGAACCCAACGAAACTTTCAGAATTGGATTTTGATGAGCCGATCACAAAATCGCCCGTCAGGTGGAGCCTGTGGGGCCCACGACACGCGATTTTGTCAACGTTCTCAGAATCGAACCAAACTTGGGTCACAGGACCAGCGTATCGCTACGAGTTCGATGGCACAAGTTTTGTTTCAATCCGACGTGTGTACACAAAGTTAGGGCACAATTCAGAAAAGTCGAATACGGGGCGTTGTCCGCGGATACGCGTTGATCCCGGTGTGCACGCACACCCGAATCGACTTCTGCGAAATCCTACACGTCCGTATCGACGGCGCGCACGTATCTGCGAAGACCGTGCACGACCAAGTCGTCCCGTTTGGTGGGGCATACCCAGTTCCGGGGTGAATCAGGGCGTTGTTTTTCCTGTTTTTGGATCGCGGTTCGCGATCGCCACAGGACGCGATGCCCCGAGCGGGTTGCACGGGCACCGAGGGGGTCATGCAGGCTACGCAACGCAACTGACGGAATCAAAAACGGGTAAACGAGCAGGGAGATACGCGTACCTGAACAGGGTCCAAAAACCCGAATTTCTCGTGTCCGACACGACGCGAAGGGCCGTGTCCGTGTCCTGGGTCCTGTGTACTGTGTCCTAGGGTTTAGGGCTAGGGGATGCCGCCGGAGCTGAGGCGGAGGGACCGGAGGGAGGCTGGGGTCGGCGGTGCTGGCCGGAGGCGGCCGGGGAGCAGAGGCGGCCGGCACAGGCTCGGGCGGCCGGAGGCGGGCCGGGGGGGGAGACGCTCCTGCTTGCTGTTGGGGGAGCCGCCGGAGGGGGCGGAGGCGGCTGGGGACTCGGGGAGACGGTGGTCGGGGCGTCGATGGCGGGGCTGGGCACGGCGAGGGGAGGGGGATGCGCTGCGGTGGTGGCGGAGGAAGGGGGCTGGCCGGAGGAGGAAGGGGAGGGCTTTATAGGGGAAGGAGGAAGGGGGAGTGGCCGGGTGAGGCGGACGACGTGGGCGTCGTGGCCGCGGGGCACGGAGCGTGGGCCGGGCGGAGCGGCGGGCGGCGCAGCCGGCGGAAGCGGAGGCCGAGCGGGGGACTCGGTCCGGGGAGAGGGGAGAGGAGCGGGTCGGGTTCGGTTGGGCGGACCCGACCCGACCCGATAGCCCAATGGGCTTGGGTTTGGGCCGGACTGGGCTGGGCTGAGCTCGGTGGGCTTGGGCTCGGTTTGGGCCTGTTGGGCCAGGGTTTGGGTTTGGTTTTTAATAATTAATTAAATAAGTAAATAAATAAATCAATAAATAATAGTTTTTAGGTGTTATAAAATAGGTCCGGGGCCCAATAAATTCCAAAAAATTACCCTAAGTCCAGTTTTTCATTTTACACCCAAAAATATTATTTTCATAATATTTTAATATGATTTATCATCATTTAAAAATTAAAATCCTGAATTTAATTACAGAAAAATCCCAGAAAATTCCAGAATATTATGAAAAGTCCAAATTAATCATTCCTGAAAATCAGGGGGCTTACAGGAAACAAGCTCTTTTATTGATATTCAAAAGTGTTACAAGCGGCACTTGGCCGAGGTTACAGTTCGCTCAAGCACTCTTTCTCTCGATTATAATGACATTGTTCCATACATTATGTCCCTCTATACAAAAGCAGTTCAAAGCAAATCTCGATACGGCTCAAGGCATCGATCCAGATTTCCGGTTTCCCGGGATGAGGCATGGCTATCGCTTCCTCGGACGATCAAGCACCTGAGAACAAGTAAACTGTTGGTGGGTCAGCACTTTTATAAGTACTGGTGAGTATAAAATAACTGAACAGAAGCTACGCCCCCTGAAACCCACACTAAGTAAGCATGTGGCAAAATATTACATTACTAGTAATCTTGTTAGTTTTACCTAAGTTCATTTCATGCAGCTCAGGACTATAGTCAGATTACATCTTTTGAAAACATAGTTGGAAACACCTTTGTATATTCAATACTAAGCATTCAAGCAACTATAGGGGCAGTGTTCTTATCGTGCAGTGCGCAGCATGTATTGTGCAACATAAATATCTCTAATAAACAAAAGGTTATCTCTAGCGGACTGATCATTTTGAATCAAAGCAAGCATATCAAGTGGACTATTATTCATTCAAGCAATTTAGGCAACATATCTATATGATTTCGGTCCCTGAGCAACTCAGGATCGGTAGCGATAATCCAGCTAACCAATGACTCACATTCTGGTACTATTAGCAGCTGTGACCTAGGTTCAACTCTGCACTAATAGCCATTGTCCAACCGATGCGAATGCATGAAGCACTATCAGAATAAACTCTTAGTGGTTTTGGTGACAATTTTGCGGGTTTAGATACAATTATGTATTATTTATAGATAATAGATATATATGGTATTGGTATATACATATATATTTCATAATTGGTATTTATGCATTAGTATAATATATTTTAGTAGTTAGTTGTTAGCATATAGTTATTAATGGGTAGTTAGTATATATGTAAAGTTTTGGCAATTACCTTGAGTTACCAAGGTAAGTATCAAGGTATTTGGGGACACCCAAGGTATTGTGTTTGGGTATCAAGATTGAGGTTAGTGGTGTGATACCGAGTTTGTTCGAAACCAAGGTATCCACATAGCTTTTGGTAATTAGGATTTTATATTTAATATTATTTGATATATACATATGTGTTATATTTTATCTATTGTTTGCATATCCTGAGATACGATATCCTAAGATGTAGCTTGTATGACCTAGATTTATAGTGTATGAACCCAACATCTTTGAGATAGACTATTGCAACCTAGAAATAGGTAGTTTGACCAAGTTTGACCGATTTGACTTAGAGTTGACCTAGTTTGACTGTTTTGACTTAGAAATGGCTCTTTGACCTAGATGTTGACTAGTTTAACTTAATTCCTTTCCGGAACCTTGTATTGATGTTGCATTCCATATCTAGGTCTTCGAGGCTCTGTATCAGACATCTGTGAGACTATTCACCGGACTTCAGGCGAGTACATTCTCTGATAGTTTCTCATTTATGATATCCTTTATGTTCATTGTATCTAGTGTAGATATCCATATTTTCTTGACACGATGTTTACACGGATTGGTATATCCGGATCTCGTTATGAGATATTATTCCTTGATATATGGTGTATCTTGTGCAAGCCTTGTTTCATTGATTATCTTGTACATGTACAGACACTGATTCTTGGGGAGATTTGCTACCTTCCTAGAGAATCCCGTGCCATAGCATACCATGGTTGGATCCACTATACTAGTCGGGGGGTGGAGAGTATTTTAGTGTAGATATGTGATCATACCCTTCTTGTGTATGTCTTGTTTTCCTGTGAGTGTTGGTCATACACCGTACGTATGACTAACCAGGCCATTGTTTCCTGTGCAAGTTTTCTTTTGCAAGTTCCCAAGCCGATCACATGTTAAAGCTAGTACTCACTTAGTCTTAGTATTCTTGTTCATTGTTATATTGTTCATTATTGTATTTATTCCAGTATTTCCTTATTGTATATCTCTTGTATCTATTATTATATCTTGTATATTCACATCTATTTACTGTTACATAGTTTTTATCATTGATTAGAACTGTTGTTAGAGATGTACTCTGCTCCTTTTCTGACTGGATATATTTTTTCCAGATGACACCAAGGAGTGGTACCCTATACATTACGGGCCTTAGGATGTTGTGGGTTTAGAGTCAGAGACCCTGGCTCAAGAGGGACTCATCCCGACTGAGGCAGATGACCCAGAACTTGTACCTTCTTAATATTCTTTGTACTGGATTTGTCTCCAACTTATTTGTTTAGTATTTCTTCAGACTCATTGATGTTATTATTTTAGACTCATGAGTTGTATATGACTATTCTATTCTTTATCTGATTCGTGCTCATTTTCATCTTAGATATGTGATTGAGTATATTGATTTTGTTGGTGGCTTATTATATTGTTAGATAGATTACCCAAACAACGTTCTACTGCCGATTCTGCGACATAGGCTGAGCGTTGTTCCTGACTTGTACCCTTACACTGGGTGCAGGTCGTGACAAATATTAACCATATATATATATATATATATATATATATATATATATATATATATATAGGCACAGAGAGGAGCCACGGCTAATTGAGATGGACACGTGGCCGCCATCCATGCCTTCCCGCCCGGATCGAAGGGCTGCGGGCGCGTGCGGCTTGGTCTGGCTGAGTCCGAGTCGGTTTCGGACTCGGCTCGACTCCGGGGGACCCGAGCTGCTCTCACACCCGCACATGAGAGTCACTAACAGGCGGGTCCCACCTGTACGTCTACAGAGGCTGACGCGTGGGCCCCAAACGCTGCTGACTGGGTTGGTTTATTTCCTTTTTAGTTTTTATTTACAGAAACTTATTTAATTAATTATTTTAATTAAAATAACTCAAAATAAATATTAAAAATATCCAAAAAATTATGAAAAAATTCCAGAAAATGTAAAATAGGATATTAGACCCTAGAAAATGTTTATGGTCAAATTTGACCTCTAAGATTCCTTTAAATTTTTTTAGAAGTCCTAAAAATTAGATTTTAATTATTAATAACTACAACAAATTTTCACAAAATTCTAATAGCCCTAATTTATGATTCTAAACCCTAAAATAATCATTTATGAGCACTGGAACCTAGTGTTACCTTATTGGTGTTATCCATCCTATGAGTACACATTAGTACTAGCATATTATTTATTATTATAATAATAATAATAATTTAATTGGAAAGTGGATGCTACAGATCTCGAACATATGAGAGCTATGTATTCCTTAGATAATGGCCTAGGCCCGCAGCTGCACATGCCCGTGACGACAGCTTATGCAGTCAACAAGATACTCCTGTATGAGGATAATTTCTTCATAATTCCAGCAAGGAAGAAGGAAGAAAACCTATCATCTTCGGTAGGGTGGAAGGTTGTCGAAACTTTCTCCTAGTCGAACCAGAACCTGACAGCGGTAAAATGCAGCTTTACCGTTACAGTTCACAAGCCAAGGACATCATCCAAAAGATGAGTTATAACCTGAAAAGCAATCAAGACCTCAATTATGGCAAATGACGACGTTTACCATTACATCACTTTGCTCCCGCGGGCAAGCCAGAGACATATTAACAACGAACCGACCATGGTCTGAGATATATTACACCTCCAACAACTCCCATATGTTCAGAAGCGGAAACTGAGGTGCACTCTCATTCCTCAGAGTCTTCTACCTGGGACTCCGATACAAGCATCGAAAAAATGTTCAGGCAAGTCTTGTCTGTCCACATGACATCGGTGGACCATGTCGAAAATGACGACCAAACACTCGAGTTCTTCGAGGTCGAACATTGGGCTCAACGATTAGAATCTCAGTGGGAGCTGCGTTTCGAGCAACGAGAACCTCCTACCGAAGACGAAGTGGTGCAAATCGACATGGGTGACGAATCCTCTCCTAAACCTATCTTCATCAGCAGAAGTCTTTGGAAGAAGATCGTGAATCCCTTATTCAGCTTATAAGGGACTACATCGACGTCTTCGCATGAAGCTACAAAGATATGTCTGAATTGGATCCTCATATCGCGATGCATAAGCTCAACATCTTGCCGAATGTTAAGTCAGTGAAGCAACAACAACGACAATTTCGTCCTGATGTCATGGATGCAATCGAAGCTGAAGTGAATAAGCTGATAGCAAGTGACTTTATTCAAAAAAAAATAACTTCTAGACTTGGTAGCCAATTTAGCCTAAAAAAAATTGTAACCCAAAACCAGTACTAATAATCTTGAGTTACATTGCATGCATCTTCCCAAATTATAAACAAAGTAGGATGGGAGCCTTTTTTTGGTACATTGAATTGAGCCACACTTGGGCTGGGTCCCACTTTGAATCCGGATCAAAATTGGGTAGCCAGATGCAATACATATACTCCACAAGCCAATTTAAGAAAACCTCCGTGTAAAAACACGACATTTTTCGCGATGGCCGCCGCTCCAAATTGCGCCGCCCCGACGAAATCCCTAAATCCCTCCAAGTGTTCTCTGCCCCGCCAAAACCCTAGCTCCATCCTCTTCCCCAAATCCCTAGCTCCTCTTCCTCCTTCTCTCTCCCGCTGCGCCGCCATTACTCGCCGGCTCAAGATCCAGGTGAGCTTTCCTATAGCTTTTCTTGATTAATCTCGTCTGAACTTTAGATTTTGGGATTGCCTATGTTGTTTGATTTCGATACGGTCGACTGTAGCACTCTATTAGGTTAATGTGGAGTAATGGCTTTGTTTTAGATCAATTTCATTATGGTGAGATTTTCTATTTTCTTTTCTTGTTGGACTTGTCTAAAGTTTTCTTTTTTTAGACTGTCCATCTTGTTTGATTTTGATAAGGGTCGCTTGTAGCTCTTGATCGAGCTCGTAACACTGTGTTCTAGCGTTGTGAAGTGATGTTTTATGTGTTAGATTTTCCTTTTGATTTGGTTTTCTTGGGCTAAAGTTTATATTTTGGGATTGCCCATTTTGTTTGATTTTTTGATATGATTTCTTGTAGTGTTCAGTTTGACTTTTAGCATTATATTCTAGCCTCTTGGAAGTGATGGGCTTGTGTTTTCATAGGCTAATGTTTCAATTTGTGGGATTGCCATGTTGTTTCATGTTGATCAATCCTAGCCGTATTGATCTCTTGGAATGTTCTATATACTTCATTTGGCTGAGCTTCTGGTCAACTAAGATTGGATGAAGTTGGGGGAGTTAGGGATTGCTGGTGTCATTTTCTTCCAAGTTTGGCACTTCAGTGTTTTACTAGGCTAATGATACGTTACTAGCCTCTTGGACGGCTTGACTTTCTTGAGAACTAAGCCTTTTCTCTCTTTCGTATGACTTTTCTTGGCAAAAGTTTGGATTGGCCATGTTGTTCATATCATTGTTAATTAGTGTTATATACAATATTATTACTATATTCTCGCTTGTCGTGACAATGAATTTGTTTTGGAATTCTAATTGTTCTTGATTTTTGCTGATTGTGTGGTTGTTTTTCTCTTTCTTTTATAGGCGGCGGCAGGCAGCAATCAAAGTTTGACTAGCACGGTATATGCAGATGGTATGTATTATTGAAAGATGATAGAACTCATATTAGTGTAAGATCCACGAAGTTGACTCCAAATAGACACTATATAATTCATTTTGGACACGTGTGATTTTTTATTCTCTTTGGAAAAATATAGGTATTGTAGTTGGCCGGTCAATATTAGCATATACTAGTGGTTATATTTGAGTAGCTGCTATAGATTCTAGTTGTGCTTGAGACATCATATTTTATTTCATTGAGTGCCTTTTAAGTGAAAAAATTGGGGAAAAATTGTTGTTACAATATTTTGAAGAGATTTTTGGAGTTTAAGAAGGTACAAACGAGTTCACTTATATTGAGATGATAAAAAACCATAAGACTTGGGACTAGTTTGGATAGTAGTTACATTTCATCCCATTTGGTTAAACACCTATTTTTGGAACGCTCATTGGGCTCGCATGTTGGAAATGACTATTTGAGCCTCGGAATGAATGACACGTTTTAAGAAGCGCCCCTTAGAAGCCAGAAACGGGAGCGGAGGAGCACGACTACTTAGAAGAGTAAAGTTGGGAGCGTGCGCTAAATCTTAATATGTATTATAATTTACAAAGTTCAGTTCAAAGTTACATAGAGATCATTTGTATGATATTTTTATAATGTTAAGGTAAGTAATCCTTAGTTCCTCGTTACTTTGATGAACGTGTATAATAAATTCTCCAACTTTTTTTTTCAATTTTTTTTTCCTCTTTTAAAATTCTGGTCATGTTATGGGAAGCGCTCCTGTCACCGGGGAAACAAGCTTCCGTCGCCGGGAAAACGAACCCCCAAGTTGCTCCTAAATAAGAACCGCCGAATCACGGTTCTTACTGAGATTCGTTTGCCTCCTAGGAGATTCTGACTTCAAATAAACGCCCATATGGGATGGAACATTTTTGGCTCGCTCCATGCTTTTAGTACCAAATGGAGTCCCGGATGAAATGTAACTCTAATGCAAACTGGCCCTTACTCTAAAGTAATCAAGGATGTAGTTGAATTTGTCATGTGAAATAGGTGGATCTGAATTTGTCTTTCTCCAACTCTCAGCTTCAGTTGAAAGACCATGGAAAACATCGGATGCTAGGCTTGTGCTTGAAGATGGTTCCATATGGAGGGCCAAATCCTTTGGTACTTCCGGAACACAAGTTGGTGAGGTTGTGTTCAATACATCTTTAACCGGGTAAAGCTACCTTCTATGCCTTTTTTATAATATTATTTGGTATAAACTATTTTTTCCTCATGCATCCTGTCACCACCTCAGGCATCCTTGGGGTTTAGTTACTCTTAACCATTTTTGGTCTCTTCGGATATTTTAAGACTAGTGCCTCTTGTGGTGTTTCCATTTTTTTACCCTAATACAAGAGTCACTACTGTGACACACGATGGAAACAAAAGCTAAGTTAATATATATATAATATGTTTAGCCGTCTCAACTCTTATATTAGAAAAACTGAAATTTTTATTTAGTTTTGTAGTGTAAAATCTATGATATGACCTTAGATAATAATTTTTTTCTCTGCAGTGAATAAATACTGAAGGTACTACCATCTTCTCTAGTAGGTTCATGCTTCTCTTCAACATCATGTCTTATATATGCAAATGTTATTGTAGGTATCAAGAAATTTTAACAGACCCCAGTTACGCCGGTCAGTTCGTTTTGATGACCAATCCTCATGTCGGGAATACTGGTGTTAATCCTGGTACTAAAGGCTTTGTTGCCAAGAGTTTATTTCTTTACTTTTATTTTTACAAAGTTTCTATAAAAATATACAGGAACTAAAACTCTTTGAGCTACAATTTTTGCAGATGATGAAGAATCCAAACAGTGCTTCTTGGCTGGTCTAGTGATTAGAAGTCTTAGTATCTGGTAGATTTGTAATCAGCCTTTGTGTATAAGATAAAAGGAAATAGTTTATTGTGGTTAAATGTTTCTTCTTTATAACTTATCCTTGAATGCCTTAAATTCAGTACCTCAAACTGGCGATGCACAGAACCACTTGGAGATTACTTGGCAAAAAGGAACATAATGGCAATATGTTAGTGAACAGTACTAATTACTCTTTAATCTGTTTCGGGCTTGCCATCAAAGTATTACTGTGTAAGTTATATAACATGTCTATGATATTTATGTGGAGCAGATGACGTGGACACGCGGGCAATAACACGCAGATTAAGACAACATGGGAGCCTTATAGGTGTCTTGAGTACAGAGAAATCTCAAACAGATGACGAGCTGTTAGACATGGCACGCAAATGGAAAATAGTTGGTAAGATCCATACTTCAATTATTTAAAGTTTTTTTTTTAATTCTCTTAATAAGTCTAGAATTCAAAGTTGCAATTCCAGTAAAAGTGGTATTCTTCTGCAAATTTACTTTATTATTTCCTAATATAATCATTATGAATATTTGAGATATTTCCTTTCATTCATTTATATATTCATTTTATAATTGTTCTCTTTACAATGATAATCTAAAAGTGATTTCTGATTTATGTATTGCAGGTGTTGATTTGATAAGTGGTGTCTCATGTAGTGCTCCGTATGTATGGTCTGAGGAAACAGATACAAATTGGGAGTTCATTGATAGGAAGCTCGGTGAAACATTTCATGTTGTTACCCTGGCTCCTCTACTTCATATGCTTCTTCAGAAAATTTCAAGCTTTTTCATATTCTTTGTTTTCTCTTTCCTAGGTTGTTGCATATGATTTTGGGATCAAGCATAACATTTTGAGACGCTTAGCATCATACGGATGTAAAATCACAGTTGTGCCATCTAACTGGCCTGCTCAGGAAACACTAAAAATGAAACCTGATGGAGTATTCCTTAGCAATGGCCCAGGAGATCCATCTGCGGTCCCTTATGCTGTGGAAACAGTAAAAGAAATAATAGGAAAGGTTCCTGTTTTTGGAATTTGCATGGGTCATCAATTGCTTGGCCAAGCATTAGGTGGTAAGACATTTAAAATGAAGTTCGGTCATCATGGGGGAAACCATCCTGTCGGCAATCTCCGGAGTGGACGTGTTGAGATCAGTGCTCAGGTTCTTATCTTATTCTAATAAACCCTTTTACTGTTGCTTTAGGATTGACTTGTAGATTTTTGCCAGATTAATGCGTGTTAACTTGTCTTTTACCATAATTGCTTTATATGCTTCTAGTAAATATGGTGATCTTAATTACCAAACGTGTTTTGTGCTTAACTGGAAAATAATGTTTGTTAAATGACCATATTCTTCTAGCATAAGGTTTAAACTTTAAAACTTTAATACTGATGTTGAGTTTGGTACCCTACTAAACGACGCTGTAATTTTATATCATTATCATCCTAGCCTTCTCTTATCAGACTGGAGTCAGCCATTAAAGAAGAGAAGAGTTTTAATGACCAGCTGTCAACATGATATCATCGACTATGTTGTGGCAAATTCCTATAGCCAAGGTAGCTACAGTTTTATGTCGCTAATGATTGTGACGTTTGGATTTCGGGAGCTGCATAAATTGATAAAAAGATTGAAAATAAGGAAGAAAACCTCAAATGATGTTCCTGATAAAGAATATCAAATTGAAAACAAGAAGCATCAACCCAATTTCCTCATTTGGATATTCCAAAGTGACCATAGGTGGCACCACATAATATAATGCTATGTGCTATAAGATGTTATTCTTTATACCCAATAGCATATACAATGAACCAGGATAAAGAAATGAAAATTTGAAACTCTTTGGAGAAGCATATGCATTAGTGTTAGAATACCATCATGATATTTCCCTGTCCATGGATCATTGTTGATCTCTTCTGAAATCTCTCTTTATCCAGACCATAGTTACATTAATAGGATCCCTAACCGCTAGAAACCGTGTTCCAGATCCAGCGAACCCGATTTGGTCAGCTCCCTAATCCGGAGATGAAGTTCAACAAAGATATCAATCAAATGATAAAATACAAGAGAATAAAATAAATTAAGTATCAAAATAAAGCATACAAGAGTAGGTTATTCTAGGATTAAATATATAAAGACACTAATAGACCTCTTTAATTGAACCACATTGTACTGGTTGACCCTAACACCCCCCTCTCCCGTCTTTTGCACTACATACCATGAAAAGTAGGACCCATACGGCATGTCTAAGAGAACTGTGACCAAGATAACTATTATCCAGACCATGATATGAGAGCACCACATGAAATACTTCAAATCAACACTTGCAAATTACAACTTATAAATTCTTCTAACATTGTTGTTAGAAAAGGAGCCATTTTGAGTTGAATGCCAAAGTAGGCAAAGCCAAAGGTGACAGTGTCCTGGTTGAAATGGGGAAACCCAAGTTGAGAACTTGGGGGTCCAGTCGACCATCGGACTGGTCCTCGTTTCTCAAACAAGAGATGGACATACATCTTTGATTTCATAAAATGACCTAGAGGACACATCATATATGTAGCAGTGCTTTTACAGGATATGTTAGATCATAAATATAGTAAACCATACAGAAGAATAGAACTCTTGTTGGAAGTTTGGATATGAATTTTAAAGCTAGGAATGGTGTTCGGGAAGTAGAAATGTTTGAAGTAAGGATGCCATCAACTATTGATCTTCTACGTGCCAGTTTTAACAGCTCATCATCTGTTTGAGCTTCTTTTCTACTCAAGGACAATGTTTAACAGCTCCTCATATTTTTGAGATCACTCTATATGCTAGGCATCTATAAAGCTCGACTCCTTTTTGCTTTAATTTTTCAATTAGCGTACACCTTTCCAAACTACACCAATGCTTAGACAAATCATGATGTTCACACACTCAAGTAGAGTGAAATAGTATTCCTTGTTTATGCACATTACTTTTATACCTGCCAGCTAATTGTTGGGAACGAACGCGGAAAACCGTTTTCCAAATCGAGAGAACTTGATGATGACCGAAGAACCACATACCAATTAAGCCAAAATCCACAAACGAGAACATTGCAAACACAACGGTTTTTACGTGAAAAATCTGACGGAAAAAAAATCACGCGATGATCAGGGTCCAACCTGGAAAAGTCTCCACAAATGGAATAAAGAAAGTATACTGATTTCTTTACAAACTCTTCCACCGATCCATATAGATCACCATAACTCTTCAAGTATAATAGAAATATATCACAAGAAGAAAGTAAAAGATTACCTAAGACGAGAGGACGAGGAAGAACCGATGTATAACTTTCCGAAACGATATTTTCAAATCAATCTCTAAAACTTCGAAACCCTTTTCCTCTTGAAGAATTGCATCTTTTGAGAAAACTCTCCTTAGATTGTAATGCATGAAAAATAGGGGTTAGGAAACTCCTATTTAAACTATCCCACTCCCGAAAAGATATGGCCATCAATTTTGATCCAATGGTGTTAATAAAACACCCAAAATTTACCTTCATCTCCACCGGTATACCGGCGATGGTATACCAGCGGTATACTGAAAATTGGACATTTCGAGCCGGAACGATTCTGGAACGAACGACTGACACACGCTCAAATCGAGCCTCCTTCGTCGCCTTCGACTCCCCGAGCTTCTTCGACACATGGATGTCGCTCGTCGCACTCCGGGATGTTCTCCATATAGGTTGGGAACCCCACCCAATACCAACACTAATCGCCCAACAATTCTTTATACAATTGGTTTGGGCCACTGAATATGATGTTCAAGGAAATTTAAGTCATAAGAGTAGAAGATGCATTTAAGATAAGACTAGAAGATGCATTTAAGGACTTTTTCTCATCCATTCAATATACAATCTTTTTGAATTGAAACCTTCCAGATATTGATTCTTCTAATCACCAATATGTCTATCAGTCATTGCTTGTGATCTTCATTTTTTGAAGGGTTGGAGTACGAAAACAAAAAAATCTTTATCCTGGACTTTTGGAGTTGGATACTGGAGAACTTATTAGAGTCCAGTTCATTAAGGGCAATTTCCTGTGTATTTGCAGCAACTATCACATCCTTTTCTATAGCCTCAATTCATGTTTGTTTTGATCTACCTTTATTCTTAGCTGCTTGTCAATTTTCATCCTATTAGTCCTAGCTGCATCTGTTTGTTTCTTGTGCATATCCAAACCACCTGAAATGACACCTCAAATGAAATTTTTGTTTCAACGTTAAGGGTATCTTACAATCAATTCACTTTGTAAGCACAATCCACTTCAATCGTCTTATTTGAATTATATAATCAATTCATCTATTAGCCCTAACTGCATCTGTTGGTTTCTTGCGCATATCTAGACCACCTCAATTTTTTTTTTCTACTATTACTCTAGTATTACTCTAGTAAAGTTTGGAGATGGAGAGGAGAGGAGAAAAGTAGGAGAAGAGAGAATATAAGGAGATTGCAAGGGCATGAAACCCTATGTTACATCTTATGTCTATTTATATTGATATGGAATACACCCACAATTACTATTATACCCTCATAAGATAAATAACAAAATAACTCTTAACATCCTCCCTCAAGTTGGAGCATATAGATCTGACATACCCAGCTTGCTACATAAATCAGAAAATGGACCACGAGCAGGTGGTTTGGTAAGGATATCACCTAATTGATCCTCAGACCGAACATAAGGAGTGACAATCTGTTTCTTCTGTAACAAATCACGAACAAAATGACAATCCACTACGATATGCTTAGTGCGCTCATGAAACACCGGATTACTTGCGATAAATATTGTCGACTGATTGTTACAATACATCTCCATTGGAATATGAATCATAATCCCCATTTCATAAAGAAGAGACTGCACCTACATCATCTCAGAAGCTGTATGAGCCATCACACGGTACTCGACCTCTACACTAGAACGAGCCACAACATTCAGCTTCTTACTACGCTACGTGACATGATTGCCATCCACAAACGTACAATAGCCAGAAGTAGACCTCATCAGTGATACAAAAGTTGGCCTAGTCGGCCGACTAGTCGGGGACTAGTCGCTAGTCGGCCGACCACGACTCGATTTGTGGACTAGTCGGCTGAAAAGTCGGTGAAGGGGTTTATCGGGCCTAGTCGGCCGACTAGGCGACCCTAGGCGGCTGAGTGGGCCTAGTAGGCCGAGTGGTGGTCTTTCAAAAAACAAAAAACAAAAAAACGGGTGAAGGTCAAAACTCAACCTGACTCGACCCACTAAGATCGGCTGATCCCCCATAGATTCGAAGGCAAAGAAGAAAAGTTTCCAAAAAAAAGGACTGACAGCCACACGCCTCATGCTTGATTGTTTTTCGGCCATTGGTGAGAGTTTTTCGCCTTGTTGATAGTGATAGACCATCTATGGAGAACTTGAAGCGGCAAAAAAGAGATAAAGGAGGAAGTATATAGTGGAATTGAAAAGAATTATAAACCGATAATTGATATTATCGAGACTAGATCCAAAGGTAGGCTTGATTCCTATTTGCGTTTGGCGGAATATTTACTTAATTCATACTAATGCAAAAAATAGGGTGGAGATATGAGAGGATTTAGCTTGTAAGGAAGCTATTCTCAATTGTGTGGAGAAATTTTTTCTCGATGACTTGAACACTCAAGTGAAAGTGAGTGATGAAGAATTAATCAGTGAGTGATGAAGAATTAATCAGTGAGTGATGAAGAATTAATCATGTATATGAATTTGGTGGGGATGTTTGGAAGAAAACAAGCGGAACTTTCTTATCAAACTAAAGGTGTGAATGATTTTAATCCCGGTAAGCCTTGACTCATAAACTCCTAGTTCATTATTTATTTACTTGAATGCTAGCCGGGTGGTGGAGTAATTATGGTGGCAATGCATCAAAGTTGAGGAAGATGGCAATTAGAATGCTCTCCTTGACCACAAGTTCATCGGATTGTGAGAGAAATTTAAGTACTTTTGAAGGGGTATGCCACTTTTATTTTATTTCTTGACATATTGTTTTTAGTATTCTTCATCTAATTAGAATGTTCAAATTTTATATTGTAGGTGCATAAAAAAAAGAAATAAACTTGATTCAGAAAGATTGAACAAGTTGGTGTATGTCTAATTCAACTCCAAAATTCACAATAAGAAGAAAAGAGTAAATGATGATAAAGATGTTCTTCAAGCGGATGGTACTAAGCCCAACATTGGTTGGTTGATGGGATCGATGATGAGAGTGATGTTGATCCCGTCACCAGAACTACATTGGAGGTACTTGACCAAGCGGTGAGAGCAAATGAAATACTTGAACCTAGGAGGAGCTCTAGGATCATGAGAGACTTGATGAGGAAGAGTTTATCTCGGAGACCGAAGAAGATGATAGAGATGATGACTTTGAGTCCTACGAAGAAAGAGATGTGCGCTTAGTAGATGAGCACGATGATATCTTTGATGATTGAGGAGCACTTTGATCTATCTCCTTTTATTTTTGTAAAATTTTGATTATGTACAAGATTTTGTCACTTTGGAGTTTGGGTACTTAAGTTAATATTTTGATGACATATGACATATATTGCATATTTTTTATTGCATATATATATATATATATATATATATATATATATATATATATATATATTAAAAAAAACCAAATCAACTAGTCCTCGACTAGTGTTCGACTAATCCGATTAATCCTTAGTCCTCGCGAACCGACTAGTGGCCGACTAGCGATTTTTACAACCTTGAACCTCATATCACTGCGATTGTCTGTCCAATCAGCATCACCGAACCACGTTACCGTAAGCAACTGGAAGATTTGTACAAGAAACCTTTTTCAGGCCCTTCAAACCTTTTCCAGGTGTACCCTTCAAGTATCATAAAATGCGAGAGATAGCCTCCTAATGTGATTGCCGAGGAACATGCATAAACTGACTAACTACTTTAACTGTATAGGTGATGTCTGGTCGTGTAACGGTAAAATATATATGTTTGCCAACTAAACGTCTATAATATCCAACATCTTCAAATAACTTTTCCATGTCAGCATCAAGCTTGTCATGATAATCCATAGAAGTCTTAACTGGCCGATACTCCAACATTCCAGTCTCTAAGAGCAAGTCTAGAACATACTTGCGCTGTGACAGATATACACTCTTCTTAGATCGAGCAACCTCGATTCCAAGAAAATATCGAAAATATCCAAATCCTTAGTATGAAACTGTCGAATAAGGTAGGCCTTCAACTCTACAATTCCAGCATGATCACTCCCAAATATAATGATATCATCAACATAAACAATTGACACAATAATAATTGCTGAAGAGGAATAGTAAAATACTGAATGATCTGATGTGGTGTGCCAAAATTTATACTGAATGAGAACTGAACTGAACTTGGCAAACCAAGCTCGAGGTGATTGTTTCAGTCCATATAATGCTTTGTTCAATCGGCATACGAGTTTTTCACTTCCAGCCACAACATATCCATGTGGTTAATCCATATAAACCTATAGGAAGTCACAATGCACGAAAACATTCTTTATGTTCAACTAATATATAGGCCATTGGCGATTAACCTCCACAAAAATAAAAATTCGAACTGAATTCATCCGAGCCACTGAAGAAAAAGTATCCATATAATTGACACCATATGTCTGAGTATACCTTTTTGCAACCAACCGTGCCTTGAGGCGCTCAACTGAATCATTGAGATAATACTTAACAGTATACACCCATCTACAATCCACTGTCCGCTTCCCAACATGAAGTGGTGTAAGCTTTCAAGTCTGATTATGATGTAAAACATACATCTCCTCATCTCTTGCACTTTTTCAACCAGAAGATGACATAGCTTGCTTGTAAGTTTTGGGAATAAAAATAGAAGACAATGAAACAGCAAATGTATGAAAAGATGAAAAAACACGGTGTAATGAAACATAATTAGAAATCAGATGCTTATTCTTTGTAGTACAAAGACGTTTTCTTTTTCTGAGAGCAATAGGAATATCATCTGGATCTGTGGTGATAGGAGCATAAACCTCAACTACGAAAGCTGATTGGTTGAGAGCTGAATTCTACAGAACCACTGGTCCATTCTTGGATCTCTGATAAACCTGTAAAGGGAGAATGAAGACAGAAACTGATTCAGGAATGACCGAAAGTGGTATGGAAGATATCAAATCTGATGTAAAAGGAATAAGACGGTCTCCTAAAGGAAAAGAAAGTGGTAGACTCAAAGAAGGTAACATCTGCACTGACATAATACTTGCGTGACTGTGGACTGTAACAACGATAACCTTTTTAAGTACGAGGATAACCGAGAAAGACACTTCAGAAATCTAGGAGCCAACTTGTCTCGATTAGGTTCCAAGTTATGAACAAAAGCTACACACCCGAACACTCGAGAAGGTAAAAAAATGAGTGACATCTGTATGTAACATTGAAAATAGAATTTTGTTATTTAATACAGATGATTGCATACGATTAATTAGATAACATGCAGTAAGAACGACATTTGCCCAATACTGTTTAGGGACGTGCTTATTAAACATGAGAGTTCGAGGTACATCTAAAATGTGTTGATATTTGCGTTCGGTTATACCATTTTGTTGAGAGGTGTGGACATAACTGGTTTGATGAATCATGTCACGATCAACACAAAAATTGTTCACAGAAGATTGAGTATACTCTAAAGCATTATCAGAACACAGAATTTTGATGCGTTTATCAAATTGAACATAGACTTCATTATAAAAGGCAGATAACACATTTGGAAACTCAGATCTTTCTTTCATTAAGTAACACCAAGTCATTTTGAAATAATCATCAATAAAAATAACAAAGTAAAGTTTGGAGATGGAGAGTAGAGAAGAAGAAAAGTAGAGGAGAAGAGAATATAAGAAATGAGATTGCAACGGAATAAAACCCTAGGTTGCATCTCATGTCTATCTATATTGATATGCAATACACCCACAATTACATTTATACCCTTATAAGATAAATAACAAAATAACTCTAACAACTCTCAATTGAGTTCACCTCAAACAACTCTCAATTACATTTATACCCTTCTTTTATTGTACTTCCACCTGTCTATTTGAGAATTTTATCTTAGCTTGACATGTTTTTTAACATGTTCCTTAATTGCCTAGCATTCTGAACAAAAAAAAAACATTGTTGGTCTTCCAATCCTCAAATGAAATTTTTGTTTCAATGTTAAGGGTATCTTACGATCAATTCACTTTGTAAGCACAATCAACTTCAATCGTCTTATTTGAATTATATGATCAACATTATTCTCAGTCTTGTCATGATGATGGAATGGTAAAATTGGAAAATCAGGAAGGACATTTAGAAGTATAAAATTTAAAATAGTGACTTTCAGAAATTTTAAGTAAATTTAGCTATATATTAATGTTCATCCAGGTATGCTAACACAAGGCTTGAACTGGTTCTAGTACTTGACTAGTCATGCCCATAGGCCAGTGCATATCAGTTATCAACTGTAATCTCTAGGACAAGATTACTATGATATGCCATCATAAAGTCACAAAAGCTTTCGTCATTTTGTAAGCTATGATATTTAGATTCAACTTTCACTAGCTTTCGTCAAGCTAAATGTCCAGTTGCTGCTGTTAGGACTTAGGAGCTAGGACTTGTTTTGTATATGGGAGTTGAGAGAACACAGAGACGCTGAAGAACCCAAGAAACTATGTGGTGGATCCCATGGCCAAGTTCTTCTAGCCCTCTCTCTCTCTCATGATTTTTTGTTTTTGGTTGGGGGAAAATTGAGCTCGAAACCAAAGAACTCATATTTTCAGGATACTGGTATCCAACTTTTCGTCTATCCATAATAAAGTGCTCCTAGTTCATTTTTGGCTAGGAAGGTAGCCAAGGAACTTGGAGAGCTTAATGCCTCTGTGGTTTGGGGACAAACCTATGTCGGTCAAGTTCTTGCACCCGAATTCCTACTTCTCCGTACCAAAGAGGAGAACTACTCCCAAGTTTCTCTTAAGTTGTTGGCCAACTTCCACGAACCAAACAAGCCATTAGTGTCAAAACTATTATTCCAAGTTCCAACTCATCGTTGCTATTTACTTATCAAGTGAATGTTTTAAAGCTTAGACTCCTTATATATGAGTAGTTTGGTTTCTCGTTTGAAATATGGTGTTTGTCGTTTCCATAAGCATTTTGGCCAAAACAACAAACATAAACGTATTTTGCTTCCGTGTTTGCTGTTATTACCATACAAAATTGATCAAAAATGTTAAACGCCAATCGCTCGCGAGAGTACCATTTGACGTTTGTCATTTGAAATGAGACGTTTTTCATTTCAAATGAGTACCATACTAGCCCATAATTGAAAGTTAAGATCCTTGCTGTTAATAACTTAATAGTCATATTGATTCATGGACTTTTTGCCTTCAAATGCGTTTTTAATAGTACCTTTATCTTTCATGAAGTGACATAAAGCTGCCTTCTATTGTCCAAGTTTTCTTCATAGTTATGTAAGATAAAGCTGCCTTCCATTGGATTCTCCAAGTTTTCTTCATAGTTATGTAAGATGATTTTAATTCCATTAGGGGCATTTATATTATTGGATTTCAAATGAAAGCATAACTGTTTTTGTTTACCTTTTTCGTTAACATTCTTGCCCATGCATTGAATTTCATATTGCTCAACTACTTTCTAATTGCCATGTTTATAGTTATCAAGTCTGTAAAGAAGATATGGTTTTTGTTAGTGTTATGTTGGACACGACCCATACAAGAGTTGAATGGAAGTAAGGGATTCAAACAGCCGACCCCAAAAAATTTGGGATGAAGGCTTTGTTGTTGTATGCTTATAGTTATCAAGAATCTTTGTTATTATTCTTAATTTGTTGCTTCATTTGCAGAACCATAACTATGCAGTAGACCCTGCAACACTTCCACCTGGAGTTGAAGTTACCCACATAAATTTGAATGACAATAGCTGTGCTGGTCTTGCTTGCTCCGAATTAAATCTCATCTCTCTTCAGTACCACCCTGAGTCTTCTCCGGGACCCCATGATTCTGATCCTGGTAACTTAGATTCTTTATTTCACTTTTAACTTTTGTTCCTGGTTATCTAATTATTTGAGATCATCTTGCCTGCACATCAATATCTAACATGTAATGTCTTTAAAAAGTAACATTGCAATTGGCGGAGACTGGAATATACCGAATCAAGGTTCATGTACATTACATTTGAAAAGTTTGTTACTGCTCCTGAGTTGCACTGGTCTGAAAATTGTCAGTCACTAACTAATGTCACATCATAGAGTACTTTTGCGATGCTTGAATATAACACAGTAGTAGAAAATAACTATATCATGTGGATATGAATATAGCATCTGCAATCAGTAGATATGCAATAAACTTGAAGATGGAAGCTGCAAGGTGATAAGATTTGGAAGTACAATTTTCTATTTCTGAATGCAGATAGAGTGAAGAATATATGAATCTTGATATAGTTTAAGCATCTGTAGTGTAGGCCAAAACCAATATGAATGAGGGGCTGGTTAAGAGTATTAGTTTGAAGTTAGAATGCAGATAAAGAATTTTAAATGTGGCTAATGAAGCAACTGAAATTTTATATATTTTGAGGTACATGACCTTTGACAGGAACTAACGGTAGAATGGTGACTGTTTGAAGGTTTTATAGGAGTTTAGATTGAGGAATTGAATGCGGACAATGACACAGCGGAATGTTTTTTATTTTATTTCTTCGGGAGCATGGTCTTTGGTTAGGAACGAACTAAAGGCAGAACTGCATGCTGCTGGAAGCCTTTGTTGATTTACTTTTATTAAACACGATATAAGTCTTCGTGTGAGGTTTATTGAGGTTAGTTTTGGAGCAAGAGATGTCAACCTTGTGAGCTGTCACCAAATCCTTGCTAAGATAGGTCTGAGAAAGATAGGGCCTTGCCTTAATACCTCCATCTAAGCCTTATTCCATCTGAATGGAGTAGGTATGGAATAAGAGAGCTCCACTAAAGAATTGGTGGTATTTTTTCACCAGCTATCAAATTAACGTCAACCTAAGATGCGCATACACTCCAAAATACACTAGGGCACACTAAAATAGGTGCCGAATCAATGGTGCTGTGTCCAAACCATGTTTTTTCAAATCCGTGTCTGTGCAACATATCCAAAATAGGTACCGAATCTGTGGTGCCGTTTCTGAAACGTGTTGTGTGGAATCTGTGTCCGTATAACATATCGTCAACCTTCTGAGGGCCAGTTTGGATTGTGGTTGCATTTCATCCGGGACTCCAAGTGTCAAACACAAGGGATGAGTCAAACGGGCTTCCATTATGGATGAACGTTTTCTCATACACGCTTGTTCATTTCGGGACTCAAATTAGCGTTTTCGAAATGCTAACCCAATGTGCTTTCCAAAAATTGGGGTTTGAGCAAATGGGATGGCATGTAAGTGTAATCCAAAAGTAGCCCTGAGTAGCTAAGGTTGCTACAAGAAAGAGAGGGGGAGTCTGTGGATAGGTAAACCTCCCTTTTTCTAAAGAGCTCCCTTCAAATTCTGCTAAACTAGAAAAAAATCTAGACAAAGATATAAAGATACAATTTGCTACTAGCATCAAGGGGGTGGTCCTGTGGTAGCACTCGTAAGGGAGGGGAGAATGGGACATGGGTTCGAATCCCAGTCTAAGCAAAATTTAATTAAATGGGAGGGGGTCCTGGTGCTAGTAGCCCAGGATAAGGGATGGTCAGTAGTGACTGGCTTTTATCTAAAAAAAAACAGTTTGCTACTGTGTTACAGGGAATTTCATTAAACTCTTTCATACACTAAAAGGAAAAAGGGTACTAATGACACTCCCAATGCTGTTATTTGACTGCTAACATTGATCAGCGACATTTCTGTCAAACTATTTCAGCGATGAACATGTAAGGGATGATTTCTTTATTTTCCATAAATTGGTTTTGTTAGATGAATGTAAAGACCTGTTCCTACAGAGTATATTGTCCTTCCTAAACTTGTACTGCTGCATTACATAATCCTGACACCCATCTTCTTGGTTACAGCTTTCGGGGAGTTTATACAGTTAATGAGGGCGAGCAGAGGCTAAGCAGCATCTCATCCATCTTTCATTGCAAGAGACTTTTCTGATCGCTGCTGAGGTAAAACACTGGAATAATAGCTACTGATGCTTGCCACAGCTTCTGTTGCCTTAAGCATTTTGTGATGTGGTAGTTCTGGTTCTCCCTGTAGGCCTGTAAAGAAACTTGTACCTATGAAGTGGATTTCCCGAGTCTCAAAATGTTGATCTGGGTGTTTTATTTGACAACTCATTATACATTATATTTGTTTTGCATTGTGGATCTTGGTTAACACTTTAACTCTTGTGCTGTTGGGTATTTTATTTTCTGAAGCGAAAATAGGGAGTAACTGCCATTGCCCATGTATCGACCATGCCGAGGAAAAATCCTATGTTTACTGGCCCCAATTGTTCAACGCTTGTCCATAAGGACATCCTAGTGCCTTGGGCTCGTTAATCTGGAGTATGGTTGGGTCAAGTATATATGCAGCCTTGTCACCATTTTATTCCAGTGCCAAAAGCCATCACCCATTTGTTTGGTTGCTTGAAAGTGCCTCAAAGTATAAAATCCTGAAAGTGGGAGGATGCGTACGCATTGTGTATGCAAAAGTTGTGACTTTCACCTTTGTAGTATAAAAATTGGAAGTGGACAATTAGGTAGTTCGTGTTGGCCACAGAACGGAGGCGGAAGCAATGTCAACTCACATGAAGATAACGAACCATCATTTAACATAAGCATCAAGATAAATAAATAATATTTTCGGTGATAATATTATCTGAATAAATTTTAATCTATATAACCCCAATAAAATACAAGATTGAATAAAAATATATTGAACCAGGTAGTCCCGAGGCTTAAAGAGGCTTAAAGAAAGATGGATGAATAGGAACATAGGTTATCGTCTCTTTAAAGAAGGTGGGATCAAGGGTTCACCCAACGGGTTCCCTCTAATGAAGGCGAGATCAAGGGTTTATCCAACGGGTTTCCTCTTTGATAATTATCGATTACAACTACAAACCAGATTACAACTCCTCCTAGAACCAAATCCCGTTATTCCTTGCAAACGCAGTTGCAATTGGAACATAACGTTTACAACTAGAAGAAGAGAGAAGAAGATATAATAAAAAATTATTCTTTGCTGGGGGTGGTGAAGACCACTGTTGCTCAAAGCAAAATTTGTCCTCTATCGACGATATGCTCTCAGAAGCCAACAAGTTCACATAACGTTTACAACCTCATATTAAAAATCCAAGGACTGTAAAAATTTAAAAATTACAGTATATTAGGACTGTCAAATTTTTGATAGTCTAAGTAAAATCTTATTATAAACCAAGACTATCAAAATTTTGACAGTCCTACCAACAGTTAGGATTATCAAAAAGTTTGACAGTCCTAATATACAACAAGTTTTCATTAGGACTGTCAAAACATTTGACAGTCCTTGAAGTATTCAGGATTGTAAAAAATTTCTACAGTCATGAATTTCTACAAGACTGTAGAAATTTTCTACAGTCATCTCGTATTCCAACCGGCGACTGTGCCAACTATTATTACTTCGAATCCCTAAAATGGTTTCAAAAATTAAAAAATTCGTCCAAAGTTAATCTAAAACCTATTTTATGTTAATACACAATTATCTTTTTGACATTTAGAAGGATTAGGAAGAAGATTTATCAAAATAAAATCAAAATTACATACTAAAGTTATAGACAGATAATATGGAGGAACAAGATTAGGAAGATAATTTGTGGGGGATTGAAAAGAAGATTGAGAAGAAGATTAGGCTTTTGGAGGAGGTGGAGAAGAAGAAGTTTAGGATTTTGAGAGAGAGAGAGAGAGAGAGAGAGAGAGAGAGAGAGTAAAAGTTAGAATAATTTGGTTTTGGAGGAGTTTGAAGGAGTTTTGAAGGGGGGTGGAGGGTGGGAAGCCCCTAGTAAGAAAATGTCTGCCCTGAGTAAAAGTTCCTCTAAACTGGGCTAGCCCCAATCCTGGCTAACCCCGAGTAAGAAATGATGTGCCCCGATAAAAATTATTTGGCTAACTACTTGTTTGGCATATCATTATAATCTTATTAGTCATTGGAAGCGAGAATTCCAAAATAAAACTGAAAATCTCTTTTAGTTATGAAATATTCTACGACGTTACTCTCAATACTACATAACATAGAGAAATGAAACTTAACATGATGATCAATAATAGACATGTAATTAACTTTTATTCCATAATAGTGCTTGTCACGACCCGCACCCGGATATTCGGGCACGAGTACGTGGGTACGTCCAGCCTACGCCGCAGTATCGGCGGTAGTACGCTGTCTAGGTCATATCCACAATTAAAATCCCATTCACAATATTAAAAGTAGGCAAGGATAATGACAGAAAATAGGAATGCTAAGATTTCATAAATTAAATGTGACAAACAGATCCATAGTTTTATTACAGAACCAGAAATAAATCGGGGACAAACCCGATTACTAGGATGAAAGAAAATAATAACTAACTGCTAACTACTCCTCAGAAGTAGTCTCCTGAGTGGGAACCGGCTCCTCAAAAGTATCACCTGCTACCTCATAGGGACCATAATAGGTGGGGGCATAGTCCTCATCATCGCCTAAATCAACGGATCCAGTCAGGAAAGGAGCAAAGTACCAAATGCACAACATGATTAAACTAAATATTTATGACAAGTAGGAAAGAACTAACTAAACAATCACGATAAGAATATGCACAATAAGTAGTGAAATTAACTAAGAATTAAGCACTAAAAATCAGGAATATAAGTAAAACATGATTAATTGCTATAAACCAGGGACATGAGTAAAACAGGGATATAATGAGACAAGAAAATGCAACTGTAACAAGACAAGAAACTATGTGTGTGTAATTGTGTATTTAGAATACATAGTCGGCATGTAGGGGGTTATAAGGCTAATCAGGCCGTCATAGACGGCTATCAGACATGAATAATCGAGTATCAGACTGATGGTACAGTCGCGTACCAACAGCTATCAGACATGACAGGGGGAAGGGTAAACCACATGCCTCCTAGTATTCTTCCACCCGACACGAAAAGCAAGACATGAAATCCAGTATTCTAACACTACGTGTAAACATCCAATGGTGCTAGTAGTGCAAGGAACTAATTATCACAATATAAAGAATAAACTTGAAGTGCAGGTACTTGCCTGATGTTTGGATCCCAACTATGGCTCTGTTCTCGGGAAGTTTCCAGAAATGTCTCTGGATGCTGAAATAAATATTACCATCATGCTCAGAAGATATCAAATAGCTAGAAACGCCTGTCCTTGAGTCCAATTTAGAGACAAGGGCAAAAACGGCAATTTCGGGTCAAAACGGGGTCCGAATGTGGGCCCACTTTGCACCGAAAAATGTGTCAAGGTCAAAGGTCTCCAAATTTACCAAACTTAGTGTCAACAGGTCAGGAACGATGATACGAACCCAACGGAACTTCCAGAATTGGATTCCGATGAGCCGATCACAAAATCGTCCGTCGAGTGGAGCCTGTGGGGCACACGACACGCGATTTCGTCAACGTTCTCAGAATCGAACCAAACTTGGGTCACAGGACCAGTGTATCGCTACGAGTCCGATGGCGCAAGTTTCGTTTCGATCCGACGTGTGTACAGAAAGTTATGGCATGATTCAGAAAAGGCGGATACAGGACGGTGTCCGCGGATACGCGTTGATCCCGGTGTGCACGCACACCCGAATCGACTTCTGCGAAATTCCACACGTCCGTATCGACGGCGCGCACGTATCTGTGAAGACCGCGCGCGACCAAGTCGTCCCGTTTGGCGGGGCGTACCCAGTTCCGGGGTGAATCGGGTCATTATTTTTCCTGTTTTTGGATCGCGGTGTGCGATCACCACAGGACGCGATGTCCCGAGCGGTTTGTCCGGACACCGAGAGGGTCATACAGGCTTCGCAACGCAATTGACGAAATTAAAAACGGGACAGCGAGGAGAAAGATACGCGTACCTGAACAGGGTCCGAAAAATTCGAAAAATCGTGTCCGACACAATTGGGAAATTAGGGTTAGGGTTTGGGGGTTCTCCGGCGGAGCTGCGGCAGGGGGCCGGCTGGAGGCGCGCCGGAGGGGGCCAGGGCAGCGGGACGGCGCGGTGAGGGTGCGGCGCAGGCCGGCAGCGGCGAGGGACGGCCGGCAGTGGCTGGGGCTGGATCGGGGTCGGGGAACCGCTGTGGCGAGGGAGAGGAGGAAGGAGGAGAGGGGAGCAGCTGCGGTGCGGTGAGGCGGTGACGCCGGAGCGGGACGGCGGCGGGGCTCAGGCGAGGTGGCGGAGGAGGGGGTGAGGGGAGGTCGGCCGGCGGGTGCGGGGTCGTGGCGGCCATGGCGCGGCGCTCGCAGCGGCGTGCGGAGCGGGCGGGGCGCGGCGGACTCGGGCGGTTGCGGGGAAATCGCGGGGAGAGGGGCGGCTGGGTCAGCGGGTCACGGGTCGGCCGGCGGGTCGGGTTCAGGTGGACCCAACCCGACCCGCTAGGCGGGTGGGCTCGGTTGGGCCGGTTGGGCCGGCTCGGGTTGGGCCGGGCTCGGGGATAGGGTTGGGCCGAAAAATAAAAATAAATAAATAATAAATAAACAATTAATTAATAATAAATAATTAATTAATAAATAAATAGATAATAGTTTTTAGGTGATTAAAAATAGGTCCGGGGTCCAATAAATTCCAGAAAAATTATCCTAAGTCCAGTTTTTAATTTTACACCCAAAAATATTATTTTCATAATATTTTAATATCATTTATTATCAACTAAAAATTATTTAATAATTAAAACCATGATTTTAATTACAGAAAAAATTCCAAAAAATTGTGAAAAATCTCAATTTAAAAATTCTTGCCAAATCAGGGGGTTTACAATCTACCCAACTTATAAAAAATTTGTCCTCGAAATTAAGCCATAACCTGTTAGTCCTTCATGTACATAAGGCAAGTTAATCGCAATCTCCTTGCGATAATTAAAATCCTAATCATATCCACTGCAATCACTTCAAGGTTAAGATGACTACTGTTCCAATCAAAATTCAACCTATGGTTATTACTTCTTACTTTCTCAAATTATCCACAGGCAGATTTTAAATTAAGTCCATATAACATCTTCAAGATTTGCATACGCTTATAAATTTGCCTCACGATTCTAACTATCATAATTTCCTCTAGAAGTAATTCGAGTCCAATAGTATTCCCATTCTTTTATTCCATTCACATCCTCAATATTCCAACTAGGTAGTCCAACCATCAAATTTTAATTCTTAATTCAAATCATCAAATTGAAAAATAATTTAAATGTTGTCAACCAATGTTCAAGTCTGAAATTCTATATTTTTATCCTGTAAATTTTCAAAATTAGAATGGTTTGAACCTCTCCCAATCTAATCTTACTTGGTCACAATCTAAAAAGAAATTTATCTCGAGTTGACAATGCACTGCTACCCAACTTAGAATTTATCCATCCATCACATAAGGCTATATACCTTAAGAAAATATTCCTTAATATGTTTACTCATGTCATTCAATCCTCGAAACTTCAACGCCGATCATATCACATATGATATGTCCTTAATTTCGAAAGAATAATCCTCAAGTATGTGATCGGCCTATGGGACATATCTAGTATTCTCTGTGTATCAAACATATACCAAGCACGAGATTTCGTCTTTCCGAAATAAGGGAAGACGAAGATCAATAATAAAGAGTTCAAGGGTGAGGTGATAGAATAGAAGTATCGGGATCAAGGCGTTTAAGATTTCAAATGGGAATTGTCAAGCAGTTGTGGACTGAAATTCTATTCTGGTAATCATTTGTTCGCATGCTCGTATTAGTACAGTTATGTAACTGATACGATATGCTCGGACATATTTAGAGGGCAAGTATACTAGCCAACTATATATCTCAATCCACGTAAAGTATTATTTCGAAGGGCGAATCAAGCGCACTATGGTTGATCAGACCGTAATACACTGATTCTGAAATGTATCATTGTGGGCCTCCCCAATAATATACTTGTCATGAACAAGCTCGATAAAGAGTAAGCTTGCAAAACTAGGCTATAGAATAGCAGCATAAGTTAAGTACATCAAAATTAAGTGCGCTAGATGATGATGAAAGGAGGTACAAATTATTTAAGTTCACAAAACAACACACAATAAGCATAATAACAAAAGACTCTACAATAGTTATCAAATATAAAAGCATACCAGGTTATTAGCAAGTTCAAAATTACTAGATTGGGGCTGAGGTCACGAACCAATAGGCACGAGCTAAACAATACTAGAAACGGTAGCTACAAATCACTTACGCGCATTAGCTACTCCAAGAGTCTGCGCGTTCTCCACGGTCATCGCGGAAGCTTGTCCGCGTCCTTGTGGTGGATTCCTCTGCTGCTGCTGGGCCTGTTGGAAGAGTGCTGCTTGTGGTACCAAGGGTGGTCTCGGTTCGGGTGTTGTTAGAGCTTGTTGGTTTATCACAGCATCTCGTGGTGATCTTGTAGGAATCTCGTCGCTTGCTGGTAGATCCATTACTCTGTATCCAAAATAAACGATAAGAGGCGCACAGGATTCAAGGCAGGATGTAAGTCAAAGAATTAATTCGAATCCGAGATAGATGTCAAGAACGATTCAAGTAAGTGGATGAGATCCTAAACTTATCCTTATCTTATTGCAGGCCTGTTCGGTCCCTGAGTTGAAACCGAACAATTTAGTCGTTGACCTGCATGGGCCACCACAAAAATGTGTTACGACCCGCACCCGGATATTCGGGCACGAGTACGTGGGTACGTCCAGCCTACGCCGCAGTATCGGCGGTAGTACGCTGTCTAGGTCATATCCACAATTAAAATCTCATTCACAATATTATAAGTAGGCAAGGATAATGACAGGAAATAGGAATGCTAAGATTTCATAAATTAAATGTGACAAACAGATCCATAGTTTTATTACAGAACCAGAAATAAATCGGGGACAAACCCGATTACTAGGATGAAAGAAAATAATAACTAACTGCTAACTACTCCTCAGAAGTAGTCTCCTGAGTGGGAAATGACTCCTCAAAAGTATCACCTGCTACCTCATAGGGACCATAATAGGTGGGGGCATAGTCCTCATCATCGCCTAAATCAACGGATCCAGTCAGGAAAGGAGCAAAGTACCAAATGCACAACAAGACTAAACTAAATATTTATGACAAGTAGGAAAGAACTGACTAAACAATCACGATAAGAATATGCACAATAAGTAGTGAAATTAACTAAGAATTAAGCACTAAAAATCAGGAATATAAGTAAAACATGATTAATTGCTATAAACCAGGGACATGAGTAAAACAGGGATATAATGAGACAAGAAAATGCAACTGTAACAAGACAAGAAACTATGTGTGTGTAATTGTGTATTTAGAATACATAGTCGGCATGTAGGGGGTTATAAGGCTAATCAGGCCGTCATAGATGGCTATCAGACATGAATAATCGAGTATCAGGCTGATGGTACAGTCGCGTGCCAACAGCTATCAGACATGACAGGGGGAAGGGTAAACCACATGCCTCCTAGTATTCTCCCACCCGACACGAAAAGCAAGACATGAAATCCAGTATTCTAACACTACGTGTAAACATCCAATGGTGCTAGTAGTGCAAGGAACTAATTATCACAATATAAAGAATAAACTTGAAGTGCAGGTACTTGCCTGATGTTTGGATCCCAACTATGATTCTATTCTCGGGAAGTTTTCAGAAATATCTCCGGATGCTGAAATAAACATTACCATCATGCTCAGAAGATATCAAATAGCTAAAAACGCCTTTCCTTGAGTCCAATTTAGAGACAAGGGCAAAAACGGCAATTTCGGGTCAAAACGGGATCCGCATATGGGCCCGCTTTGCACCGAAAAATATGTCAGGGTCAAAGGTCTCCAAATTCACCAAACATAGTGTCAACAGGTCAGGAACGATGATACGAACCCAACGGAACTTCCAGAATTGGATTCCGATGAGCCGATCACAAAATCGTCCGTCGAGAGGAGCATGTGGGGCCCACGACACGCGATTTCGTTAACGTTCTCAGAATCGAACCAAACTTGGGTCACAGGACCAGCGTATCGCTACGAGTCCGATGGTGCATGTTTCGATCCGACGTGTGTACAGAAAGTTAGGACGTGATTCAGAAAAGACGGATACGGAACGGTGTCCGCGGATACGCGTTGATCCCGGTGTGCACGCACACCCGAATCGACTTTTGCGAAATCCCACACATCCGTATCGACGGTACGCACGTATCTGTAAAGACCGCGCACGACCAAGTCATCCCGTTTGGCGGGGCGTACCCAGTTCCGGGGTAAATCGGGTCGTTGTTTTTCCTGTTTTTGGATCGCGGTGTGCGATCACCACAGAACGCGATGCCCCGAGCGGTTTGTCCGGGCACCGAGAGGGTCATACAGGCTTTGCAACGCAATTGACGGAATTGAAAATGGGGCAGCGAGGAGAAAGATACGCGTACCTGAACAGGGTCCAAAAAACTCGAAAAAACCGTGTCCGACACGTGTCCGACACGTGTCCGACACAATTGGGAAATTAGGGTTAGGGTTTGGGGGTTCTCCGGCGGAGCTGCGGCAGGGGGCCGGCCGGAGGCGCGCCGGAGGGGGCCAGGGCAGCGGGACGGCGCGACGAGGGTGCGGCGCAGGCCAGCAGCGGCTGGGGCTGGATCGGGGTCGGGGAACCGCTGTGGCGAGGGAGAGGAGGAAGGAGGAGAGGGGAGCAGCTGCGGGGCGGTGAGGCGGTGACGCCGGAGCGGGACGGCGGCGGGGCTCGGGCGAGGTGGCGGAGGAGGGGGTGAGGGAGCCGGAGGGGGTGACCGGAGGGGGAGGGTAGGTGGCCGGAGAGGCTCGAGGGGGGGTTTATGTAGGCTGAGGAGAGCGGAGGAGAGAGGGGAGGTCGGCCGGCGGGTGCGGGGTCGTGGCGGCCATGGCTCGACGCTCGCAGCGGTGTGCGGAGCGGGCGCGGCGCGGCGGACTCGAGCGGTTGCTGGAAAATTGCGGGGAGAGGGGCGGCTGGGTCAGCGGGTCACGGGTCGGCCGGCGGGTCGGGTTCAGGTAGACCCGACCCGACCCGCTAGGCGGGTGGGCTCGGTTGGGCCGGTTGGGCCGGCTCGGGTTGGGCCGGGCTCGGGGATAGGGTTGGGCCGAAAAATAAAAATAAATAAATAATAAATAAACAATTAATTAATTAATAAATAATAAATAATTAATAAATAAATAGATAATAGTTTTTAGGTGATTAAAAATAGGTCCAGGGCCCAATAAATTCCAGAAAAATTATCCTAAGTCCAGTTTTTAATTTTACACCCATAAATATTATTTTCATAATATTTTAATATCATTTATTATTAACTAAAAATTATTTAATAATTAAAACCATGATTTTAATTACAGAAAAAATTCCAGAAAATTGTGAAAATTTCCAATTTAAAAATTCTTGCCAAATTAGGGGGTTTACAGTGTTGGATCAAGTTTGATGCTACAGGGATCGAACTCGGCCAGAACTCGGTCCCTGGCCGAGTTCGGTTCGAACTCGGTGTTTTTGTTCCAAAAACTTTGGCAGGATAAAACCGAACTATGGCCGAGTTTGGTTCGGTCGGGGTTGACAAGTTTTGGATTTTAATCTACACTGTTGGATGCTAGTGACGGCCAGATCTGATGATAGGTTATTTTGTAGATTTCCTAAAACTCTAAAATAGATTTCTCAACTATATATATATATATATGTGTGTGTGTGTGTGTGTGTGTGTGTGTTGAGGGTGGAGGCATAAAAAAAAAGTACAAGGTGGAAGATTCATGGGGCTTGTCCATAGAAAATCTAAGAGAAAGTTCATACTTTGCTCTTAGGATGCACCATCAAAGATAGAAGGAAGATGAGATCTGATCGAGGAGTCGTCGCCTTCATTCAAGGAGATCAATACTGGTAGGGTGAGTAATTTCAAGTTCTAATCTTCTGCTTTCTTCTTGAGTTTAGTGAGGGGGTTGAACCTTTAGGCAAAGTGTTCAACTTAGTTTTATCAATCTTATATCTTTTGTCGAAAGTTATAAAGATTGAGATTTGTCCATGTCACGTAGTCACCGAACATATATGTTGTTTGATATGTCTTGGCACTTGTGGTAGATTGGTTGATTATCTCAGGTGGGTTGGCCAAAGTTTTCGCTGCGGTCAGTTCCAGACACGATATCAAATCGCTTATAGGGCGTGTCTGATCCCAACAAATAGTCCATATCGGAAGATTCAAATGGTATTTCTAAAGATGAAGTGTTATTTCCGGTTTAGAGTAATCAAAATAATCCATCATGATATATGGAGTTAGAGCAAAAAAGGTTCATAACTGAGTTTGAAATAGGTTGAGAATGTTTTGATTGAAATATGTTCATAATGTAACAACGAACACGGGTACTATGTGTGTATATCCTTCCTTACCTAAATGCATATTACCATGCTAATATATTTTTTCTTTATATTATTATTGATAAATTTTTGTTGTCATTGAATACTCACACGACCACCTAGACTCTAAACGGTCCCGAGGCTCGACACCCCCCCTAGACCAGGTCGGATGGGTACTGCGCTCCCATTGGAGCAATCAACAAGAGAAGATCTCGGTCCATCAATTCAACTCTTCGCCTATATTGTTTTTTTTCCTTGAAGAAAAGAGAAATGTCTAAAGAGGAAACAAATGAAGAGAAGGAGCATGATCTCTCCTCTCCGGACGTCGTCACCAAATACAAGACCATCGTTAAAATCTTCGACAATAATTATTTTTTTTTTCATCTTACCCTCTACCTTTTTTTGCATATTTTTATTCGTTCAACAATGTAAATATTTTACAACATGGGCTCTACAGTTGAAGATCGGAGCACAAGCACAAGCACAAGGCCATGATCGTCAACGTTTGTCGGAGTGTTATGTCCACCACATGTTTGTTTTTATTTCTATGAGAAAAATTTGCCTTATCTGAATTTTACATAACTTTTTATCTAAATATTCAATGTTGTACTGATTTCTCGGGAGGGGGGAGGAAGCTCAAAGTCGACTCGTGGTTCGCCTCAGGAAGACCATGACGACGATTTGGACAACGTACAATTTCATATAAAGCTCATCATTTTTTTCTCAATTTTTTCGAGCGAGATCCTATTTTTAGTCACCATATAACATCAATTTCATTTTTTTTCCACAAAAAATGGGTGACCTCTCCTTTTAATTTTATTGGTTTTATGGCTTATTTCAAGTTTACATGTGATACTTTAGAAGAATGATATGCCTACAACATGTTTATTTTTATTTCAATAATTTTTTTTCGGTGCAAGTTCCTATTTTTATTTGGAATCAATCTCCCAATTGGTAATTCCTGAATTTCTCTCATTATTGATTCTTAATCATGCATTTGACCATTAGGAATGACCCCATGGTATAGGATTACCTATAGAAATAAGTTCTAGGCTATTTGGCTTTATATTATGAGTTTTATGTGATATTTTGTGTGTATATTGGGAAAATTACAAATTTGACGCATCAATTATGTCATGAGACCAATTAGATCTAATTAGACTTAGATCGGGGTTATAGGATTAGGCACGTGTCCACAAATGGATACGTATATGTCGTATCACGGTATTTTGCGATACAATATGATACGGGGCCAATTTTGAGTGATTTACATAAATTTTCTTCATTATATGTTGTAATAACTTCTAATAGTTATATATATATATATATATATATATATATATATATATATATATATATATATATATATATATATATATATAACTTAAGGTAATGATTAATTGTGGATAATGGAGAGTTTGACACCTAAATGAGTTGAGTATCATAGATATCCTAGTTGGTACACTATAGATATTTGTTTAAATACCCCTATATATATATATATATATATATATATATATATATATATATATATATATATATATTTGTGTGTGTGTGTGTGTGTATTTTAGAGACAGTATGTTTGAGTGTCTCATAGAGTAAGAGGGGGTCGGGTTTTGCATAGCAGCAGTATTTGCACCACCAGTGTGCAACAACATTCACATAGCAGTACAGGCAGCAACAATAGTAGTACAGTGCAGCAGCAACATTTGAATAGCAGTGCAGGCAGCAACATTTGTAGTGCAATACAGCAGCAGAAGTTGCATAGCGGTGTAGTGCAACAGCAACATTACAAAGCAGTGCAGCAGCAGTAGCATTGCACACTGAAGCAGCAAGCACTGCAGACAATATTTGCAAGCAGTATAGTGTGCACCAGTGACATCAACTTGAAGATGTGCATTCAAGCATGAAGGGGGTCAGGCTAGTGAGAACAAGGAGCAGTACATATTAAGTGTTAGAGGGGAGGATGTCCCTGGGCACTGGACAAGAGTAACAAGAAGCAAATAGATTAGAGCAATATAAGTGGAGCAAAGGGAAGCTCGAAAGGTAGCAGGATACAACTAAACAGTATGCAGTGAAGGGATAGGTAGGTAGTTGCAACAGCAGCCTGAGAAGTAGAAGTAATTAGGTGGCTAATGTGTTGTGTTAGCATTATCGACTATGTGTATAGATATTAGGTTAGTGACACACATAAAGGTATGTATTAGTTAAGTTAGTGTATAATACTAGCCTTAAGTTAGTTAAGTAAGATGTTGGTGTCCTAGATATATATAGTTATTGGGCAAATGTAGTGATACCAAGGTATCATAAGATAGATACCAAGGTATGAGCTAGAGTTTAGTAAATATACCAAGGTATATTATTACTAGTATAAATATGATAGTGGATACCTTATAGCTAACTGTGGCCTAGGAACCTAGTGCTAGATAGGTATTGGGTTGTGGGTTTATATATGTATGTATCTAAGTAAGGGGTTCTATATTAAGTTAATTGTAAAAATGAGTTAGGTATATAGGATACTTAATGCATGTGGACTAGTATAGTAATACCTTAAGTTAATCACTTAGAAATTCAACCAAGACCTAGTATAGCTAGTATTAGCTAGGTAATGATTAATTGAGACCCATTAACTTAGTATGGACCTAGTGAGCCAAAAATGGACCTAGAAATGGCCTATAAATTCATATTAGTGCACCATTTAACTAATTTCTCATCCATTACACCTAAGTGACATTGATATTTTATATATAGGTTTGTGTGACACCATCTCGGGCACCGAGTTATACCATTTGCTCAGGACCTCAGGCGAGTACATTTCTCTGTTAGTTTTTATTTCATAATAGTATATATATCTCATGTTTTAGAACTGTATACTTGATTCCGACACAGTGGTTTCACGGACTGGTACTACATGGATCCTGTCAGGAGATGTTATCCCTTACCGTGTTCAGCAGATACTCCTTCACATGTATTTCATCATGTATTATGGGTATTGATTTAGTGTACTTCGTGTTCACACACTGCTCGTGTTCATTGTGCCCATACACGTGTTCGTAACATGTCATGATTGGATCCATTGGTATTGGTTGGGGATGGTGGAATAGAAGTTGATTATGTGATCAAGCCCCAGTGTATTCGTGTACATGTCGATTACATATCACACGTGTAATCAAGTTACCATGTTGTATTTGTGTTCAACCTAAACCGATCACATAATGAACTTGTATTCCATGACACATTAGCTAAATTTTAGTTATTTCCATTATATTACAAATATTCTATTATATCTTCTTCATCCCAGTACATTACATGTTCACTCTAGTTCATGTTATTATGTTGTTTAGTTATCTTGTATTGTTTTCTTTTATCTGTTATACATGCTCGATTATGTATTTGAAACTGCTTTCAGAGGTATGTACTTCGCTCCAATCCTGACTGTATATATTTTTAGATGATTGGCTCGTAGACCAGTATCCCACATACTACGGACTGCAGGACGGTGTACAATTAGAAGATACTCATTTAGAGCAGGAGGACTTAGTACCAGAGTCTGAGGAGGTTTAGATTATTTGTGTAGACTTGTATTAGACTTTTATTGAGGCTTATGGCATGTATATATTATTTTAGACTTGTGGATGTATTATGATTCTTTTTCTTTGTTATTCTATCTCGTGCTTTACCTTCCTTAGTTTGCATTGTGATTGAGTATAGTTTATCATTTATCAAATACCATATTGTTCCTTCATTTGGAGTTGAGATGATTGACAGGTACCATGTATATATATTGTATGAGATGTTTAGTTAGTTTAGTTCACCAGACAGCGTTCTACCGTCGATGCTACGTACTCGTGCCTGAATATCCGGGTGCGGGTCGTGACACATTTTTAGTGGTGGCCCATGCAGGTCCGCCCTAGAGTCACAATTAGAGCGATATCATAGTAAAGCTCACCTAGAGTACTGCTACGAGCCTACTTTATGATATATAATTTAGGCAAAGAGTATACTCAATCACAACTAGGAAACACTTCGAAATATCTGTTTTGATATCCTTATCTATTGAATGTTTTCTTTACTTTAAATAAAATTTATCCTTCTTTGATGATATCGTATCTTACTCAAAAAAATGATTCCTTTGTTCAATCCATCTTCAGGATGCCCCCGAAGACGCGATCCCAGCGCTCAGGCGCAATATCAGCGAGGTCAGTCACTTCATCACCAATGGGGGCAGCACCACCAGACGCTGTTCCAGCTGCTATATTCCAGAGGTCAACTTCACCGATCCAGGTGGGCATTTCTGCAGCATCTTTCAGGGGTGCTCCACCTCCGGTACAGAGGACAACATCGACAGTATCAGGGGATCTTATACCCCCACCATCCGTAGTCGATCAGACGCAGATATTTGCGCTCTTTCAGTAGATAATAGAGGCACAGCAGCTCCAATCGGAGGTTATGAGGCAGGGCATTGAGAATGCTCACCATATTGCGCTCTTCGCAGTCGAGAGAGTCGCCTTAGTCCAGTCACAGATGGCACCACCTTCGTTTACCCCGCAGCAACCGAGGCCAGGAACTATCATAGATTTCAAGAGGATGGAGCCGAAGGACTTTAAAGGCATTGAAGGGATTATTTATGCTGATGATTGGATAGAAGACATTGAGCGGAACCTGCGGCTGGCGCAGATTTCAGAGAGGTTGCAGGTAGAGGCCGCAGGGAGCATGATTTTCGACATCGCGTTGACTTGGTTCAGAACGGACCCCAAGATCTCAGCACCAGGACTTACTTGGGAAGCTTTTAAAGTGCTATTCAATGAATAATTTTTTTTCCAGATGTGGCTCTGACATCTATAGGGAGCCAGTTTTAGTACCTTGTTCAGGGAGGTATGACGGTGGATGAGTATGCGACAGAGTATTACATATTAGGCTACTTTATGGAGGGACAGAACCCCAGAGAAAGAGCCATAAAGTTCAGAAAGGGCATGAACCGGGAGATCAAATCATATACGAATGGAGATCCCATCGCTACTTTGAGGAGATTCTGAGGTAGGCACAGCGGGCATCATTCTCTTTTGAAAACAAGCAAGCAAAAAACTCAGGTTATTATTAAGGCGTGCAAGAATCAGAGAACGAAGTTCTGCCCACTCACCTGATACATAATGCCGACGTGGAGCGGGGCATTAGATACTTACCCACCAATAAAAAATTTCGTCCTCGAAACTTCAAGGATAAACTTCTCGATATTCCGAGCAACGATAGTCCACATCCCTCGTCGAACTCAATCGAAACAATCAAGCAAATCAAGTCGAGAAAATATTTGCACTTTGAGAATATCTATGGACTTATTATATGGAACGCTCTATTGCAATACCATATCGAGCATATCTCAGAGTCATAGCAACAAAATTGGACAAGAAATCGAATCCGCTCTGATACCATTATGTCACGCCCCGGCACCGAGGGCCTCCTGACCACCGTTTCTATCGTGGCGGGACCGGACGTGAATCACCGCGCCTCGGCGCACCAAACGCGAATCACCGTGCCTCGATGCTTCCCGACGGGGAGCGTATGGCCGTTTGATACCGGTACGTGATGCCGTGCCAGCCTGGGATTGCGCCCGCACAAGGCTTCATCGTTTAAGTTATGTTTGGCTATCATCGCATCAATCGAGTAAGCAGTGGAGGGACATTATTGTAATGCAATGTATTTAGCCAACTGAGTATTCGGGGCAAATCGATGGACTTGGGTTCCACACATTATGCCCATTTATACGATAGCAACTCGGGGCAATTGAAACCAGGATTTTTGGGTCTTGGGGATGGGGCACGCCTATCGCTCCCTCGGACGATCCAGTACCTGCAAGCAAGTAAACTGTTGGTGGGTCAGCACTTTTATAAGTACTGTTGAGAATAAACAACTGAACAGAAGCAAACATTCACTAAAACCAACACTAAGTAATCATGTTATAAAATATTATATTACTAGTGATCTTTCTAGATTTATCTATGTTCATTTCATGCAGTTTGATAGCAGAGTCATATTACTTTGTTTATGAAAACATCTTTGGAAACAGAGTTTCATATGCGATATTAAGCAAGTAAGCAAGACAAGCCGTTCGTTCGGTTTCAGGGTGTGTGCAGCGTGTCTTGTGAGACTCTAGGGACAAATGCACATCTTAGGGGCGGTCCATCTATCCAAGCCAACACAATGAACTATCTTATATGCAGTGCGATCCCCGAGTATCTCAGGATCGACAGCGGTTGGTCCAGCTAACCAATGACTCATTTATCTGATGCTATTAGCAGCTGTGACTCATGGTTGCTTTCCACTATCTCTGTAGCAGCCGTGACACATGCAGTTCAGCTCTCCACCAATAGCCATTGTCCGACCGATGTGAATGCATGAAACACTATCAAATAAACTCTAGTATGCAGACGAGACGAACCATCAGACTATAATTCATTGTTGCGGGACAAGCCGCCTTATCTTTGAACACATTCAGGCACACGATATGGTTCTCTCGGAGCATAGGCGGTAGTGAACATGTTCATGCAAACACATACTCTTAGACAAGTGTTTCAGGATCATTAAGCAGACATGTTCGTTTCATAGACAAGCTAGGTGAGTTCTCTTATTAACATGCAAGGCAGGTTCTATCATTCTCTTATGAAAACAAGCAAGCAAAAACTCATATTATTATTAAGGCGTGCAAGAATCAGAGAACGAAATTCTGTCCACTCACCTGATACATAATACCAACGTGGAGCGGGGCATTACAGTGGCATCTCTTTCTAGCGGCGGAGGGGGGGTGGGGAGAATGGGGGGCGGCTGTGGAGTAGGGTTAGGATTAAGGTTTGGTGGAGAAGGGTGGGGCTAAGGTTAGGATTTTGTGGCTCTATACCAAAAAAAAATTAAGTAAAATACTTGACTTATTTATTATTGAGGTAGAACTACATATATATATGCGAGACTAACCTCCACTCTCTACTATTCTACTAAGTGTGGGACTAAAAGTACATTAATACACTCAACAGAAACCCTACAAGAGTAGATTAAGGGGAACAGACCTTGGCCCGCTCCCATCTCCTTCTCGACCTTGGCCTGCATCTCGCGGAGGGCTGTCGTCTCCTTCTCCATCTCCTTCAGTCGCTTCTTCATCTCGTCGAGCTCCTGCAGCTGCCAAATTGGAACGAAGAAACAATAATCACGGTTAGGGTTTCGGTGAGAGGAGGGGCGAAGGCAGAGCTACCTACTTTGACAGCATCGGCGGCCCTGGTCATGTCGACGTTGGTGTTCGTGTAAGCGTCCTCGTTGGGAATGTCTCCGCCATAGACCTCGTGCTTCTCGTCCTCTATTCTTTTCTTTCCTTTCGTTTAGTTCTGATTGATTGAAAACTCTCGTTTTGTGGTTTCTGTCGCCAAAGCTAGAGGTTCCATTTTTGGTCACCCAATTAGGGTGGATGTTACCTTCCCAATCAAAATATTGTTATGTGGCATTTTTATTAATTTTAACTATTATTTTACGGATAAAATCCAAATAAAATGTTCTTAGTTTACCTATTTTTGCAAATTAAGGCCAGACGTTTACAGCAAATATATCCTCCCGCAATAAAATTTTTGCTCAAAAAGCTTCCTCCCGTCATCTGTTCGTTTGGAGTGAACGTAAAAGGTTGTAAATAAAAAAAATTAAATACCTAAACTATCCCCCCTCCCCTCCCCACCCCACCCCACCCCACTCACTCTCCCCACCTGAACCCTCACCCCGCACTCTCACCCCCTCCCCGCCATTGAGCTCCTCCCTCCCCCCCCCCCCTCCGAGCCTCACCCGTCTCCTCCTCCACGCCTCACCCCACCTCCCCCCCCCCCCCGCCTCCAGCTCCTCCCCCGCGCATCCCCCTCCTCCCCGCCTATCCCGTCTCCTTCTCCCCCTCCCCCTCCGCCTCCCTCCTCCCCTTCTCCTCATCCTCATCCTCATCCTCCCTCCCCATCCGCCTCCCTCCAACTCCTCCCTCTCCACCCCTACGCCTCCCCCTCCTCCTCGCCTACCCCGCCTCCTCCTCCCCCCCCCCCTCCGCCAGCTCCGGTCGGCAACCCTCCCCCTCCGCCAGCTCCGATCGACAACCCTCCCCCTCCGCCAGCTCCGGTTGGCAACCCTCCCCCTCCGCCAGCTCCGATCGACAACCCTCCCCCTCCGCCAGCTCTTACCTCCTCCTCCTCCTTCCCGCGCCGTCTGCCTCCTTCTGCCAGCCGAAGAGAGAGTTGCCGACCGGAGAGAGAGGGGAGGAGGGTTAGGGTTAGGGTTATGATTAGTTAGGATGATTAGAATTATGATTTTGATTAGGTTTAGAATTAGAAAGGGTACATTAGTAATTTTACGTCTAAATTAACGTCCGTTAACGAAAAAATTCAAAATTGGTGTAAAACGAGAAAAAATAAAAAATTGTATGTTTTTAAAATCCAGATATTTTTAATTGCAAAACCGTAAATCTAAGGAGGGTTTATTTGCACTTTATCAAGAATTTGAACAAATAAACATAAATATAAGAAAGGTTTATTTCACATGCATTACATATAAAAATTTGTCTTGTACGGATCATTATGAAGAATGAATCTATAATATTATAAAAAAAATTAGAAATTTAAATTATATTATAATATTTTAATTATAATTTGTTATAAATATATTTTTTGAATTTTGGATGTGTATTTAATTACATAATACCTTGTAATTAATTTAAATATAATTTAAATTTTGAATATATTTTTATGATTTGTTATATGTTTAGGTGTTTTTTAATTTTTCTCTCAAATATGCAGAAAAGAAAACGGTAGTTAATTTACTTATATTTTTTATATTATTAATTTATGTTATACATACGGTTTAGAGACTCATTTTTTTAGCCGTAGTATAATAGTTGAGATTTGATACCCTCGATTATTTAAGTTTTAAAATTTTAGATCCTAAATTTTAATATCATACCAATCAATACCCTCAACTATTAAATATTTTCAAATTGATACCCTCTGTCGATCAGAGTTTTTTTTTTAATATAAAAATTAATACTTTTGACCAAATTATTCCCAACCTCCACCCAGGGATATATCGAGTGATCACGAATGAGAGGGTATTTTTGTCCTTTTTTCACATTGTCAGGATATTAAGCTGTACAATTATACTTGAGATATTAAGTTGTCTAATATTAAAGTTTAGGGTATCAAGTTAAAAAAAATTAATAGTTGAGTATATCAAGTTGGAATTTAGTATTTTATCTAATCTAAAATTATTTTTGGAGTAGTTTGGTGAAATTTTGACCGCTAATTTGATACATAGCAACTTTTGAGTGGAAAAGTAACATTTACCATTGATTTTGTGGCTGAAAAAATAACCCTTTTTTTGGTTTGGATTGGATGTTTATTGAGGAAAAGTAAAAGATTATATTGTTACCAATCACTAAACCGTGCTGTTAGTGGTGTTGCTACTCGCTAATCGACTAATGTAACGTGGCCCACAATCAATCTCTCTCTTTAGCCCAATTGAGTGTGGTTGTTGTTAGCTAATGCTAAGTGCACTATATATATATATATATATATATATATGTTACGATCTGTTACATGTTAGGAGATATTAGTCTTAAATTATAAATTTGTTAGAAGATATCACACCATCGCAACTAAAATCCAAATTCATATTCCTTCACCATCGCAACTAAAATCCAAATTCATATTCCTTCTTCTTATCTTCCTCTGACTACTTTTTTCTTCTTCCCTACAACTTTATTCTTATTGCAATCCTATTTAAAGATGACACAATCAAAAACTTCTTAAAAAGCAAGATAAATCTATTTTCTGATCATGATCATGCCGAAGAACTTCCTGATCCCCCTCTCTCTTTTCCTCGACATGGTCGTCGCCCCTTAGCTTTGGGCTGGACGTGCTGCCTAAGGCAGTGCGCTGCCAACACAGGATGCGACGAAGATGGCGGTGGTTAAGAGCGTAGGAGTAAGGAAATAATTTTAAATTATTTTACATTTTTCGTTAATACCTTTGGAGTATTAAATTATATAATTATAGTTCAAGTATCTAGTGATATAATATAAAAATACAGGATATCAAGTTGAAAGACTTAAATATTTGAGGGTATTTAGTTGAAATTAAGCCTCAAATGAAATTATACTATTCTTTGTCCGAAAATCGGCATATAAAATTTTAAAATCAACAAATAGATAATATAATATACAATTTGTTATAATCAAAACGTAAATTTATTATTCACTAGTAATGTACACGTGCATTGAATGCACATAAAAAAAATGAAAAATTCAAATTTATTATAGATATTACTGTCTCGAGAGACCGAACTCATCCAAAAGGAAAATATATCCCACCATAACCACATTAGTTAAAGGTATTTGACTATAGTTAGATAATATTATGCAGTTAAACAATTAGTTAGAATTTATTTATTTTAAAAAAAATATATCTGAGGATATACATATGACTTAAACTGCTAATTTTGAACAATTTTCAAGACACTTTATGTAGAGTAGGGATTTGCTATTTTAAACCAAATAAATTTTACATATAGATAATAAAAAAAATTGTATTGATTTAAAAAAAAAAAATTAGATACCCAAGTTCCACAAATTTGCAGGTCTGTCCTTCCTTCTAACGGAATCTTTTTTCTCCTTGTAAATTTTTCAATTTTTTCCTCTACTGCTAATATATTTAAATTATGTTAAGAGAAAATTTACACTTTAAATTCTTATAACGGATCTTTCTTCTTCTCCTAAACACCTAATACTTTATAGATGGTCAATGTGATAAATCTTCCTATTAAAAATCATCTTAACAAGATTGCAAGTCAACTAATTTCTTACCTAGGTTTTAGAATTTGGTAAACAAAAAACCGAGATTTAAAACTGAAGTATTCAGAAGGCTTCCTTATGAAAAAAAGAAGTACACAGCAATAAAGCTGGGCCTGAATGGCATGGTAGCAAGTAAAAGGACAATAATACTTTGGGCCTTTTGTCATACACACGGGCCTGAATGGCAAGGTAGTAAGTAAATATATATATATATATATATATATATATATATATATATATATATATATATATATATATATATATATATATATATATATAGAGAGAGAGAGAGAGAGAGAGAATAAGGGAGGTGAGATGTCACCTCACTCTAAAAACAAGGGTGGCGGTGACGTGGCACAATTCCAACCACACATTTCATAATTGACAATTTGCACTTAACCCCCTCTCCTCGTTTGTGTGGTTGAGATTGTGCCACGTCACCGTCACCTTTGTTTTTAGAGTGAGGTGACATCTCACCTCCCTTATCCTCTCTCTCTCTCTCTATATATATATATATATATATATATATATATATATAGAGAGAGAGAGAGAATAAGGGAGGTGAGATGGCACCTCACTCCCAAAACAAGGGTGGCGGTGACGTGGCACAATTCCAACCACACATTTCATAATTGACAAATTGCACTTAACCCCCTCCTCTCGTTTGTGTGGTTGTGATTGTGCCACATCACCGCCACCCTTGTTTTGGGAATGAGGTGCCACCTCACCTCCCTTATTCTATATATATATATATATATATATATATATATATATATATATATATATATATATATATATATATATATATATATATATATATATATATACTTTGGGCCTTTTAGAATACTCATAATTCAAATTGCTAACAGAAAATCCGGAAACAAATCCTCCTCTCTCGGGCTCTCTGGAACCTTCTCCTCTTCCCTTCTCTTCTTTGCTCACCGCGTCTTTCTTTCCCGATTCTAGAACTTTCCACACTCCTCTCAGCTTCTTCCCACAAGAAAAGCATCACCCAGCCCCTTCTTTATATATTCCTACTCTTCTCCTTATCACCATCCATCATCACCATTAAAGAAGAAGAAGAAAGAGAAACTATTCGCTTCACTACTAGTTTTCTTAATCGTCCGTTTCTCGTTTCTCCAATGGCAGCCATGATCGCTTGCAGGAGAGCTCCAGTCTCGAAGCTACTCGAGAGGCTCCTCGCCGCCGGAAGTCGAGCTCCGGGGGCCTTCGCCCCTTCGTCGACCTCCGCGTTCCGGTCCTTCAACACCAACAACCAGATGGTGGAGACCGACGACGAGAGGGCAGTCGACGTCGACCGCCGCCGATCCCGCCGCGGCGACGACGACTATCCCTTCTTCCCTGGTAGTTCGTCTTCTCACTCCTCCGTGAAATCACTCACATTAGCGTAATATTCTTTTATGCAAGTTATTGTTAAATAGAAATCATAGCCGTGTCCTTGATGTGTCGTTTCCGGTAAGGAGTCGGACACGCTCTTAGTTATTAACAATAATTCGGAACTGCGTCCTTTACTTCTTGTGTCCGATTTCTTTCTGACACGCCTTCCGATCAAGTTGTTAGGTGCGGGGATCATACTAATGTTCTTTTCATTAAGTTCTTAATTATAAATCAAACTTCTCATATATTTAGTAAGTAGAAAGCAGAGTCGTGTTCTTGTTTGACACATCTGATTTGAATATGACGCCCTTGATGTGTCGTGTCCGGTTTTCGACCAACTTATTAAGTACAAATCAGAGCCGTGTCATTGACGTGCTACCTTAATTCGTGTCGAACAAGGGATACGTATTGGACACGAAATAAGAACTAGAGAGCTAGTAGTGTGTATGATATTTGTACTGTTATTGAGTAGGGAGCACAAACACTCCAAAATCAGACGTACTCGTTGTCTCGTGTCCGGCATATGTCGGACACGGGATACATACGTACTAATAATATACCATGAGTAATTGGTAATATTTTGTAATTGTTGTTTGGTTGCAGACGTGTTCAGTCCATTCAATACGACCCGCAGCAGCCTGAGCCAGCTGCTGAACCTGATGGACCAGTTCACAGGCTCTGGCTTCCCCGCCTCCGCCCGAGGCATGGACGGAGGGTTGCGTCGCGGCTGGGACGCGAGGGAGGACGCGGACGCGCTGCACCTCCGCATCGACATGCCGGGGCTCGGGAAGGAGCACGTGAAGGTGAGCGCGGAGCAGAGCACGCTGATAATCCGAGGCGAGGGCGAGAAGGAGGCGGAGGAGGGCGAGGAGAGCGGGAGGAGGTACAGCAGCAGGATCGACCTGCCGGAAGGTGTGTACAAGATGGACGCGATCAAGGCGGAGATGAAGAATGGGGTGCTGAAAGTGTCGGTGCCGAAGGTGAAGCAGGAGGAGAGAAAGGAGGTGTTCCAGGTGCAGATTGAGTGAGAGTGAGAGGTGGTTTTTTTGTTGGGGTCTCGTCTTTGTTGAGAGAAGAAAAGTCTTTAGGCCCCTGAGTGTTTCTGTTTTTCGTCTGTTCTGTCAAAACGTAGTTCGGTCAAAAATGTAGTTCAGTCGAAATGTTGGGTTTTTCTTCTATAAATGTGTTTCTTGCGATCGATTCGCTCGTTTCGGTTGTCGTCGTCGTCGTTATTATTGATGAGCAAAATGTGGCTGATCTGTTGAGTACTTAGAAGTGGTTGGGTTTGATCCTGGAAAACTATAAGCAATAATTGACTTGTAATTGTCTTAATGAATTCAACATTGATGATATTTTTTTACAACTAAACAATCTTTTATAAAATATCGGATTAAGTTCGACCGAAATTTTTCTTAGAGAAAATGGCACTATATAATAGTACACGATAAGTATCAAATATTCTCATGTTTTATTTAGTGAGTAATTCTGTTTGATAGACCCATATGATGTATTTCTGTTTGATAGACCCATATGAAATAATGATGTGAAGAACTCACTCGATCGACTCAATCCTCTTCATATTGGACTTTTGAAATGAGTGGGTTTGGTTCAGCTCTCTGGGGTTTTCCCATGCACAGGCCGAAAGAAGAAACCACAGAAAGTATTGTTGTGTTGGTCAGAAATTCAAAAAGAGCAATAATTAAGGTATGGGGCCAAGGAGTCCAAGAAAGAAGAAAAAAGAAATATGTTTAGGGAATTAAAACAAATGTATTGCCTAAACTAGACAACTAATCAAAGGTTGGGTTTTAGGAATTAAAACAAGAAATTTATATTTAGGCTTAACTATTTACAATTTAACTATTAGCCTAAACAAGAAATTTATAATTTATATTTAGGCTTAACTGTTGTAATATAAATTTTTTATTTTAATTCATATATATATATATATATATATTTCAAAATTCTAAAATAATAATAATAATAATAATTTAAATTGTTAAGTGTGTTGTCTAAAACTAGACAACTAATTTTACAATTGTATTGTAGAAGATTTTTTAAATAAAGTGTTCTTATTATAGCGATGAGCATCTCAACGCTATTGTCTTCTAATATATTGTGATTTTTATGCAGTATGAGGTACATGACTATTTTTTTAGACGACAATACTATATTAAAATATTAAAAAAATAATGAAGTATAAAAGTCTTCTTCTTATTAAGATGTTTTTTTTTTCAACTTTCAAAACAATTTTATATTTTTTATAATTGATAACATAGAGATGAAAATATTGTCAAATGCATTGTCTAAAAGTAGACAAATAATTTTATAATATCTTTTATAAATTTTGACACATATGTTTCACAATTAAATAAATTTTTGTAATGTGGCAAGTTTTTTTTTCTAAGTTGGAGATGCTCTAAGTGGCATGAAACTCTATAATAGGATCGATGATCGAATCGAAATTTTATAATAGGATCGATGATCGAATCGAAATTTTATCAATTAGGTTAGACCGTGGACGGACTGTGGTCGATCGATAAACCATTGTGTAATTTTTCTATTAGTACGAAGAAAATATTTTTTTTATTAGTATGAAAAAAAAAACTTAGAATAATGTATAAACAATTGGCACGTTAGTGGAGACTTTATTAATTTTCACTGGAATTCGGTGTGAATTAAATGCATTTGCATGCAATTGGTTCGTTAATGCAGATTTTATTAATTGACCATAAATGCATGCAAATGCAGCGGGTTTATATGAGTTGAATAGATTCGGTTCAGGCCTACTGATTCACACGATTTTGACAGTTGGACTGATTTTTTTCCTCCTAAAAACCGTCAACTCTTAAAAATAATGGTTTAATTCTAATCGAACAAAAAATATTTAGTGTTTCGGTTGTATCCAGTTCGGTCCGATTTTAATATTTGTGAAGCATCTCATGAGCTTGGTTAAGATTTTTTATAAAGGCACTAAAAAGTTGATTAGGGTTGCCAAAAAAAAAATTTTAATTTTTTCGCTCATAAATTTACTCAGGACCACAATTTTATTTAGGACTGTCAATATTTTGACAGTCCTAAATAAAATATGATGTTCAAATTTTTTTGACTGTCCTACCCAGAGTTACGTGAGGTTAAGTAAAAAGTAAAGTAAAGTGAGGTTAAAGAAGGAGGGCGGGGCCGAGCTCGGGGGCGGGGGCGAGCACGGTGGCGGAGAAGGGGGGCGGGGTTAAGCTCGGGGCCGCGAGATCAAGTGTAGGGAAGAAGAGGAATATTTTCGTCCAAAATTTTCGATCAAATGGGTTGACCGTCAATTATGGACGAATTCTGTCAAAAATAAAAAAATTTATACATTATAAAAATAATATAAAATACATCCTAAATATGGATAAATAAAGTAGGAGTAACTCAAAAAAAATTTAAATTTTTTCACTTATCTTGTTAATCCTTTAATTTTGGGGTAAAAAAATACAAAAAAAAAAAAAAAAAAAAGTCTAAATAAATCTCACTTAACCATTTGTGACTCTTCTCTCTCTTAAATCCCAGCTTTCAAACAAGACAGACTTTTTTTTCTCACTTAACTCTCTTGTTACATTGTTCACAAATTGAGGAATCATTTTGCAAAGTGGAGGCCCACGGTGGGAGGTGAAGCTCGGCCGAGAGGATAGCCTAACCGCGAGCCAAGACGACTCGGACCGGATCATGCCAAGCCCCCGAACCAACGCGTCTGCCTTGGTCTCTCTGTTCAACAAATTCAACCTGTCGATTACTGATCTAGTCGCGTTCTCAGGTTCCCACTCCATAGGCGATGCACCCTGCTTCTCCATCATCTTCCGGCTCTACAATCAGTTGGGAACCGGCCGGCCTGACCCGCATATGGATCCAGAATTTCGGGCCAAGCTCGACCGGCTGTGCTTAACTCCTAAGGGTGGTGATGGGAATGTTACAGGTGGGCTCGATGGTACCTCGGCTCGGTTCGATAACCAGTACTTTAAGGAGTTGGTCCAGCTGAGGGGGATCAGAAGGAAATGTAGGCTGGTTAATGGACACAAATTTCCTTTGTTGCAGACATAATGACTAGGAATCAAGAAGTTCCAGTGGAATGTAGTAGGAAGCATCAGCATCGATTTGAAAGAGAAGATAAAAAAGCAAAAGCAGCAGCAGCAGCAGATTTATTACCAAATAATTTGGAATATATTGTTATGAAAATTGTATATGAATGTCCAAATAAAAAATTTATAATTCATGACTTTTGGGTTATGCTCTTAAATAGAGAATTTGAAATTCTTGACTTTTGGGTTACTCTCTTAAGCCTATAAATAAAGAGCTTGTAACGTATTTTTATAGAGACAATTGAAGAAATAAAATAGTTCTCCACTCCCACTTTCTCTATTATTCTCTAAGTACTCACTTTATTTTGTGCAAGTTTTAACACGTTATCAGCACGATGCAACCATTAGTCGTTTCGGAAGACCCATCGATGTCAAGGTAAAACTCAAACATCTTACTTTTTATACATTTTTAATTTTTGTGAGCTTCTCACTATAGATTTATATATAATATCGGACCATTTATAGTTTGTTTATGAAGATGTATATAATATATATTTTTCTTGTTATATAAACTATTACTCATATATATATATATATATATATATATATATATATATATATTATTGATACATTTTATATATACCTTGCTATGTCCCCCGAGGATCTCGATCCGGATTATGTCTCCAGGTTTAGTAGAGGAGATCTACCCAGAGGTATACGGGACAGGAGCAGATGCTGGAGCAGTACCAATACCAGAGGACGAGGTGATGCCAGATGATTTTTTTTGAGTATTTGCTTTATATACTCAGCCATTTATGTTTCTTGATACTCTATTTCCTGTTTCGTGGATTTCTGTATTAAACTCATTATCGGGTTGTTCCCCGAGACTTTTTATTGAGATTTGTTGGATATATTTCATTTCGATTATTCTGACATTTGATTTATGTTATCTTCTGTGGATGAGATTAGAATTAGAATGTGACTTGTATCGTAGACCATTATATTGTTTTACAGCTTAAGTACACTCTAACGGGTCCATTAAATTGGGTTTGCCCATTGGAGTGTGCTGCGGGCCATTGCCACGTGGCTAGTCCTTCGGTATTTTGGGACTGGGGCGTGACAAAGATTCCAGCTTATCCTACAGTGTCCTCGCGTGCTCAATACTGGCAACGTGGTTGTACACTTTCTCGTCAACGAACTGCCTGATGTACCCACACACATGTATATGCTCGAAATTTCAGTTCTCTTCGGATTTGTCATTGGGCCTCTCGGAAGCAAATATCGGCAGATGCAGCTTCTTGACAAATAGCAGATCATTCATCTTGCTCCTCCAGTAATGATAGTTGGTACCGTTCAGGTTTATCATGCGCACCGGCTTCGCGTCCATCTCTCCTCCCTAGTTTGCCTGTGAACTCCTAACACCCTTCTGAAATTTCAGAACCTGGCTCTAATACCACACTGCTGGAAAATAAGCACGGAAACCTTCCCCAAAACCAGAGATTACCTGCGAGAGAACCGAGCAATACAACACACAAACCAAACACCAAACCAAAAAAATAATTATCCATGCAGACACAGAGAATTTTGACGTGGAAAACCCTTGCGAAAAAAATCACGGGACGATCGGAGTCCAACCCTGAAGAACCTCCACTAATGGAATAAAGAGAATACACCCTCTACAAACTCCTCCCAATCCAACACGGATCCACAACACTTAGGAATAGAAAATAGATCACACAACGAAGATAGAAGACAATAAAAAAATTATCCAAAATTGATCTTCTCCTCCGAAACGGCCTCCAATCCTTCTTTCTTCTTCCCAAAGTTGCAATGGCACTCTTGCCTCATTTTTTTCTCTTTCTTGAGATGATATGTTATGGTTAGATGAAAATTAAGGTTAGAAAAACCTAATATATATCCCATAATTCCGCAGCTAATCCTGGACCGAATGATACGATCTAACGGTGTATAAAATACCTCTAAATTTTCGTCCAGTCCGCCGACCGAACTCGGACCGAATTCGGCCGAGTCAGTGATTTGCGAGTAAACGAAGACAACAACTTTCTGGAGCTTCTGGAGCACCCTGACTGAACTCGAACCGAGTTCGCATAGAATTTTGTCTCCTCCTGTACAACAGTTGTTCCTCCTTCCGAGTTTCTTTGACCTCTCGAATGGCTCTCGTTGCCTCCCCGAACTTTTCTGACCACAGAAGACGCTCGTCGCACTCTGAGATGTTCTTTACATATATTGAAAACTCCATCCACGCCAACAGTTTGGCTCAGTCATCAGCATCCATGTCTCTCTTCAGCATCCAAGTCTACTACTGCTAGCTGACTTCTACTGCATGTCAATCTTTCTCTTTCTTTGTCATTGGCAATCTATTTTATGTATATATATGCTCTTTTTCATAGTTCCCCCCCATAGTTAATTTATATGATGGTAGATTATGTGATTGTTGTTGATTTCCAGTATATCAAGGTCATGTTTCTGTCCTGATATCATGGTTACGTGTACGTATTATGATCAGGAACATCGGTCCTTATAATTTCTCCGTAACACCGTAAAGAAATAAACGTGGATGATCATAAGAAATGGAGAGAGATCTTCAACTACAACTTATAAAGAAACGCTAGAACAAGGGCAGGTCCATGGATAAATTCCATGACCGGTTCTGAACTCATAGGAATTCCAGACAAATTTTTAAAATGAATCTTACATACATAATATAAAAAAAATTAAACAAAAGTAAAATAAAAAAATTGTCTCCACTAAAATTTAAACTAGGAACCTCTTGTGTACAAGTGTAATATAATAACCATTATACCGTAATTTTTTAATAATAAAAGGGATCCATATTACATACTAGTTCTATTTTCGGTACAAAATTATTTATATTTTGTTTTTTTAAAAATGGTCCTTCTTGTCCATGAGGTCCTGGACGGTCGTCCTGGCTACCCTGGACAAGAGTCGGCCCTGATAAATCGTATAAGAATATGAATATGATATGATATGATATATATATATATATATATATATATATATATATATATATATATATATATATATATATATATATATATATATTAATCTGAATCTGAATTTTAATCGGGATCGTCCACCGCCTCCTGTGTCTATATGTATATACACATGAACTAATTGATTGTAAAGGAAATTATCTATCCGCTTGTCTTCTTCGTTGTCTCTCACCTTCTCCTCAATGTCCTCATGCTCCAACAGAGGTAGTGCTGGTCCGAGGAAACCAAGCCAGTATAACCGCAACAGAGGAGATCGCAGATGACCCCCATGATCGACTCATAATAAGAATTAAGGAGCAACCAAAAAACTAATCATATCCCAACAATATTTTTGCAACCAAAAAAATTTATCTGCAGATTTCAAACTGGCTATCGTCGATATTATGGATTGACCAGATTATGCTAGGTTGGTAATATAATCACATCCCAACTATATCCTCTCTAGTGACTTAATAACTGATCCACAGCATTGTGTCACAATCTTAGTATTTTTTTTCTACACTTTTGACACGTGCGGCGCACAAGCTTCCTGCTCGAAGACTCGTGCAAGCCTTTCCGAACGAACTTAGCGAGATCGCTAAGACGAAAGAGAGAGGAGTGGAACAAAATTGAAACTTGAAGGCTTTTATTAGTAAGAGAAAGGCTTACAAGTTTTGATTTGTGAGGAGCAAATGAGTCTTCTCTCTATTTATAATGCTTCAAGAGACTTACAAGAACCTTCTAGAATAAAATATTTCATAGATTATTCTATGCATCATTAAATACAATGAATTCTCTAGAAAATAGAAACTCTCTAGAAAATAGACCAAAAAATGTGGGCCAAAATGGTTTTACGTGACAATTTTCTACCACTCATCAGTTATCACCAGACATTCAGCACTAAGCTTTAAAGTTCAATTATGCAATTTAAAAGAAGAGAAGGTTCTTACGAGCTTTCTACGATATTCTTAGGCACTTTGGATTGCCGTCACTATTTATCCTTCAATCTAAACGACGCTTAGATTATTGCTCCGGAATCATCTTTTAGAGACAGATTTTTTTTTTTTTACCATCATGTTTAAATTCGATATAAATGAAAGAACAACTACAATCTAATTCCTATCAGGATTAACTTTAAATTTTATATTGTGAAGATATTAACAATTTTTTAAGTATAACTAAATTTTAATTAGGTGATTTAAACCAAAAGTTAATCCTAAGTGCTAACTAGTCATAACATATTGTTTTCATGGGAGGAAACAGTACGAATAATTGCGGAAAAAATTATAAATATTTGTGAGAAAAAAAACTTTCAATTGAAAAGTTTACACCCTAGCTCATACGTAACGAGGAAGACGCACCCATGCAAGCAAGTAGCGCTACCAATCAACTCTCGGTAAAAAAAAAAATAGAGTTTTAAGTCTAGATATGTCCAATTAAAAAATTTAACCTAATTTTTTTTTCCGTTACACTGGGAAATTTTCATTGGAAGACATGAGATGGAGAGGGTGTAATGTTGAAAAAAAAATTCCAGAATCCAAATTTATTTCAATTGGACATGTAAACTTAATCTCTAAACTAGTACAAAATTCAGGGTCTAAACATTAATTAGCACTAAAAATATCACAAGGAATAAAGGTCAAATTGTAGATGTTTGTTCTGCTAACCGAACCTTATCAAGTTGTTTATTTAAGAGAATTTGAATAGTACCAGATAGTTATGGTTAGAAAACCAGCAATTACTGTGAGTTCATCATTACCATAAAGGACCGAGAGAACAAGCAAGTATTTAAGTGAGTAAATAATGCAAATTCTTTCACTCTACTACAAATTGATGCTTAAAATGAGAGTAAATAAACCAAGCATTATAAGATATTTTTCAAAATCCAGAACTGAATGTAGTCCTCACGTCCCATTAAACCATCATCTGGGCGCCAAAAGCTTAAAACAAACAGCTGTCAAAATTACTTCAAAACTGATGACAATTATCTAATTTAAAGCAATTGTTAAGCTGCAGCCACTGAAGGTTTGGATGCAGCAGAGAGTCTGGATCTTTTCTTGGCCAAGCTCTCACTCCTCTTGTCTCTCTGTTCCTTGAGCCTGGCAGCAAGAAGTTTCTGGTACTCGGCTGCCTCAGACTTGGCCTTTGCAATTCTCTTCTTCTTGTCAGCAATCCTTGCTCGCTTTCTTTGCAGTGTCAAAGGAGTCACAAGCCTCTGAATCTTAGGTGCCTTACTGTTCTTCTTTCCTGCAAAGAAAGGTTACAGGCCTGTAAGCAATGACTTGCGGCTTACCAAATTTAAAGCAAAGAAAGGTTACAGGCCTGTAAGCAATGACTTGCTGTTTATCAAATTTAAAGCTATGAGACTAATATGTTTTGAAGTCCTTAATCTATACTTAAATTAGTCAGCTATATATCAAGTCAATTCTAAAAAAAATGGTCACATGAATATAGGAAGTTGGCACACCAGTAAGAAACTCTGTATGACTTCCAGGAACTAGAGATGTCAGGAAAGAGGACCTATAGGAAAAAGTAGGAAAATGAACAGAGGCATGACATTCCTTGCATATATATAATTTGGCCACCCACAGCTTCATTTTAATAAGGTTTCACTCTTGCATAAATAGGTAAGTAATACTGATGAATCCATTTTAGCGTCTTAAATATTATTTAAGGTGCGGGTTTGAATTTAAGGCCCATTTGAACCTACAAGGCTACAACCCTTTAAATAAGTCACAACTGAATGAATTATGACGTGTTGATCTAAAATTAACCTTCAAATAAGTCAAATTAATGAATTATGATGTGTTCATCTAAAATTAAAAAAAGAACTTACCTAAATACAAGATTTTGGAGACAATATCACACCTTCTAAAAATTAAGGCAAAAACTGAACGAGCTAGCCAAGGGAACCAGATCCATGTGATGGTAAATGCATTCAGTTAATAACTTAATATATGAACATATAAACTGTTACTGCATGGTTTAGGACAACAGTCTTCACCACTTAGAAGTCAAATGCCCAGCGCAACAAGATATAAATGTTAAGGGTTCTTATCATTAAGTTTCTCCCCCTAACTAAATTAGATAAATAGTATAAAAAAAACACAGAAAAGATACTATAATAGCTAATTACTGGGCAATTCCATTGCCCATATAAATAAGGTACTTATTGACATGGATCATGGTTGTCTCCTAGACAAACCTAACCAGAGCAGGGTGGTACAGAAAACAGGTTCTCCTAGTTGGTTGGATTGAATCCACAAGTTGTAGGTCAGGTCCGGGTTCACCCATATACTGGTGAAATAAGTTTGCCAGACTGCATAGATTTTAACCTATTTTGCACAGCCAGGTAAATGGTGCTCATACCCATATCACGTCTGAACCCGTATTCATGTTACCTATGTTACTATATGTGTACCTATTTTCAATTGTCCGTATCCCATACACGTATCATGTGTTCATCAGTTTTCATGCAACATAGTATTTTAACGTAGGAATTATTAAACCCACCACCTCATCTAATCCATAAAGGAATCTTTTTCATACCAGCCCAAACAAAAGGTGGAAGATTTGGGCTGAGAACATAACTGGTAAGGCAATTTTCAAGTGACGACGCTTCAACAACCAATTCCTGATACTTATCTAAATTCCAAATGGATTTTCTAAGATACAACCAAACATTTCTAAGATACAACCAAAAAGAAGTGGGAAATTAGGTTATCAAATTATGAAGCTTCTCTGAAAAATTAACATGTTATTTGCTATGTTGTCAATCTCGTACGATGTGTATCGTGTGTCGTACGATACAAAATAAACTCTATACGAACGGTATGGGTGTAAAATGTATACGGATGGGACACAAATTCGTGCACTACAGTTTCATTTTTTTCTCTATTTGGTGTCTCATTGACCATTGTTTCCATTATGGACATCACGGTGTTTAGTGGATAAATTAATGGATGTTAAGAACTTATGACGGCTGTGTAACTTGTGTTTCAGTTACACCTTTATTTGTCAACTTTATAATGACTGATACTTAGATGCGTAATGACACTCTTTATTGTAGCTTAATGTGTTAAACTTATCCTTATATGTTATATTATTTTTCAATGTATTTGCTAATGGAAGTATGTATCCAACGATACAATAAGGTACGATACACAATATGATAATCAAGCAAACTGATACATGATACGTATCGCAGTATGACAAAATAGGTTATTTGGTACAGAACAAAGCTCACCACTATTCCGTCCCAAAATAACACTATTTAAAAATGGCAAGATCATAATACAAAAACCACAAACCATCCTCTTCTATTTCTCATGAGAGTATGTCCTTCTAGAACTAGTAACTATCCAGTCCCTTATTACCTTTATTTTTTTTCATTAGTTATCCTTTGTCCCAACCATTCCATAGACAAAATTATCAGATGCCACTCCAAGAAAAAGAATGTCACGGCTAAACCATCACATAAGTTTTACTTCATCGGATCAATTATAAACCACCTCTTCCTCTCCAGAAAGTACACATCTTATTATATATTTGTGTCAACACTAATTTCAGTTATACTAGGAATTACTTCAAGATTGTACAATATACAAATCTGCAAAGCATTATCGGTCTTAAACACAACTTGCCTAAGATATTAGTGTAAATGCTAAATAATCGTTAGAAACATAATGAAACAATAAACCAAGGTTCAAAATATCGGCCATATCAAATCGGAATTGAAGGTAGACGATTGGACACTCAACCAAAATCTTGGTATTGGCCTGGTAATATTCATGAGAGACGGATATCGGTCTGTACCAGACGAAATTTGTAGCATATTGGCAGCTACCAACTGATGTCAGGTAAAATCTGAAAATATCAGCTGGTACCAACTGATACCAGCCAAAATCTGTAAAATATCAGCTGGTACCAACTGCTACCAGTCAGGAAAAAACATCTTTAGTATGATCGGTTTTTGTGGTTGGAGAGAGGATGTAGTGGTGGGACGAGTGAATGGTCAACTGTATAAGTGGCAGCCAATGAATGGTTTGGACGGAAGTGGCAGGTAAGGCATGGTTTTGAATGGGTTTGTTTCTTAAAAGTTGATATGTTGCAGACCATGAATGAATGGAAAGAATGACGGCCATCTTTTCTTTTGGATCTGCTTCTTCACTATAAATGGACAATGTGGCGGCAGCCAAGGGTTGCTTTTCCCACACATGCGTATGTTGTGGTAAGTGAATGGTTAGAGGGTGGCAGCCATGGGTTTGCTTTACTCTCTCACTCTAATAGATATAGATAGATAAATTACTTGGATTAAAATTAAAAATATGAGTATTTTTTGGTGTATCCATGTCTGCACAACTTATGTCTAGCAAGGTCCAAGTCTGACCAAAATGAAGTTAAATAATTGGGTCATATCAATTATATGCAAAAGATTTCATGAAAATTAAGTTGTGAGTGTGTGTGAGTGTAGCTTTCAAAAACCAAAAAAAAAAAAAATCCAATACAATGATCCGATCCGATCAGGAACTGCCGACACCAACGAAAGTGCCGATACCGATACTCGTAAGAAGGATTTGATACCCCGTTCCCGATATCGATATTTTGAACCTTGAATGAAACATATTGAACCCTAAAATACAAGCAACCATACATATTAATCTGCTTTTTTTAACACATCCAGAGTCTTTCTACATTCAGATATCAAATCATGAATAGTTTGATGAGTTGGTCAAAAAGAGTTCTAATACAAAATCCTAGGAAGACATGCACATGAGTGGCATAGTAAAGACACTCCTATGATGAAAATATAGAATAGAAGCAAAGAAACTACAAAAATTAAAGTTGCATCTGTGCCGTGTCATGCCGTACATATATCAGGCGCGACACACTCCAAATATACCATTTCACCAAACCAAAAACCACTTATGAGTTGGGGAAAAAAGAGTTCATAACAGACTCTGGAAAGGCGTGTACATGAGGTGCAAAGATATTCCTATGAATCTATGCTGGCATTAACACTAGGAACGATAAAACTTCAAGAATCAGTGTTGTACACGGGTTAGACCGGCACGACGCAGACTCGAATATAACAAGGTTCATTGTATCGGTATCAGTTTCGTCCCATTCCTAAGCATCGGGATCGCCGGTATCGGCACTATCGGCGGTTTCGGATCGAAGTATCAGATTTTTTTTGGTATAGGAAAGAAAATAACTATTAATATATTATCAATATTTTAGAAAATATATTTTATACATTTAGGCATACTTTTATGTATCTTTAGTATTGTTTCTTAATAGTTCTAAAATTGAATGAAATATTAGTCACTTCCCAATTGGTTTACATGCGATAGATAAGTTTTCTTCTTTTACATGCTTTTACAACCTTACTATACACCATTGCTAATTGGTCTTTTTCATTCAATTTTCTTTGACGAATTGACTGGAAAAGAGACCTTCAATGTCGATATCGGTCGGTATCCAATATCGGATCGGGACAAGCCAAACAGTATCGGTATCGGCCGTATCGGATCAGTATCAGGCGATACTGCAAACTATGGAATATAGGCAGTTCTACCTAATGTACAATTGATTTAGTTAGTCCAAGAAGAGTTCTACAAGACAGACTCCTAAGAAGGCATGCACATGAGTGGCAGAGTAAGATACTCATATGACGACATACCATTACACACTAGAAAGCTCTGAAACTCCAAGCAGTGTCCTATATGTTTGGTAAGTCCAAAATGCTCTATTGATGGCAGAAGCTATATTGTGTACCATTATGTTTGTATCGTATCAAATCTGCGTCTGTGAAAACATCATATACAGAAGGGCAGAGTAAAATACTAATTTCTTAATGAAGTCAAGTATTTAATTGACAACTTAGACTGATAACAAAAACATAAAAAAAATGATAACAATAACATGATTATTAATTTTGACAAAAAAACAGGATAGCTTTAAACTATACATAGATAAGTACTAGGAGATTACACCAGCAATAGTATTAGTTGCAGGCTGCAACATAGTTCAAGAAACTAATATAAACAAATAACTGCAAATAAATAATAAACGCATCTATTTTTGTGCTGAAATAATTCTCAAATTCAATGCCAGGAAACGAAAATATAACTCCAGAACAGCTAAACAAATGGTTATTGACCCTACTGGTGATTTTAAATAATTATCTACTCTTAACAATAATCCTGAACCAGTTAATCTTGTTTATTATCCAGATCTCAATCGTTTCAAAGAGTTAGTTTAGAAGAATATACAGGGTTGTCCTTAAAGTATCATTAACTACTAAACACCAATTGATTACAAGAAAGAAGTATTTCAATATTTAACAACAATACATGCAGAAAATTAAACAACAGCTTACCAGTTTTGGAAGTGAACGTTCTGCGGTATGTGTTCACATACTTGCGAACATCATCCTCCTTGGATAGGTTAAACAACTTCCTGATTTTCGATGCCCTCTTAGGTCCTCTCATTCTTGGCTTTTCAATGTCAGTCAACCCAGGGAGATCATTTTCACCCTTCTTGACAATGACCAGATTCAAAACTGAGAGGTCCTGACTAACTATGCAGCCACGAACTGATTTCCTCCTACGCTCACCATTACGCCTGCCATACCCACGGAAGCAAGGAGTACCTGGGAAGGACCAACACCACCTGTAAATAATATAAAACAAGAGAAAGAAGGGAATAAAGTAGTTACCTCTATGCAGCAGCAGGCGGACACGTCCTGGGGTCAACACTCCCTGCTTCATGGGAAACCCTTGCTTGTCACATCCTCCCATGATCTTAAAAACATAGCCCTTAAATTCCTGTAGAACGAACCAAAAATTAAGGTCAAATAATCTTAACGCATTGCATGTAAATTGGTAAATTGTCCAAATTTATAGGATGTTAGATGTATGATACCTCACCAAGAGCATCACCACTGACTTCCTGGGAGATCCTCTTGTCATAAAATGCACGTCTGTACAGTCAAATGAGATTCTCATGATGTCACAGACAAAGCACAGCAGATATACAAGCAGAGTAATGAATAACATCAAACAGAAAAGCAAGAAATAAATGTGGTTTCGAGACCGCAACCTCAGGCAACAAATACATGCACTTTTAATATTATTAGCATCTCAGTAACGTAACATATAGGGAAAAATTACATCAAACCAACTTGTACTGTTCACATTCAATCGGGACATAATTACCAAACTGGAACAAATGGGACAAGTTATTAAACATAGTTTTCCAGCAAAAAAGTCCGTATGATCAAGAACTTCTAGGGCATGCCTGTTAATGCCAATGACAGGACATCAATATAAGCCATGGTATGGTGAACCTGCACTTTCTCAACCTATGTTGCACAGAAAAGGCAAAACTGTGGAAGTATTCGTCTCTTGTCTGTATTCATGCAACATAAGTGACAACTTATTATACTTATTTTAAAATGTATGTATCCCATATACATCTTGTGTCCTTATCAGTAAAGGTAACTGCATTCGTGCAACATAGTGGACTGCATTCGTGCAACATAGTAGACTGCATAAAGAAAGCAATAAGAGTGCACATTTAAAACAGGGTTTTAATATCTGAAGTAAGACGGGCTTGTATTAAACTGCTAAAAGACCACATGCATGCGAACTACAGACCTACTAAAAATGTATTCGTAAAGCCTCTTGGGAAATAGACCTGATGTCACGGAACCAAAATTACAAGTTTATTGGCTACACTATGCATTCATTCTAAACAGAAATTTTACTGTAGCAGCGTACACCTTTTGCAAATTGTATTGGAAGGTCAAAGTTAACAGCACAGAACCCCATACACAATGGCACATAAAGAAGGAGAGGAAAACGCCATCAATACTAGTGTTTCAAGCCAAAAAATGCCATTGCTAATGGCGTTTTCTTCCCTCTTTTTTTTATGTTAAAGAGGGAGAAAATGCCATTAATAGTGGTGTATCACTAAAGGAAAGACGTGTAGGGTGATCAAAAAAATTTAATTAATAAATGGTTGGGAAGAAATAATTCACAAAACATGCTTTCACATGCTTTCACATACTTTCACATGCTTTCACATACGTATACAGTTACACATGCTTTCACAAAACAATTATACTTTCAAAGCAACCACCGCCATTTCTACTGGCGTTTTTCACATTATTCACAAATAATAATAATAATAATTCACAAAACTTTACTAATTGCGTTTTCACATGGATATTACCAACCACCGCCATTTACACTGGCATTTTTCACATGCTTTCACTCTTAGAAAATAAATAAATAAAAATAAATAAATAAAATAGAGGGAATAAAACACCGTTAGAAATGACATTTCTTGCTTGAAACATCAGTATTTATGGCGTTTTGTACCATTAGACCAAACTTCACAAAACTTTGACCGTCGATCTTTGTTGATCATCATGTTAAAATTTGTTGGCCAAGGTCCTAGAGTTTTAAGAAAATTATGATGAGTAGATCTCTGTTATGGGCAAGGTTCAAAGTTTCGGCATCGGAATCGGTATCGGACTATTCCTATGAGTATCGGCGGTATCAGTAGTATCGGTGGTTTCGGATCGGAATATCGGATTTTTTTATATCTAAAAACAAACAACTATTAGTAAATTATTAACAATTTAGAGAATATATTTTATACATTTATGCATAATTTAAAGTATTTTCGGTGTTGTTTCTTAGTATTTTTGATATTGAATGAAATAGTAGTCATCCTTGTCGATTGATTTATATACGATAGATAAGTTTTCCTCTTTTATATGTTTTTACAACATTATTATACTTTTACACCCTTGCTAATTGGTCTTTTTAATTCAATTTTTTTTGCCGAATTGACCGGAAAAGAGACCTCTAATGTCGGTATCGGTCAGTATCGGGTAACGGTCGGTATCGGATCGGGACATACCAAACTGTATCGGTATCGGCCGATACTTCAAACTATGGTTATGGGGTGTACTATTATAGTAAGCCAACACTACTTGAGGAATGTACTTGTGCAACTTGTTTCTTATGTTGTATCTTATGATATACTGGAGCCTCTTCTTCATATCTCATTACTTGTCTAGGAAAATTTCAGGTATTTAGGCCCATCAAGGTAGCTTCTCTAGCCTCCAACTTGTCCTCTAGGTTTTATTGCAAAATACTCACTGTTTCCTATACTTGGCTAGGAATGTGAAACCTTTTGAAGGTTGCATTTGGCTGACAGCATGTTGCAGTATTTGGTCAATCTTACATGTGCCCGTGTACATTTTTGTGAAATTTTGATGGAAGAAAGGTTTAGATGAAAATGATATGTTCCTTTTAAGGAAGAGGTCATATTGCAACTTCTGCAAACTGAGGCATGGCTTCTTTGGGTTAAAGAACAAATCCTTCAAATCCTTCTCTCCCGTCCTCCCTGTATTTGGTCATGCAAAAGTCATCAGTAGAAGTTAATATCTTTGCAAGTTGCAACATACATGATGGTGATAAGAACTCTAATCAGTCTATGGGCTGTTGCTTTGCCATCCAATATTTCAATTTTCCTCTCCTTCCATGTTTCACCCAGTTTGATGCTATGCAAAAAAGGACGAAGATACAGGTTTAGTTCTTTCTACAGAGACGACTAGTTTCATGTGTTTTTGAATTTACAACAACAAAAACAGGGTTGATGTTAATTTAGCAAGAAGCCTTTCAAGCTATTTACTATTTAGAACAATAAAATGAGGATATGAGATAACATACTCAATTTATGCAATTAGTGCGTCTCTGTCTACATGATGGAAAGGAAAATCTTCTTTACCTATCCATAATGATGGTATCAGTTTTCTAACATTATGTTTTGTTTAGCTGGAGTTGTTTGCAAGCTAAGCTAAACAAGTACTTATTTGTGTGTAATTTCAGCTCACTGGGAAAATATGGTACTATGGTTGATGATCTGTGGATGATTCATAAGGCTCTTAAATTTGGATTTTGGACTAAGACGTGCTTTATTATTTCTTGTCTGATGGTTATGGGCTTTTTTTCTGCTCATGCATACTAAGGTACTGCTGGTTCATCCTTGACCTTGATCTTTATTTTCTTGGCAGGACTTGACAACCTTCGTTTGTGTTTGCATTCCCGAGTTCCTCTCTCTATGAAACTGAGAGGTTGGTGCAAGACCTAGTAAAATTTGAGATTGTTTCTCATAATATCATCATTAACCAAGTACTTTTTGATGACTAAGGTACACAAATGTTTTAATAAGAGGAGTGATTCCATAATCTACTGCATGCTTGTTTATATCTTATTTAAAGGTCACTTCATCTCGATCTGAAGTAAATGCTTAATCTTGTAGCCGTTGAATCCAAGTTGCTTAAAGCACGCATAAAGATGCAACAGAAATATATAGATCAATTATATATGTTGTATGATGACTTCAATATAACCAAGTTGAAGTTGCTTGAAGAAGAGGTAACAAGTTTCTGCCTTACCCAATGACTCTTCAGATATTAATTTGTGCACGTTGCTCTCACAGAACTAATTTCTTGTAGGTTTGTGGTGTGGACGCTTTGAGAAAATTTTCTCATCACTACACAAAACCATACAAGCCTTCTTTAGCAAGAGGGACAATAGAGGAGCTTGAACAGCGGGTATCCTTGTTCAGATCTCAGCTAAAAGATGCAGAATCAGAGCTCCTAAAAAAAATCAACTCTTCTCTCATTACCTTGCCTTTAATTTTAAAGTTCCCATGATTATTGAATTTGATGAATATAGGGAGTTCTTGTTCTGTAATAGTGTCTCCATACTCAGTAACAATTAGTTAATATTTAAGGGATATTTTAGGAAATGTTCCTATCCAAAATGTTAAAACAAGCATATACCCCACTAAAAAAAACTAGCAAATGCTCCCATTATGTGTAAAAAATAAAAAAAAAGTTAAAAAAGTGGGGGCATATATTAAAATTTTAATTACTCCGTACAAAGAATGAGGACATTTCCTTTTCTTTTTTTAAAAGTGGACGTATATGCTAGTTTCAACATTTTGTTTTGGGGCATTTGCTAAAATATCCCAATATTTAATGCTTTCAACGAGAATTTCTGTATTAGAGCATCATTAGTAGTTGGGACTCCAATGCAATTTGGGGTCCAAAATTTCCAAAAAAAGAAGAAGGTAAATGTAGAATGGGTTGGGTTTGTATGAGAATAGTAGGAAATGATGGATCACCATGGACATGCCCTAATCATCCTATCCTTTACCAAAGCCACCTCTAACTTCCAACAAATGAATTCACATTTTACCCTATCTTCTATCATGTTGCCACTAATCCATCTCTAGCTAGTATCCAATAATGAGCTTAGAACCTTCTATCTGTAATGCACCTCTAGTAATTCAGTTGGAATTTAGCCTATTTTATCTTTGTACTCTGGTATAGTGTGCAATTTCAAAAAAGTATCTGCCGTTACAGTAAATTTCTGGATTCTAAACATTACAGTCCGCAAAGCAAATTCTGATCAAAACGCTTGTCAGAAGCTTAAATGTAAATCATTTGGTGTCTTGTGATCAGCGAGCTTGAACAGCGGGTATATTATGCTGCAGTGACCCAAGCACTAGCTCCATATCTTTACATGGCATGCCATTGAGAAACCTTTTTTATCTTCACTTACATACTAGTCTATCTAATATGCCTAGATGGAATCACAGTGCACAATTTATGCAGAACCCAGACTTGAACTTAATATTAGGTCTCCAAATCTAGCTACTCCTATGGATTTCACTTGCCAAGTGATTGATACTTAGTTGCTTCTATCTATACAGGAATCACACCAAAAAGAATCACTATGGAGTTTGGGTAAAATATCAAAGTGCTGGAATGAGATGAAACTGGTAGATTTTGCCATTTTGGGATATTTGTGCTCAAGTTAAAATCTTTACTATGCCACTTGCATTACAATTCAGTACTTAACTGAATCGATAAACATATGCAATCCATATTCACAATTATAAAAAAATCCACAGTCGACCTAAGACTTTGATTTCATCGCTATTATTGTACACTTGTCTCAATTTCTCATAATCTTTCCCTCTGCTTAAAATTCCAAAACCCCGGCATATTTGGTGGTCATGACAGAGAGACAAGCGCCAAATAATCCAACACTTAACCATGTCTTCCCACAAAACTTCCCGACTCCCAAATGCAGTATAGACCACGATCTTTGGGACAAGAGAGTAGCTACCAATGGAGATCTACGAAACAATAATCATTATTAAAGAAGTCGAGAAGAAATATCTCACAGTTTCTGGTCGTCATCGATCTCAAGCTTCTTCTGGCACCCGGTGGTCGGGTTCGCGATGTTGAACTGCAACGTGTGGATGGGAGTGTTAGTCCACAAAACCGTAGAAAAAAAATCTATCGAGAACGAAGCAGAGACTAAAATTAGGATTAGGGTTCTTTTGGCGGGGAAAAACCTTCATATTGTTGGGCGGGAGCGATCAGGACCGAAAGCGCCGCCGAAAGAAGAAGAAAAAGGAAATTAGCGCTAGGGTTTCTGCTTCGTATGGAGTTCCAAAATCCGGCTGGAATGTGTTATATAGGGAACTCGTGCGTGAGCGATATGATGGTCCGCTAATCTGGACCGTCGTTTTTGGGTTGAGTTGTGGCCCTTTGGGTTGGAAACACTTTGACCCATTTGTATTTGGTTCACGGAAATGTAAGAAAAAAATTAATTCTTTGTTTGTTTGTTTTTTTTTTTTTTCTAATTTTCATCTATTGGTAGTTGGAATCAAGAAAATTGAAAAAAAACAAATTTGGATACTTAAAAGTGAAAAAAATAATTACTTTCATTTCCTGTTCAATTGTTTTTGCATTGTATAGTAAAGATTTTTCTTTTCCATCCTTATGATTCCGCAAACCAAATGATACCTTAAACTACATGTAATGATAAAAAATAGAATGGGTCACGTTAGTGGGAGACCCGACTCCCGGGACCATAAAATATTATTGAATACCAATTTGCTCACAACAACCACACAAAATACAACATAGCAAAACAAAAAAACAAAAAAAATTGTCACACGAAGAAGTCTATTATGGAGTAGAGTAAACCATAGTCGTAGTTCAACTTTCAGCAAAATTCTATAGTCATATACTTGTAAAGGCCTGCGATCTTTTAAATTTTATTTTTAGTTTTTAAAAAAAAACATAAAAACACTTACCAAATTTTTTTCTTTTTTAAACAATAAACAAATAAGACAAATGATACGGTTTATAGACTTTATAGTGTAAAGTATCCGTAGATGTTCATATCCCGATCTTGTGGTCTCGGATATAATTTGTTAGTTTCGTTTTTACACAAAGGAAGTACCACAAACTCTTAAGAGAGATTTACTATGCGGTATACTATATAGTTGAGAATTATATCTTTCCGAAAATCAAATTTCAAGTAATTAGATTCCCTGATAAATAATATTCTCAACTTTGGTACATAAATATTTTTAGATAAAATGAAAAAAATAAACAAAAAGGATAAATAAAAACAATAACAAGAAAAACAAAAAAAAATTTGAAAAAAACAAAATACTGAAAATAACTGAACAATGAAAAAAAAAAGAAAATAAAGAAGATAAAAAAATCAATAAAAATGAATAAATGAATAAAAACTAAATAAACCAAATAAAAACGAAAAACTGAATAAAAAAAAAGTTAATAAAAACGAAAAATTGAAAGAAAACGAAAATAAAATATAAAAATTGAATAAAAAGAAAAAACAAAATGAAAGCTTTTAATAACAAAATTTAAATAAAAGCTAAAAAAACTGAATAAAAAAAGGTGAAAAAATGGGGAAAAAAGGAAAAATTTTGAAAACAAAAACTAAAAAAACAAAATCTTAAAAAAGGATATAAAACAACAAAAAACAAAAATAAAAACAAATGGCTGGACTATAAAACTATACGCACCTATTATTATGGGATAGAATTTTCATGTTTTGTAGGTAAATTATTTAACCGAGTAATCGTAATTTTCGAAAAAAGATTAGTCTAAACCAAACAAGGGATTATGTTTTCCATCATAATTTTGTCCGGAAACCCCTATTTGGCAATTGTTTGATTTAAAATATTTAAAAAAAAATCGATTTCAGTTTTATTTCGATTTTGATTTCGATTCAAAACAAAAATCATAAAAATGTCTGACGATATGTACAAAACTTTATCTTTACTGTGTTGAGTGCCATTTTGGCCTAACTATTCTATACATTTTTGTAATTTAATTTTAAAATCGTTTGTCTAATCACAAAAAAATTATCTATTTTCACTGAATCAGTTGAATCCGGTTCACGAAGTCCTTTGGTGAAACCAAAAATGCAAAAGTCGTTTGATGCCGCGTTAGGCTGGGGAGGATCAATGTTACCATCACACATCTCAATCTCGAGAACACCAATAATCTTCGACTCTCGAAGTCGTGTCCTCGTAAAAGGGGTTTGTCCACTCTTGCTTGCATATTGATTGCCGTTTTGCAATTAACATTTATATTCACGCTAGTAGGTAGTAAACTAATATTTGGAGAGGTTTACATAACTCAACTTATTCTTGTGATCACTGTAAATAGATATAACTTCTCTGACTAGATGGACGATTTTGAAATTAAATTGTTAAAAAGATGTAAGATAATAGATTCGAATGACATGTAACGCAGCGTGTACAAAGTTTCGTATGTATTGACGGACATTTAAAAAAAAAAATTAAGAGGTTTTCATTGTGTGGCCTATATGACAGCTTTTTATTTTTTAAAAATTTGAGTTGTATCTCACTTTATTTATCATAATTCAAGTTGCACCTCACTGCTTTACCATAATGTACAATCCATCCACTTTCGTAAAAAATTAACGGTTAACTCCGTTGACCGTTAATTTTTGACCGAAATACTCATTCTCTCTTCCCAAGCCGGGGAAGGGGATGGTAATAATGATGATTTGTTAGGAATATTTCGGTAACAAATTAACGGTCAACGGAGTTGACCGTTAATTCTTGACGAAAGTGAACAAATTTGTACATTTTGGTAAAATAGTATGATACACATTAAATTATAATAAATAAAGTGGAGTGCAACTAAATTTTTTTTTTTATTTGTTTGCCTTCGTAGCTAAGATTATGTAACTAAATATCCTAAAGTCTCACCCATATCCAAATATTGTCAACTTTAAAAGTATGGAAATTTTCGTCAAGAGCATCATAGTTCCAAAAAAAATCGTGTAGAACATCAAGTTTTCCAAATTTAAAAAACAAAGTACCAAAAAGCCTATCAGATAGGCGTGATGTTTTATATTTTTTTATATTATTTGTACACTTTATTTTCTCTGCGGCTAACGTCGTTAAGGAGAAAAAATAGAAAATGAAAAATACATTTTGAAAGAACGTTTCTCCGTAGAAGAACGTTTTTTATTTTCTATTATTTTTTCCACTCGTTTTCTCTCTCTCACTCTACTCGCTCTCTCTCACTCACATCTCTCTCTTACGGGTCTTTCTCTCTCTCTCTCCCTGTCACTCTCCCTCACATCTCTCTCTCTCTCTCTTCTTTCTCTCTGTCTGTTCTTTCTTGACGAAAATCTAATAAATTTTTTTTGTTTATATTTTCTAGGTTGTTGTGTTGGTTTTTTTTTATAGTTGGGTTTGATATTTTTTTGTTGTTGTTTTAAAAAGAATTAACCAATAGATTTCTAAAGACAATTTAAAATTAACTAAATGTTTTTTAAAAATATTAGATACCATATCTATTATCATACAAAATATAATTTTAGAAATAGCAACTATTTGATTATTATTTATACTAATTTGTTATTATGTATACTAATATAATTTTTAAAATATAATTATTATCACATTTATACTAATTTGTTATTATGTATACTAATATGAATGATAACCGTTTATTATTATCTATACTAATTTTTTATTGTCTATATTAATTTTTGAAATAGCAATTGTTTGATTAAATTAAAATATAATTTTCATAATATGATTTTCAAAATATAATTATTATCTATACTAATTTTTGAAATAGCAACCGTTTGATTATATCAAAATATATTACTAGTTAATTTTTATTATCTATACTAATTTATTATTATCTATACTAATATGAATGGTAACAAAATCTATTGATTAATATTATTATCAATATTATATTTTTCTTTCATATCACTAAAATATAATTTATTATTATTTGTACACAAAATTTATTTAAAATAATTAATTATATAGATAATAAATAATTAGTTTGTTATTTGTTAAATTGTGATATCTATTTTAATTATGAAAAGAGAGAGAGAGAGAGAGAGAGAGAGAGAGAGAGAGCAAGACGGAGAGAGGAGAGAGATAGAGACGGAGAGAGATCAAGGTGTCAAAAAGTGCGGGCCGGTCCGGAATCCGCGGGTTCGGGTTGGGTCGACAAAATCGGCCTGTAAGTCAGACACGATCCGGTGTGCAACGTTGCGGGTCCGGACCGGTTCTGGTTCCGAATTGGGCCGGACGGGGCCGGCCCAAATTTAATTACTTTATATATATATATATATATATATATATATTTGGATGGGTTGGAGCATTGGCGAGATGTTGCTCTGAAGTGTTTTGGAAATGGTAACTGAATATAAAGAAATGAAATTACAACTAAATTGCATCCACATCTCACTTCAGAACAGCATCTCGCCAATGCTCCAACCCCATCCAATATTATATATATATATATATATATATATATATATATATATATATATAAAGAAAAATCGGGCAGGTCCGGCCCGACCGTGGACCAGCCAGGACCCAGACCGGTTCGACCCGGTCCTACCCTGATCGGGTTATGGGCTCGGGTTGGGTCGGATAATTTATTGACCGGGCCGGTACGGCCCGCCGCTCTCTTCCTATTGAGCCCGGTTCGACCCGAATCCGGTCAAACCCGGTTCATCCGAACCGCGGACCGGCCATGACCGGTCCAATACACATCTTGAGAGAGAGAGAGAGACAGAGAGAGAAAGAAGTGAGTGAGAGAGGATTACAAATTAAAAAATATATATATAATAGAAAACGTTCTTGGAAAGAACGTTTTTTTTTTATATTATTTTTTATTTGGCGAGAGATGATAGAGAGGGAGAGAGAAATAGAGTAAGAGGAAAGAGAGAGAAAAAAAAAAGAAATAATATAAAATGGACTAAAACGTGCATCCTTTGTGCGTTATGTACTTTTAATTCTCTTCGTCAGTTTTCTAACAAAGTGGCTGTATATTATTTTTTAAATGTTAAAAATAGATACTTTTTATTATTTTTAAATACAAAACATTCATAGGATAGGTATTTTAATGTTTTGGTTGGAAATTACGAAACTTCTATGCTGAAATTTATATAAACTTTTATGCTCTATGAAAATTTCCGTTCAAAGTAACAACTTGTTATCACTTTTCATTAGTTTTGTTTGCCCCTAACTATCCTTCAATAGTTGACTGGTTAGTTCTATTTTTCTAATAATTTTGTCTTAAAAAAAATTAAAAATTCAAAAATAAAAATCCTTATTTATTCTCCCAAATGCATATGATTACAAATTCACCCTTCCCCTCTTTTGGTAAGAAATGACATAGTGGTCAACGTAAAGCAACAAGAATCGGAATGACGATTTTTTCAGACCGCTCAACAAGCACAAACCGAAATTGCAACCCTGCACCAGTTTGTACATTTTTTTGATAGTTCGCAATTTGATAATCACTTTTAATGATTCATATATATTTAGCTTAACTTAGAGCATCCACATTGAAAAAGAATTTAAGTGTTATTTTTTGACTTTAGTAAAATTTTGTGACATTTGAAGGCTACAATGAACACTTGTACATATTTGAAAATTAGTAGAAAGTTACGAGACACTTCAGATTTTGAACGTATCCTAGCTCCTTTATATTAATTGATGGACCCACAAAAAATAACCAAACATTAGAGAAAAAAAAGGAAAAATATTACCGAATAGGAAAAGGAAAAAAAAAAAAAAATTTGAAATATTTATTTAAAATGTACCATTGTGTGTTAATATTATATATTATAGAGACACTCCAAAAATAACAATTTATAAAATTTTTAATATATATTTTGAGTGTTCCCATTATGGATATTCTTAGAAGTTAAGCTGGAGCTTCCTGAGGTTTTTTACTTCCTATGTATTGGAGACTAAGAACTATAATCGAGGAAATGGTTAAGGAAATTTATTTATTTTCTTCTGACAAATAAAAAAATAACCAAACAAGCAATTTCATCTTCTACAAACAACATAAATTTTATGTATACAAAATTGATATTGTTGATCAAGAAACTTGGACAGAATTATTCTAAACAAGAATCCTCTCCACCTTCTTTGCTCCAATGGTTGAACCACACCTATTATTTTGCCTATATCGATATTAATTTCAGAATAGATTTTTTTATAATTAAATGCCTATACGAATAAATATAATCTACACATATAAGCATTTTTGAAATGGCACGTGGAATATGAATAAACAAAAGAAGATTTCTATATGAAAAATGATGGTTTATACATAGAATCTTTTAAGAAGATCTTGACATATGAAATAAAAATTCAAAAATAAAAATAAAGATTATTCACACTAACTACTCCTACGTTTTATGTTTATTACATATGTTATTCCTACTTTTAAACTAATTATACTGATCATTCCTACATTTTTGATTTATTACACAGAGTACCCTACTTTAAAATAAAAATATAAAAATATATAATATTAAATACTCTATCTTAAAATAAGGGTACTCCGTGTAATAAACGAAAAAAAGTAGGAATGGTCGGTTTAATTAGTTTTAAAGCAGAAATACCTATATTATAAATAAAAAATTTAGAGCAATTGTAAATAATCCTAAAAATAAACATCTAAGAAGCCTAATAATGGATGTCGTCCCAATAACAGATGGGCCAATATTTCCTCTTTCCGTAACTATGAGTCCTCCTCGGTCACCCTTTATTGACTCACTGACATGTGGGCTGGGACAATACTCTCGAATCTGGCCGGCTACTGAGGAAACAATTTAACCGCCGGCTGCTGGAGGAAAGGATCTGCAAGCTCATCCTAATAGTCTAATTAATAACAGTTTTTTTTTATAATTTTGATGAGAATGTATCCATATGAAAGGCTCTCTGGAACAAATAAATAATAAAATAATAAATAAATTCTTCTCTGTCTGTTATATATACTCTTCTCCAATAAATTTACTCCATTTTTTCTTCAATTACAAAGTTTTTTTCTTTGTATTTTCCTTCCTTCCATTTCTTTTGCTATATTGTTGGAGTTCCAGAAACAAAGCTCTGCTTTTGTTCCCAATATGCAAACAACAAAGCCCAGGTAATCAAATCTCCTTCCTTTACTTTCAGTTTCAAACAAAACCCAAGCTTTATATCAGAAACCCTTTGTTGCGGGCTTTTCTTGATTTTTCTTGTTTATATGGATTCCTTTTTGAAGTTCATATTATTATTGATTTTTTTGTCATTTTGAAGATCGGTTCTTTCGTCTCCCAGTTCGAAACCAGCTCCAAAATGGGGCAAAAGAATGAGCTTTTCGTTGGATTCATCGGAGGCGAAGGCACCGAAGGTGCTCGATCGAAAGCCCTCCCTAAAGTCCCCATCTTCATTCGAGGTTCGATACATCAAACCCTAATCTTCGCATCATATTGCCATTTTTAGGACGATTTCGATCGTTGCGTTTGTGTCCAGAAAAGGACTCCAAGAGAAGAGCAGGTGAGCCACCTCCAAGAAGAGCTTCGGAAGGCTAAGGAGGAGAAAAGCCGAGTTCTTGAAGAGCTGGAAGAGTCGAAGAGGAAAACAACGATGCCGGTGGCGTCGGGGAACATACAGAAGGAAGTGGAGAAAGCAAAGGAATCGGAAAGGAAGATGCTGAAGTCGTTGATCGAGCAGACGAAGCAGTTCGAGCGAACGAAGATATCGCTCGAAGAAGCCAAGCTCGAGATTAGGTCACTCCAAGACATGATCAAGAGCTCGGAGGTTTCGAACTCGAAGAACTATATTGGCGGTGGCAAAGGTCTAGCGAAGAGCCAGAGCGACCGAAACCTCGCGAAGCTCCAAGATCCGGTCGATCTGGACGTGATTCGAGCGAGGCAAGAGATCGGGATGGTCAACAAGGAGCTCGAGCTGGCCACCGCGGCGGAAGAGAAGAGCAAGAGAGCAATGGACGGCCTAGCGCTCGCGCTCAAGGAAGTGTCGACCGAGGCCAACCAGGCGAAGGCGAGGCTCTCGACCAGCCAGACCGAGCTAGAGAGGGCGAGATCGGAAGCAGAGAGGTCGAAAGCGACGCTGGCGGCCACGGAGGAGAAGCTGCAGGCGGCGGAGGAAGAAGCCAGGGAATTGCAATCGAAAGCTGAGGATTTAGTCACTGCTTGGTGCGAAAAGGAGAACGGATTCATAAACTGCATGAAGATTTCCGAAGAGGAGATCGCCGAGCTGAGGCGGGAGAAAGGTAAATTGATCGATTCTCTGAGAGTTTCCAGAGAAGACTACGCGAAGCTCCGGGACATACTCAAGCACGCGGTGAACGAAGCCACTGTGGTGAAAGAAGCATTGGAGATTGCCAGGAACGAGAATTCTCAGCTCGAAGATTTGTTGACGGAGAAGGAGAGTGCCTACCAAAGCATCAAGCAGGAGTACGAGTGCCTCAAGGTCAGCGAAGCTGCAGCGGCCGATAGCGTAAAGGAACTGAAGGGCTTTCTCGCTGCCACTTCGAGCATGGACTATCCCGACACCGACTACTACAGCAGAACTCCGGGGAGCGAGGAGGTGAAAGAAGGCAAACCATCGGAGCGATGGAGAGGCGAGTCGAGTAAGCACAATGGGAGGAGGCACTCTCTCGGAGGATCGGTTATGGGGTCTCTATTCGATCCCGATGGCCCGTCGGTGGAGTCGAGCGGTCAAGTCTTCGGCTCGATTAGTAATGTATCGGATTCCAGGATCCCGTCGTCGCTGTTTACTTACGACATGGAAGCATCGAACTCCGGTGAGTTGATTCGTGTCGATAGGACGGCACCTGAAGGGGAAAAGAAGAGGAAGAAGACAACGATACTGAAAAGATTTGGAGACATGCTGAGGAGGAGGAGCTTCCACAAGTAGTGTGTTCTTCTTTTTCTTCGCTTGTTTGAGAGTTATTTGGTATGATTTAGTTTCTTTGGAATAGTTTTCTGTGATACTTTCTCACTTGCGCCAGTTAAAAGAATGAACTACACAAATGATAACATGCGATTATACTTCTCTCAAAGAAAATGTTTTGCCATACTAGTTATAATAGAAAATTTGTTGTAAAAAAAAACATTTTTAAACAAATTAACTAAACAAACAACGGAGGAGGCTGTTTTTTTCTTTTCTTTCGTTTAGTTTTATTTTAGTTTTTTTTTTTTTTAAATTTGTTATAGCAATAGTTTTTTGAAATAAATTAAAAAAATAAAATTTAACATCCAAAATAAAATATGCTATCTTTGAACAAAAAAAAAAAAAAAAAAAAATCTGCCATAAGAATATTACGTCTGTCGTCGAGCAGATTTCGAGCGACCATAACTATTTGTTTTGAAATCGTTTTTCGTCAAACAATAGGTCGATTTGTATGTTTTCGACGAGAGTAACACAATTCGTGTAAAAAAAAAAATTCATCTAAAACAAGACGCATATGTTACAAGCAAAAATATAAAATTTAAAACTTTAAAATATCATAACTTTTGACTGAGAGATCGAAACAAGGTCCAGTTTGTGCAAAAATGATTGTATCGAAAAGTACTACGGAATAAACTGTTACACCGTTTGACGGACTTCGAAAAAAATTTGAATCGCAAAAAATCGATGTTTCGACCTCCAAATTTTACTTTCGATAATTTTATTTTCGAAATTTTTTATTATCTATACTAATTTGTTATTATCTATTACTAATATGAATAATAATTAGTTTGTTATTTGTTTTAGTTATCTATACTAATTTTTGGACGTCGAAAATTTAAAAAAACCAAATTAGTCTTGTAATTTCATTTTTTGACAAATTGTTTTGTTTTAGTTAATTTGTTTAAAAATATTTTCTGTACAACAATTTTTTTGATTAGTATTATACTACAAATTTTTTAACAAAATATTTCCTGTTCAGAAAATTTTAAAAAATCAAATTAGTATTGTCAAAAATTTTAAAAAACCAACACAAAGACTTTAAAAAAAAACCAAAAAAAAAAAACCATTATCAGATTTCGCCAACTTTGTTGGCGAAAATTTGGTAAACCCAAATTTGCGCCAAAGTTGGCAAAAATTTGACAAATATAATTTTTTTATTATTATTTCATATATTCGCCATCAAAGAAGGCGAAAGATTTCGTGATTTCAAATTTTTGAAAAATTATTTCGTTTTAGTTAATTTGTTTAAAAATATTTTCTGTACAATAAATTTTCTGTACTAGTTACAGTTTGAATGAAACAATTTGTGTAGCTAATAATCTGTCTGCAACGTCACTCTCAGTGAACCTTATTTTACTAATGATGCTCTAACCTTATTCTACATTTAATTTGTTGTTGTTGAAATCTTGGACCCCAAATTGCATTAGAAAGTTCCAACTACTAATTTTGGACATTTTTAAATGAGTTATTTGTATTTATGCTTTATAGTCCTAAAGCTGAACTAAAAATCGAACCGCTACAATTTATCCGACCACGATTGGCCGAATTATTTTAACCTAGGATGGGCTGATGTCATTTTTTTTGTCCGGCCAATAATGGCCGGACACGCAACAGGATTTCGATTTTCGGTTCAGCCTTCGAACTGTAAAGCATTTTTATTTTTAAATAACATATGTTTTACAAATACAAAAGGTCTATTTGGCAATTGTTGGGATATTGGTTATAAAATATTTTAAAAGTACCAGTTATAAGCGGTGATGAGAGGTCCGATTTTGGATGATTTTAAGTAGCGACTTTTAAACTAATCTAACTCATGTTTGACAATCATTCACTACCACATCAAATAGACCGCAAAATTTGAAGAACTCACTTTTTTTTGAAAAAATAGTTATCAGATAAGACTTTAAGAGAAATAAAGATAAGAAATAAAAAAAAAAATATAATAGGGTATTTGTAGTTCTAGTTATATTTCTTGGTAAGAATATAAATGAAATAAAAAAAATAAAAACCCTCAAAATATTTCAATTTGGAGTGTTCATAAAGACGTCCATAATTACACTGCACCGATTTTAAATTTTTTTTGAACCAACCAAAAACAGTGGTTCAAAAATATTACCAAACAATTTTTTTTTAAACATTTATGACCAAAAATAGTGGTAAAAAAAAATTTATCAAACATTTTTTTTTAAACACTTCATAAATGATCGACTAAAAAATCCTCTAAAATACCATTGCTCCATTTGTACATGCTTCGAGTATATAATATTGTGGATAACTGAAAAATCTTATACCATCCTTGTTATATATTTATAGATTTCTAAGTCTCTTCGTGCAGGGTACGTCACCAGGCAAATTGGCATTTAGTTTTATGAGTTCAAATTGTGTGAACATTCGGTTATGTTTTCTACCAAACGGTTGGACCAATGCTTAAGTTAAATTTTTAAATATGACTAATCAATTAAGTTTAACATTATGATAATCGTACAATCACTATAGTAATTTATAATTTATACTTAAACTCAGCATTGCCCATGTCTGATCTTATATGTTATCATATTTGCTTCTGTATATTGCTTTGTTCGTCTAATATGTATTTGCAGAAAAGCAATGGATATATGCAATGAAGAAAAAATGATGAGCCAGAGACGACGTTATAACAGAAAATTTTGTCCAACCACCTACGACTTATCCGGAACCTCGCACTCGGGGATTCCGTTGCCCGGTCAGCGGACCGGGGTCGAGGGGGCAGCGCCCCTCATAAGAGTTTGGGGACGAAGTCCCTTAAAGGTATTCAGATTTTCAGATCTGGTTATCTTTAGACAACTGCCGTCAAGAAAAAAATGCGTCTTCAAGTCAGCGGATACTTCAGAAGATTTGCGTCATCGGTGCTCTTGATCTTTTATCTTTTATTTTGTATTTTACATTTTATTTATAGGACCAAATGTACATCGGGTTCGCAATTGGCACTAGGAAGCTCAAAGCCATATTAAACCATAACCTACTCCACTCAAAACAGCCTGAACCAAACCAAACCAAACCTGGACCCAACATTCTGAAAACAGACCAAAAGAGTTCGGACCGAACTCGGCCCGAACTCGGGCACCCTAAGACCCAGTTTGCAACGTTACTCCGTGAGACCAGGATTCTAACGTTTGAATTTCTGAACGTTGGACATCCGAACTCGGCTCGAACTCGGTTCAGAAAAATCCTATAAATAGAGAAGATTTTTTCCATTCTAAATCACTCATCCATTCTTCATTCTTCTCATCTATTCTTGAGTGTTACCCTGAGCTATAAACATTTCCTATTCCCAAGATCAACTCCCAGCCTTCTAGTGCCAACACGGTTCCGATTTAGAAGTCTGATCGAGTTGTAAAAAGCTTGATTTGTCAAGTTCTCTACAAGTTTGAAGTTGGCGTGTCCTTCAGATCAAATGCACGTTTGAAATCTTTCGAACCTTCAAATCAAAGCTCAATGTTGTAAGAAGTCTGCAAGCCTTCGGATCAAAGTTTGTGATTCACTATTGATGATTATAATGGATACAACTCCGAGCAAGAGTTCTCTGGCCTGGACTAGTCATCTCAGAGAAAAACCAGGATAAAATCGCGGTGTTTGCGTTTGTTCTTCTTACTATTCTTTACTGTGCATATTCTTAATTGTTATATATGTTGGTAATTTACTGCATTTACTTAGAATTTTTAATTGGTGATTATTTTTTGCTGCACACGCACTAACTCTATTCAGCCCCCCTCCCGAGTTGCTACACAATCCTACAATTGGTATAAGAGCAGGTTTTCATTAAACTGTTCTTACTTTATATACTCTCTGAATTGGTTTCTGATCCCAATTGCTCCTACAATTGGTATCAGAGCAGGTACTCTCTTGATACATACTTAAACTCCTAGTATAATTATATGGCAACCTTGAGACCCTTGTACACCAATAAAGGTGAATGCCAGTCTACAAATAGACCACCCCTATTTGATGGTACGAATTACACTTACTGGAAGACACGCATGAGTTTTTATTTGAAATCACTTGATTTTGAACTTTGGACCATAGTGATTGATGGTTACACAAAGTCTACTATCATTTCTCCTCTTACTTCCAATGTAGTTAACAAATATTATTATGACTACACGAAGGAAGAAAAAGCAGCTGCTAGCCTTGATGTTAAGACAATAAATATTTTATTTTGTGCTTTAAATGAAATTGTATTTGATCTAATCTCTACTTGCTTGACATCACATGAGATATGGAATCGCCTGAAAATTACTTATGAGAACATGCATGAAAATAAAGCTAGTGATTCTGAAGAAGAAGAAGAAAGTTCTCGCAACTATGCAAACACAAACATATGGCACGAGAGCGAAGCTAGTGACTCAGAGGAAGAATAAAATCCTCATAACATTGCAAACATGTGCCTAATGACATCAACAAATGAGATAGCAGAAAGCTTAGAAAGAAATACAAGCATTTGGTGCGAAAGTGAAGCTAGCAATTCGAAAAAAGAAAGCCCTCGACATACTACATGTTTATGCTTAACGGTAGCGAGGTAACAGATAATCCTTTATTTGAAAAGTTTCCTTATGATGAATTATCTGATGCTTTCAATGATTTACTTGATGATTACAAGAAGCTTAGGAATAAGTATAAGCAAGCTAGAAAAGAAATTAAGTCTTATCAGCTTGATAATGAAAAGCTTATTTGTTTATTGGATGAAGTTAGAGATACTTCCTTTTCTGATAACTCTGCTGAGATTTTCACACTTGAGCTTAGATTGCACGAGGCACTTAAATGCATTGAGAAAATCACTCAAGAAAATGCTAGTCTTAAGGAAAAATTATAATAAAAAAGAAGTATTTTATTGCTTCACAAGGAATTGATGCTCTTGCTGTTAAATATGATAATTTATATGCTAATTCTAAAAAGTTAGAGGTTAGATTGAAAAAAAAAGATAATGCAACATATGACTCAATCTAACACAAGTCATGTGACTCATCACAAAGTCACACACGACATATCATTTGTAAATGAAGCAAGCAAAACTAAAACTTCTCATAATCATGCTTTTTATTACAAGTATCCACGCAAGACACAACGCACCACATTACATAGTCATACTCACCATGCTACACCTAACACTAATGTCCATGCTACATGTGTCACGCCCCAGTCCCAAAATGTCAGGAACTAGGCCACGTGTCACTGGCCAGCTGACACGTCACTAAGGGCTTAATCCACTTTGATGGACCCAAAGGGACGTGCTACGCTGTCCTAAAATACTACAAGTATAGAACAGGTAAAACTATCTCATCCAAAAAAAAATGTCAGAAAAGCAAGTGCTGAAATATATATATATATAACTGAGTCTGATACAGTACACAACTGGTGAGAATACAAGCCTACTACAAATACTGATAATAGCGCAGAAAAATCAGATAGACTAAGCAATGTCTATCTGATCAAATCATCTCCATCTCCAGGTAGCAGCATCTAGGGTCAAGCCTACTCTGAGGGTATCTCCTCGAGCTCCTCCTCGGTAGCACATCTGGCCTCCTGATCAGGCCCGTACACTGTGGGGTAGAAAGCCTCATCTAGATCTGGCAAGGAACCAGGTCCTCAGTGGGACGTAACAAGATACAGAAAAATGACATGCCATGTAATATAAATACTGAATAAAGAAATAAAATAAATACATGGTGCTAACCATACTAAGTGAAAATGCAAGTAAAGATCCAGTAGTACGCATGGGAATGTGTGGCTAGACATACGCTGACGTAATTCACCAATCGTGGCGACTGGCTAGTATAGGTGTCGTATGCCCCCGACTCAGGGAACTCTGCAATCGACCATCTCTGATACGAAGGTATAAAACATTATTGGAGGGGTGTCCCATACGTCTACCAGTTATCTTTCCCATCCCAATGAAACTAAATGTCAAGTTGTATTTTCTTCCTGAATTATTCTAATCCGTGATGCGGGTCACACGTATTGGTAGCTAATCAAATACGCAGCTCGCATCCAAATATGCATGGCAACCATGTTGCGTGTTCCCGTGATAGGGTCTAGGAGAATATTAGAATACTCTCTCAGTTGTGGGTGAGTCTGTAAATTGTCAATCATAACAGCTGACTGTACCCAAGGCAGTTTCAGGTAATCAGGGTATATGAAATTCAGGAACAAAGCAGATATCAACAATTGAATTTAAACATTAACTTGGCAAGGTATACTTGCCTACTCCTTGATGTTGTTGATAACCTGATCTCACAGTCAGGTTTGAAGGTGCTGGTGACAGGGGGTCACTGGCTGTGCTGTAGTTGGTCTCTGTTACAACAGATAGTGTTTGTGAATATCTTGGTTGCAAATAATAAGTATACATCTATACTTATATACATATATATGATATAGATATATATATATATATATATATATATATATATATATAGTATGTATATAGATATAGTATATATATAGCAGTATATATATAGTATTTAAAGAACAGACAAATGCAGGTAAATAGTAGCAGGGTATATCCACTGCGATATAATATAGGTAATTTGAAATGATAGTACAGGAATTAAATACATATATATATATGTACTATAGTATAGATAATAAAAGGAATTGACAGTGCATGAATTTAATACGTATATAAATGCTGTATTTATTTAGCAATATAATATAAGTAGTAGCAGGGTCTATATGTGACCACTGTAAATATACATATATAGATAGGCTGTAATATCCAGCACAGTATTATTTATATAGTATATATAATATATAGATAATGATATTGCAGAAATGTAAATTTACATATATAGAATAAGCTGTATTATCCAGTTGGATATATATATATATATAGTAGATATATATATATATAAATATAAGTGCAGGAAATAAATGCAGAAAGATAAAATAAAAGAAAAATGCATAGTATATAATATATATACATATATACTATAATTATAATAGTAATAATATAACATATATGAAATATGTTATATATAATATTTATATAAATATATGAATACATATATTTATATATATATATAGAATTTAACAATTGCATATATATAAATTTTATTATATATAACATATGTATAATATGTTATATATATAACTATTATATATATATATATATATATATATATATATATATATATATATATATATATATATATATATATATATATAAATAAATATGTTATACATATGTATATATAACTATTAATTATATATATATATATATATATATATATATATATATATATATATATATATATATATATATATATATATATAACATAATATATATATATATATAGTAGATATATATATATATAAATATAAGTGCAGGAAATAAATGCAAAAAGATAAAATAAAAGAAAAATGCATAGTATATAATATATATATACATATATACTATAATTATAATAGTAATAATATAACATATATGAAATATGTTATATATAATATTTATATAAATATATGAATACATATATTTATATATATAGAATTTAACAATTGCATATATATAAATTTTATTATATATAACATTTGTATATATGTTATATATATATATATATATATATATATATATATATATATATATATATATATATATATATATATATAACATATAAATAAATATGTTATACATATGTATATATAACTATTATATATATATATATATATATATATATATATATATATATAAGTAAATATGTTATACTATATACATATGTATATATATACTTATATATAATAATAATAATATATAGTATACATATACTGTATACTGTATTTATACAGTATATTAAATATAATATCTATTATATATTATAGATATACATATATATATACATATATATATATACATATATATACATATACATATACATATACATATAGGATTATATATATACATACATATATATTAGGTATTAGGAGTATACCTACTGACAGGTGGGCCCTAGGGGTTGCCGACGGCGAGTGGACGGCGGCGGAGCTGGCCGGAGACGGCCGGAGGAGCAGCAACAGTAGCAGTGGCCACTGGCGGCAGCAACAGCAGCAGCTTGCGGGGGCTCTGGCCGGCGGAGGAGCTGCGGAGGTGGCCGGGCAGGCGGCGGGTTCGGGAGAGGGGGAGGTGGCGGTCAGGTTGGTGGTGGTGGCGGAGCTCCACGACGGTGGTGGTGGCGGCTAGGGGCGTCGGGGATGAAGGTGGCAGCAGCTATGGTTAGGTGGTGGTGGCTGCTGCGGGGGCTAGGGCGGCCGGAGGCGGTGTCGTGGGGAGGTGAGGTGGTGGTGGTAGGTAGGGGAGGTCGGGGCGAAGCTTTTGGGGAGGGTGGCGGTGGTCGGCGATGGCCGGAGACGGCGCTGGAGCTGGATGGGAGTGGTGGTGGTGCTGTGGACAGTGAGGGCAGAGGGAGTTTGTGAGGGCTGTGGCCGGCAGAGCAGGGCGGCTCAGGCGGGTGCCAGTGGCCGGAGGGAAGGGGAGGGGAGTGGCGACGGGTTCGGCGGTGGTCCGGTGGCCGGAGGGTGGCCGTGGTGGCGGTGGGATGGGTTTGAATGAAGGGGAGGGCTAGGGTTTATATAGGTTTAGGCCTAATGGCATTCTCGTAATTAAGTGGAACTTCAGGGGTATTTTGGTAATTCTGGATTTTTGGGATATTTCCAGCATATTTTTCTGGAAGTTATGGGTGGGTCCCACTCACCTATGGTCTAGCCAATAGGATTTGACCACCTAGCATGCAATTTTGCATATAAACCCCTAACTTTTCAATAATTGCATAAATGCATAAAATTTATATTTTGCGTAATTTCGCAATTTACCAAATTTCAGATACTGATTTCCCGTAATTCTGAATTGTACAAAAATAAGGGAAATAGCTGGGGAAAATGTTTTAGACAGTATAGGGTGAGTCTGGGTAGATGCAGGGTCTGATATTTGCAGGTGATACAGTCATCGTATTTATTATTTAATAAATACTGCGCACGGTGTTCACTAATTATTTAGAGGTTATTAGGGTCATAATTTTTCTACGCTGTCAATACGATAATTGTAATATAATTAGAGTAGAATATTATCGTATTTTTGGTTGGGCAATCAGGTGCCTACTGGTCCTCAAATCTCTAAGGGTACAGAGATGGATAAAGAGCAGAAAATTAAATAGGAAATAATTACATACGTTTGTAACGATATTTGTGCGACTAAAACGAAGCATCAAACGAGGTTTCTGGAAGTTGCACAAAATACAGAAAAAGTAGTCTAACAAGTCTAGGGCAGGTATGTAAAATTTGTTTAGGATTTAACAACTAGTGGAATGCCCTAATTAATTGTGTAACAGACATGTGCACAATCAGCAGAATATATAATAAATAAATTTTTAAAAAGTTGTCATAATTCTAATTAGTCTAAACTAATCCTAATTTACTGAAATCTGGTCGAGGGAGTTTACAACATGTCACTATTCTGGACAAAAAAGACATTTCACAACAGTGTAATTTAAACAGTTGGTTAGTATGAACAAGTTTATGTGGATACTAAAAGCTAACAAATATGGATCCAAATCTTGGATACCAAAATTTCTGCCTAATGATGTAGGTAGAACGCTTTGTGTCGGAATTTAGCACCAAGGAGAGCGTTGGTGATTGCAAAGCTATAAAGGTCATCTTCCAAGCAATTACACCAACATAAATATGGCTACTTGAGCCATCTTGGTAACGTGCTAATTGATTCTTCCTAGAATGGCTAAATTTGTAGAATCTAACATATTTTTTTATCAATGTCTTATTACTATCTCTTATTGATATCTTAAGTTGTTTCAAGTGTGAGATGTAATACTAGCATGCTTATTTAATTTTCTTTTAATTACTTCTATTCAGCATGACTAGTTAATTAGCTTAAGTTCACACTATGGTTTCACTTTTCTTCTATTATTATGAAACAATTGTCTATACATGCTTTATATCCTTTAGTAAACTTAATTTGTCAAAAATTAAGATTCTGCATTTTGATGCTGTATAAAGATATAATTTGCTTAGAGTCCTTTTAATCAATGTTCTTTAAAGTTATAATTACTTTTGATTATAAGCCGAAAGGCCCTTTTGTCAAAAATGCGTAAATAACCTAAGCGACACGGTACTTAAGTGTCTTCGGACCACCGCTAGTTGGGATCCGGCCCCTACAGCTAACCTAAGATGATCAATACTTTATTAAATAAAGATTTGTTAAGTTCTATTTGCAATTATTTTCAGAATATGTCACGACCCGCACCCGGATATTCGGGCACGAGTACGTGGGTACGTCCAGCCTACGCCGCAGTGTCGGCGGTAGTACGCTGTCTAGATCATATTCACAGGTAATTTAAAATCTATCTCATCCACACGAATAAATAGACAAGGATAATGACAGGGAAATAGAATTGCTAAGATTTCAAAATATTTAATTTGTGACAACCAAATCCACAGTTAATACAAAACCAGAGGATAAATCGGGGACAAACCCGATTACTGTGCTGAAAGGAAATACTAGCTAACTGGTTGACTACTCCTCAAAGGTAGTCTCCTGAGTAGGAACCGGCTTCTCAGCTGTATCACCTGCTACCTCATAGGGGCCATAAAGGTGGGGGCAAAGTTCTCATCATCGCCTAAATCAACGGATCCAGTCAGGAAAGGAGCAAAGTACACAATGCACAACAAAGCTTAAACTAAATATTTATGACAAGTAGAAAAGAAACTGTCTAGTATCATATTGAGAATATGCATAAAAGAAGTAACAATAACTAAGAGTTAAGGCTATAAACAGGAATATGAGTAAACAGGAATAATATGAGACAGGAAATGAAACTACAATAAGACAACATGAACTGCAACAAGACAAGAAGCTATGTGTGTGAACTTGTATTTATTTTAGAATACATAGTTGGCATGTAGGGGTTTATAAGGCTAATCCGGCCGTCATAGACGGCTATTAAACATGAATAATCGAGATCCAGCTGAGGGTACAGTCGCGTACCAACAGCTATTAGTCACGGCAGGGGGAAGGGTAAACTACATGCCTTCTAGTATTCTCCTACCCGACACGAAAAGCAAGACATGAACTCCAGTATTCAAGATATGAAATCCAGTACTCTAACACTACGTGTAATCATCAATGGTACTAGTAGAGCAAGGAATTAATTATCACAATATAAAGATTAAACTTTGAAGTGCAGGTACTTGCCTGATGTTTGGATCCAATTATAGTTTTGTATCTCGGGGAAATTTTCAGAAATGTGTCCAGATGCTTAAATAAACATTACCATCATACTCAGAAGATATCAAATAGCTAGAAACGCCTGTCCTTGGGTCCAATTTGGAGACAAGGGCAAAAACGGCAATTTCGGGCCAAAACGGGGTCCACCGGTGGCCCGCTTTGCACCGAAAAATGTGTCAGGGTCAAAGGTCTTCAAATTCACCAAACTTAGTGTCAACAGGTCAGGAACGATGATACGAACCCAACGGAACTTCCAGAATTGAATTCCGATGAGCCGATCACAAAATCGCCCGTCGAGCGGGGTCTGTGGGGCCCACGACACGCGATTTCGTCAACGTTCTCAGAATCGAACCAAACTTGGGTCAAAGGACCAGCGTATCGCTACGAGTCCGATGGCGCAAGTTTCGTTTCGATCCGACGTGTGTACTCAAAGTTAGGATGAATTGCAAAAAAGTCGGATACGGAGCGATGTCCGCGGATACGCGTTGATTCCGGTGTGCACGCACACTCGAATCAGCTTCCGCGAAAACCCACACGTCCGTATCAACGACGCGCACGTATCTGTGAAGACCGCACGCGACCAAGTCGTCCCGTTTGGCGGGGCGTACTCAGTTCTGGGGTGAAACAGGGTCTGATTTTTCCCTGTTTTTGGATCGCGGTGTGCGATCACCACAGGACGCGATGCCCCGAGCGGTTTGTCCGGGCACCGAGAGGGTCATACAGGCTACGCGTTGTAATTTACGGAATCGAAATCGGAGATACGGGGTGCGAGATACGAGTACCTGAACTGGCTCTTCGAAACTGAGGTTTTCGGTGTTCGACACGTGTCTAGGACACCGTGTCTGTAAACCCCCTGAATTTTCAAAATTTTAAAAACTGGATTTTTCACAATTTTCTGAAATTTTTCTGTAATTTAAAAACAGGGTTTTAATTTTTTATATGATTTTTAATTGATAATAAATGATATTAAAATATTATGAAAATAATATTTTTGGGTGTAAAATGAAAAACTGGACTTAGGACAATTTTTCTGGAATTTATCGGACCCCGGACCTATTTTTAAAACACCTAAAACTATTTATTTAATTAATTGTATTATTTATTATTATTATTATTATTATTTTAATTTATTTAAACCCAAACCCTAAGCCCACCAGAGCCCGGCCCAGCCCAACCAAGCCCATGGGCTATCGGGTCGGGTCGGCCAAACCCGAACCCGCAGCCCCCAAACCCGTTTCCGCCTGCGGGTCGGATCGGCTCCGCCCAACCCGCTCCGCCCGACCCGACCCGCTACTCCTTCTCCCCCACGACCCCTCGCTGCCCGCTTCCCGCGCCGCCCCGTCCGGCCGCGGCCGCCCGATCCGCTCGGCCATGCACCCCCGCAAGCTCCGCCACGTCGCCCACGACCACCCCCTCTCTCCGCCTCCTCCGCCCCACTCGAACCCCGACAGCCCTATAAATCTCCCCTCCCCCTTCCTCTCCGGCCACCGCTCCTCCCCACCACGCCGCCACCACCTCGCCGCCTCTCGCCTCGACGCCGCGTCCCTCGCCGACCTCCACCACCCTCCTCCCGCCGCTTCCAGCGCCTCCGGCAGCCACCGCAGTCGCAGCCACAGCAACAGCAGCAGCGGCAGCAGCTCCACCGCCCCAGCCGCGCCGCCGCCGCCGGCGAGCCCCCAGCCACCGCGCCGCCCTCCGCCGCAGAGGCCCGGCCCCTCCGCCGTTGTCCGGCTTCCCTCCGCCCAGCTCCGGCGAGAAATCCTCAAACCCTAACCCTAATTCAGTCCCTGTGTCGGACACAGGACACAGTGTCCTGTGTCGTGTCGGACACGATACGACCCTGGTTTTCGGGTCTCCTTCAGGTACGTGTAACTTTTTGCTCGTAGCTCCGTTTTCGTTTTCGCAAACTGCGTTGCGAAGCCTGTATGACCCTCTCGGTGTCCGGACAAACCGTTCGGGGCATCGCGTCCTGTGGTGATCGCACACCGCGATCCAAAAACAGGAAAAAACCAGACCCTATTTCACCCCGGAACTGAGTACGCCCCGCCAAACGGGACGACTTGGTCGCGCGCGGTCTTCACAGATACGTGCGCCTCGTCGATACGGACGTGTGGGATTTCACGGAAGCTGATTCGGGTGTGCGTGCACACCGGAATCAACGCGTATCCGTGGACATCGCCCCGTATCCGTACTTTCTGGAACGCGCCCTAACTTTGTGTACACACGTCGGATCGAGACGAAACTTGCGCCATCGGACTCGTAGCGATACGCTGGTCCTGTGGGTCAAGTTTGGTTCGATTCTAAGAACGTTGACGAAATCGCGTGTCGTGGGCCCCACAGGCCCCGCTCGACGGACGATTTTGTGAACGGCTCATCGGAATTCAATTCTGAAAGTTCCGTTGGGTTCGTATCAGCGTTTCTGACCTGTTGACACTAAGTTTGGTGAATTTGGAGACCGTTGACCCGGACGCATTTTTCGGTGCAAAGCGGGCCCACCGATAGACCCCGTTTTGACCCGAAACTGTCGTTTTTGCCCTTGTCTCCAAATTGGACCCAAGGACAGGCGTTTCTAGCTGATTGATATTTTCTGGATCTGATGGTGATGTTTGTTTCAGCAACCGGAGTACCGCCTGCAATTCCCGCCGAAGTCAGAACTGCGAACCGAGCCGGAACCACAGGCAAGTGTACCTTGCCAAAACTTGCAGCTTTGTTACCTATTTCTTGGACTTAGTTATATATCAGTGGGCAAGTAAAGCTTGTCAAATTCTCAGATAATTCTGGTTAAAGTATTTACTTGATTGCTTGTAGTTTCATAAGTAACTTGCTTAACTGCTCAACCCAGGACACCTGACACTCTTCATGTGATGGAATTGCCTGAGATATACCTGGTGATTCCGTATAGGTTACATTTTTCATGTCATTACAGTTTACATGCTTAACAGTTTACATGCTTAGATTCTATCCTGACTCATTGCATTAGTTCAATCTTGCGTGACTTGTACCTGATATTTCTGGAACTGTGACGTGAGATTACATGGGGTGGGGAGAGTATTACCATATCAAGGCTGATTATAATATAAATAATGTTATCTGGAGGTGTCCTAGTCTCTGATACAGAGCTTTGGCACAAGTTCTAGCTCTTCGAGAAAATACTGCTATGGTTTCTTCGACACTGATCCTGTAGTAGTCTCAGCCTGAGTATGACTAAAACTCTCACTTGCATATCACTAGCTGGTTTACATATTTACCCTGCTGTTTATTTTATTGCTGCACTGCATATGTTTGGCTTGTATTCTCTGTACCTTGTTATGTCCCCTGAGGACCTGGAATGGACTATGTCCCCAGGTATAACCGAGGAGAACTACCCCGAGGTGTACGGTACAGGAGCACTCCTTGGAGCAGAACCCGGAACCGAGGACGAGATAGTTGCAGAAGACTTCTCCTAAGCACCGGCTTCATATTCACAGTATTTTCATTTCAGCATTTTATTTCCTGACTTTTCCTTAAAATGTAACAGAATAATTCTCGGATTTGTTTCCCGAGACACTTATTTGATATTGCTTATTTATTCTATTTGCATTATTTCCGTCATTAATCTGTGTTATTCTGTGGATGAGAATAGTAATACCTGAGACTTGTACTTAGTACTGCTAGACTACAGCTTAAGCATGCCCTGATGGATCCATTAAATTGGGTTGTCCATCGGTGCGTGCTGCTGGCCATTGCTCTCGTGCTCAGTCCCTCGTCATTTTGGGACTGGGACGTGACATGGTTTTTGTGGTGGCCCATGCAGGTCTACGACTAAATTGTTCGGTTTCAACTTAGGGACCGAACAGGCCTGCAATAAGATAGGATAAAATTTTAGGATCTCATCCACTTGCTTGAATCGTTTTTGATATCTGTATCGTATTCGAACTAACTTCATCTTGCATCTTGCCTTGTTTCCTGTGCGCCTCTTATTGGGTATTTTGGATACAGGAAAATGGACCCACAAGAGTGCAACGAGACTCCCGTCGGAACACCACAACCTACAGGTGTCACCTACGACGACGAAGTGACACCAGTCGGAGGAGTTCCACCAACTCAACAGAGCCAGCAGGCAGGTCAACCTACCTCCCGATTCCGGCGCGATGACATCCCACCTCCGCCGCAGTTCGTTCCACCAATGCCCGTGTTCCCACCAGGACAGCCAATCGACGGGCAACAAATATTTCAGATGATCTACGGGATGATGCAAGCACAGCAACAAGTCCAACACGAGGCTCAGCGTCGCGAAGCTAATTTCTTGAGGGACAGCATTGTAACTGCACTGGAGCAGGCCAACCTACCAGCTCGACGGCCAACTACAGGCTCAATCACTGACTTCCGCCAACTGAAGCCCCGCACTTTTTCTGGAAAAAAGGAGCCCACAGAAGTTCATGAGTGGCTCACCAACATTCGGCATCAACTTGAAGCAGCTGAACTTCCACGGGAACGCTGGATGACTGCAGTCCGAATGCAATTGACGGACAATGCCCATCACTGGTGGCTATCCGAGGAGATGCGACTCGGACCAGACCGAGTCACCTGGGAGGAGTTCTCCAGACTCTTCCAGGAAATGTACATTCCTGCCATCGCTCGATCAGAACTGCGGGACAAATTCAATCGCCTCACTCAGGACTCCATGACGGTGGAAGAGTACAACGCAGAATTCATTCGTCTGAGCCGCTTCGCCCCCACCCTGATCCCGACTGAGGAAGAGAAGGCCGAGAAATTCTTCGACGGACTGAACATTGAGCTGCAGAAACTAATTGGGTCCGTCGCACCAACATCATACTCGGACGTCCTTACTGCGGCTCGACGCATAGAGCGCGTCACCAAGAGAGAGACCAGACTGAAGCGGTCGTCCCCATCCGCACCAACCAAAGCAGCACAAGAAGAATCTGCAAAGAGACCGCACCAACAGCAGAAAGCATCTACACCACCAGTGGTAGTCCTCCTTACTTGTCATTACTGTGGCAAAGCAGGCCATATCGCCAAGGAATGCCGACGCAGACTAGGATTGTGTTTGGCATGCGGATCCCGTCAGCATTCGGTAAGGGATTGCACTCAACGTGGAGAAGGAACACCAAGGGCGAACCAGCAAACTCCACCAGCACCTCGAGCAGCACCCTACCAGCAAGCTCAGCAACAGCAGAGGAATCTACCTCAAGGACGAGAGCAGGCTTACGCGATGACTGTGCAGGAAGCCGATGCGAGTAAGTGATTCGTAGTTATCCGTTTTTTGTGTTGTTTAGTTCGTGCCTCTTGGTTCGTGACCTCAGCCCCAACCTAGTAAATTGCAACTTGTTAATAATAGCCTGATTTTCATAAAAGTTATAGTTTTAACTAGATTTTTCTGGAAAGTGTAAGCTTTCGATTTTAGGGAAATGGTATTTTCCCTGAAGTCTCTTGTGATGTGCTTTCAAACGATACCTGCGACCGTGTCATCTCTGCTGACCGGTTATTCTTTGATTGCGAGGACGCAATCCTCTTAAGGGGGTATATTGTAAACCCCCTGAATTTTCAAAATTTTAAAAACTGGATTTTTCACAATTTTCTGGATTTTTCTGTAATTTAAAAACAGGATTTTAATTTTTTATATGATTTTTAATTGATAATAAATGATATTAAAATATTATGAAAATAATATTTTTGGGTGTAAAATGAAAAACTGGACTTAGGACAATTTTTCTGGAATTTATCGGACCCCGGACCTATTTTTAAAACACCTAAAACTATTTATTTAATTAATTGTATTATTTATTATTATTATTATTATTATTTTAATTTATTTAAACCCAAACCCTAAGCCCACCAGAGCCCGGCCCAGCCCAACCAAGCCCATGGGCTATCGGGTCGGGTCGGCCAAACCCGAACCCGCAGCCCCCAAACCCGTTTCCGCCTGCGGGTCGGATCGGCTCCGCCCAACCCGCTCCGCCCGACCCGACCCGCTACTCCTTCTCCCCCACGACCCCTCGCTGCCCGCTTCCCGCGCCGCCCCGCCCGGCCGCGGCCGCCCGATCCGCTCGGCCATGCACCCCCGCAAGCTCCGCCACGTCGCCCACGACCACCCCCTCTCTCCGCCTCCTCCGCCCCACTCGAACCCCGACAGCCCCTATAAATCTCCCCTCCCCCTTCCTCTCCGGCCACCGCTCCTCCCCACCACGCCGCCACCACCTCGCCGCCTCTCGCCTCGACGCCGCGTCCCTCGCCGACCTCCACCACCCTCCTCCCGCCGCTGCCAGCGCCTCCGGCAGCCACCGCAGTCGCAGCCACAGCAACAGCAGCAGCGGCAGCAGCTCCACCGCCCCAGCCGCGCCGCCGTCGCCGGCGAGCCCCCAGCCACCGCGCCGCCCTCCGCCGCAGAGGCCCGGCCCCTCCGCCGTTGTCCGGCTTCCCTCCGCCCAGCTCCGGCGAGAAATCCTCAAACCCTAACCCTAATTCAGTCCCTGTGTCGGACACAGGACACAGTGTCCTGTGTCGTGTCGGACACGATTCGACCCTGGTTTTCGGGTCCCCTTCAGGTACGTGTAACTTTTTGCTCGTAGCTCCGTTTTCGTTTCCGCAAACTGCGTTGCGAAGCCTGTATGACCCTCTCGGTGTCCGGACAAACCGTTCGAGGCATCGCGTCCTGTGGTGATCGCACATCGCGATCCAAAAACAGGAAAAAACCAGACCCTGTTTCACCCCGGAACTGAGTACGCCCCGCCAAATGGGACGACTTGGTCGCGCGCGGTCTTCACAGATACGTGCGCCTCGTCGATACGGACGTGTGGGATTTCACGGAAGCTGATTCGGGTGTGCGTGCACACCGGAATCAACGCGTATCCGCGGACATCGCCCCGTATCCGTACTTTCTGGAACGCGCCCTAACTTTGTGTACACACGTCGGATCGAGACGAAACTTGCGCCATCGGACTCGTAGCGATACGCTGGTCCTGTGGGTCAAGTTTGGTTCGATTCTGAGAACGTTGACAAAATCGCGTGTCGTGGGCCCCACAGGCCCCGCTCGACGGTTGATTTTGTGAACGGCTCATCGGAATTCAATTCTGAAAGTTCCGTTGGGTTCGTATCAGCGTTTCTGACCTGTTGACACTAAGTTTGGTGAATTTGGAGACCGTTGACCCGGACGCGTTTTTCGGTGCAAAGCGGGCCCACCGATGGACCCCGTTTTGACCCGAAACTGCCGTTTTTGCCCTTGTCTCCAAATTGGACCCAAGGACAGGCGTTTCTAGCTGATTGATATTTTCTGGATCTGATGGTGATGTTTGTTTCAGCAACCGGAGTACCGCCTGCAATTCCCGCCGAAGTCAGAACTGCGAACCGAGCCGGAACCACAGGCAAGTGTACCTTGCCAAAACTTGCAGCTTTGTTACCTATTTCTTGGACTTAGTTATATATCAGTGGGCAAGTAAAGCTTGTCAAATTCTCAGATAATTCTGGTTAAAGTATTTACTTGATTGCTTGTAGTTTCATAAGTAACTTGCTTAACTGCTCAACCCAGGACACCTGACACTCTTCATGTGATGGAATTGCCTGATATATACCTGGTGATTCCGTATAGGTTACATTTTTCATGTCATTACATTTTACATGCTTAGATTCTATCCTGACTCATTGCATTAGTTCAATCTTGCGTGACTTGTACCTGATATTTCTGGAACTGTGACGTGAGATTACATGGGGTGGGGAGAGTATTACCATATCAAGGCTGATTATAATATAAATAATGTTATCTGGAGGTGTCCTAGTCTCTGATACAGAGCTTTGGCACAAGTTCTGGCTCTTCGAGAAAATACTGCTATGGTTTCTTCGACACTGATCCTGTAGTAGTCTCAGCCTGAGTATGACTAAAACTCTCACTTGCATATCACTAGCTGGTTTACATATTTACCCTGCTGTTTATTTTATTGCTGCACTGCATATGTTTGGCTTGTATTCTCTGTACCTTGTTATGTCCCCTGAGGACCTGGAATGGACTATGTCCCCAGGTATAACCGAGGAGAACTACCCCGAGGTGTACGGTACAGGAGCACTCCTTGGAGCAGAACCCGGAACCGAGGACGAGATAGTTGCAGAAGACTTCTCCTAAGCACCGGCTTCATATTCACAGTATTTTCATTTCAGCATTTTATTTCCTGACTTTTCCTTAAAATGTAACAGAATAATTCTCGGATTTGTTTCCCGAGACACTTATTTGATATTGCTTATTTATTCTATTTGCATTATTTCCGTCATTAATCTGTGTTATTCTGTGGATGAGAATAGTAATACCTGAGACTTGTCCTTAGTACTGCTAGACTACAGCTTAAGCATGCCCAGATGGATCCATTAAATTGGGTTGTCCATCGGTGCGTGCTGCTGGCCATTGCTCTCGTGCTCAGTCCCTCGTCATTTTGGGACTGGGGCGTGACAGTGTCAGCCGTGTCCAACTAGGGTTTGGGCTCTGCCGTGTCCTGGCTTGCTGGACTCGGGCGGCTGGACTCGGGGACACGCGGCGGCCGGCTCTGGCACCGTGGGCGGGGGTTCTCAGCCGGAGCGGCGGCCGGGGGAGCTTGCTGCTGCGCCTGGAACCGTCGGCTCGGCTAGGGCGGCTACGGCGAGGGCTCAGGGGCGGCGGCGGAGGTGATCGAGGGCGGCTTGTCGGGGCGAGGCGGAGGCGCTGGCGGCCGGGCGGCGCCGGAGTCCGGGCGGGGGTGAGGCGGCTGCTCGCTGCTGCTGCGTTCTGTCGGGCGCCGGAGCCGACGAAAAAGTGGGCGGAGGAAGGAGAGGAAGGAGGAGGAGGGGGCTGGTCTGGGCGGAGCTGGGGCGAGGCGGCCGGTGGCAAGGGTCAGGCGAGGGTGGCGGTGAGTCGGGGCGGGCTGAGGCGTGGGTATGTATAGGGGAGAGGGCGGAGCCGTTAGGCGGAGGAGGAACCGGGGGTCGTGGCGAGGAGCGGCTGCGTGGCTGGGCGGGGCGCCGCGTGGCCGGGCAGGGCGGCGCAGGCGGCGGAGGCGGCGGAAAACGCGGGCTGGGGAGCCGGTCGTGGTAGCGGGTCGGAGGCGGGTGCGGGTCGGGTTCGGGCAGGCCCGACCCGACCCGTCAGGGAATTGGGCTGGGCCGCCGTCGGTTGGGCCGGGCTGGGCTGAGCGGCTGGGCTGGGCTGGGCCGGATAGATAATAAAAATAATAATAATAATAATAATAATAAATGAATAAATAAATAAATAATAATTATTTTCAGGTGTTTTAAATTAGGTCCGAGGTCCGATAAATTCCAGAAAAATTATCCTAAGTCCAGTTTTCCATTTTACACCCAAAAATATTATTTTCATAATATTTCAATATTATTTATTAATAATTAAAAATCATTTAATAATTAAAAATTCTGATTTTAATTACAGAAAAATTTCCAGAAAATTCCAGAAAATTGTTATAAATCCCAATTTAAAATTCTTTGCAAAATCAGGGGGTTTACAATCTACCCAACTTATAAAAAATTTCGTCCTCGAAATTTAAAATTAAGCCATAATCTGTTAACCCTTCATGTACATAAGGCAAGTCCATCGCAATCTCCTTGCGATAATTAAAATCCTAATCATATCCACTGCAATCACTTCAAGGTTAAGATGACTACTTGTTCCAATCAAAAATTTAACATATGGTTATCACTTCTTACTTTCTCAAATTACCCTCAGGTAAAATTTTAAATTAAGCCCGTATAACATCTTCAAGATTTGCATACGCTTATAAATTTGCCTCACGATTCTAACTATCATAAATTCCTCTAGAAGTGATTCGAGTCCACAGTATTCCCATTTGTATGCTTCAACCTTTTAAATTCTATTCACATCCTCAATATTCCAACTAGGTAGTCCAACCATCAAATTTTAATTTTTAATTGAAAAAATAATTTAAATGTAGTCCACCAATGTTCAAGTCTGAATTATATATCCTCTAGATTCAAATTGATGATTTTACCTTCATTATTCAAAATTTAAATCATGTACCTAAGGTACAACTATTGGGTCCTCGATATCAATTCATTAATCATCTTAGTCACTCCTCTAAATTTTCAAAATTAGAATGGATTGAACCTCTCCCAATCTAATCTTACTAGGTCACAAGAGAAATTTATCTCGAGTTGACAATGCACTGCTACCCAACTTAGAATTTACCTATCCATCACAAAAGGCTATATTCATTCAATCCTCGAACTTCAATGCCGATTATATCACGTATGATATGTCCTTAATTTCGAAAGAATAATCCTCAAGTATGTGATCGGCCTATGGACATCTCTAGTATCATCTACATATCAAACTTATACCAAGCACGAGATTTCGTCTTTCCGAAATAAGGGAAGACGGAGATCAATAATAAAGAGTTCAAGGGTGAGGTGATAGAACAGAAATATCGGGATCAAGGCGTTTAAAGAATTCAAATGGGAATTGTCAAGTAGTTGTGGATTGAATCATATCTTGGTAATTCCTATTCACATGCTCGTATTAATACAGTTATGCTCAGACATGTCTAGGACAGGTATACTAGTCAACTGTATATCTCAATCCACGCAAAGTAGTGCGAAGGGCGAATCAAAATGCATTAAGGTTGATCAGACCGTATTACACTGATTCTGAATAGACAATTGTATTAGTGTGTCGACCCACTAATACTTATGTCATGAACAAGCTTGATAAAATGATAAGCTTGCAAAACTAGGCTATACTAGCAGCATAAGTCAAGGTGCAACGAATATAAGTACGCTAGATGATGATGAAAGGAGGTACAAATTATTTAAGTTCACAAAACAACACACAATAAGCACAATAGCAAAAGACTCTACAATCTCTTCAGTTTATCAAAATATAAGCATACCAGGTTATTAGCAAGTTCAAAATTACTAGGTTGGGGCTGAGGTCACGAACCAATAGGCACGAGCTAAACAAAACTAGAAACGGCAGCTAAAATCACTTACGCGCATTAGCTACTCCAAGAGTCTGCGCGTTCTCCACGGTCATCGCGGAAGCTTGTTCGCGTCCTTGTGGTGGTGCCCTCTGCTGTTGCTGGGCTAGCTGGGAGAGTGCTGCTTGTGGTACCAAGGTGGTCTCGGTTCGAGTGCTGGTAGAGCATCTCGTGGTGATCTTGTAGGAACCTCGTCGCTTGCTGATAGATCCTTTACTCTGCATCCATAATAAACGATAAGGGGCGCACAGGAATCAAGGCAGGATGCAAGTCAAGGAATTAATTCGAATCCGAGATAGATAACAAGAACGATTCAAGCAAGTGGATGAGATCCTAAACTTATCCTTATCTTATTGCAGGCCTGTTCGGTCCCTAAGTTGAAACCGAACAATTTAGTCGTTGGACCTGCATGGGCCACCACAAAAACGTGTCACGCCCCGCACCCGGATATTCGGGCACGAGTACGTGGGTACGTCCAGCCTACGCCGCAGTGTCGACGGTAGTACGCTGTCTAGATCATATTCACAGGTAATTTAAAATCTATCTCATCCACACGAATAAATAGACAAGGATAATGACAGGAAAATAGAATTGCTAAGATTTCAAAATATTTAATTTGTGACAACCAAATCCACAGTTAATACAAAACCAGAGGATAAATCGGGGACAAACCCGATTACTGTGCTGAAAGGAAATACTAGCTAACTGGTTGACTACTCCTCAAAGGTAGTCTCCTGAGTAGGAACCGGCTTCTCAGCTGTATCACCTGCTACCTCATAGGGGCCATAAAGGTGGGGGCAAAGTTCTCATCATCGCCTAAATCAACGGATCCAGTCAAGAAAGGAGCAAAGTACACAATGCACAACAAAGCTTAAACTAAATATTTATGACAAGTAGAAAAGAAAGCTTAAACTAAATATTTATGACAAGTAGAAAAGAAACTGTCTAGTATCATATTGCGAATATGCATAAAAGAAGCAACAATAACTAAGAGTTAAGGCTATAAACAGGAATATGAGTAAACATGAATAATATGAGACAGGAAATGAAACTACAATAAGACAACAGGAACTGCAACAAGACAAGAAGCTATGTGTGTGAACTTGTGTTTATTTTAGAATACATAGTTGGCATGTAGGGGTTTATAAGGCTAATCCGGCCGTCATAGACGGCTATTGTAAACTCCCTCGACCAGATTTCAGTAATTTAGGATTAGTTTAGACTAATTAGAATTATTGCAACTTTTTAAAAATTTATTTATTCTATTGATTGTGCACCTGTTCATTACACAATTAATTAGGGCATCACACTAGCTGTTAACCCTAAACAAAATCCACAACCCTGCCCTAGACTAGTTAGACTACTTTTTCTGTATTTTGTGCAACTCCCAGAAACCTTGTTTGGTACATCGTTTTAGTCACACAAATATCGTTACAGACGTACGTATTTATTTCCTATTTAAAATTCTGCTCTTTACCCATCCCTGTACCCTAGGAATTTGAGGATCAGTAGGCACCTATTTTGCCCAAACAAAAATACGATAATATTCTACTCTAATTATACTACAATTATCGTATTGACACCGTAGAAAAATTATGATCCTAACTGCCTCAAAATAATTAGTGAACACAGTGCGCAGTATTTATTAATTAATAAATACGAGGACCCGTATCACCTACAGAATCAGTCCCTGCATCTGCCCAGGTTCATCCCCACCCTTCCCAAAACATTTCTCCAGCTGTTTCCCTCATTTTTGTACAATTCAGTATTTCGAAAAAATAGTATTTAAAATCAGGTAAATTGCGAAGTTACACAAAATACCAAATTCATGCTTTTATGCAATTTATGAAAAGTTAGGAGTTTTTATGCAAAAATGCATGCAATGTGGCATAATCCTATTGGTTAGTAAATAGGTGTATGAGACCCACCCAAAACAGGAAAAATATCCCAAAAACCTGAATTACCAAAATAACCCTGAATTTCCCAATATTTACGAAAATGCCATTCACCCAAACCCTATATAAACCCACACACCCCTCCCTTTCAAACTCCACAGCCCTCCCCTCCGACCACCACCGGCCGCCCAACTCCGGCCAACCCTCCGCCCTGACCCCCTCTCCCCTCCGACCAAGACCCACCGCCTGCACCACCCTGCTCCGCCGGCCAGAGCCCCCGCAACCTCCCAATTCCCTCACTGCCCACAGCAGCCACCACCACCCGAACCACCCCCTGCGCCACCCTCCGCCACCGTGCACCGCCACCAACCCCACCACTCGACTCGCCACCTTCTCCTCCACCGGACCACCACCCCTCACCGCCCCACGACGCCGCCTCCGCCGGCTAGAGCCCCCGCAGCTCCTCCCCACTCCCCTAACCCTAACCGACACCTCCACCTCCGACGGCCTCTAGCAGCCACCACCGCCGTAGTGGACCTCCGCCACCACCACCAACCTGACCGCCCCTCCTTCCTCCGTCGATCCCGCACCCTGCCCCGCCACCTCCGCCACTCCTCCGCCGCCGGCAGCCCCCGCACTCAACTGCTGCTGCTGTTGCTAGCAACTACTGCTGCTGTTCCTGCTCCTCCGGCCGCCTCCGGCCATCTCCGCCGCCGTCCTCCCGCCGTCGACGACGTGTGGACCCCACCTGTCAGAGGGTATAACCCTAAACCCTAGTATATACGTATATATATATACTTATATGTTTACTTATATATATATATATATATATATGTATATATATATATATATGTATATAAATATGTGGGGCTGGGGCGTGACAGCTATTAAACATGAATAATCGAGATCCGGCTGAGGGTACAGTCGCGTACCAACAGCTATTAGTCACGACAGGGGGAAGGGTAAACTACATGCCTTCTAGTATTCTCCCATCCGACACGAAAAGCAAGACATGAACTCCAGTATTCAAGACATGAAATCCAGTACTCTAACACTACGTGTAATCATCAATGGTACTAGTAGAGCAAGGAATTAATTATCACAATATAAAGATTAAACTTTGAAGTGCAGGTACTTGCCTGCTGCTAGCAACTACTGCTGCTGTTCCTGCTCCTCCGGCCGCCTCCGGCCATCTCCGCCGCCGTCCTCCCGCCGTCGACGACGTGTGGACCCCACCTGTCAGAGGGTATAACCCTAAACCCTAGTATATATATATATATATATATATATATATATATATATATATATATACTTATATGTTTACTTATATATATATATGTATATAAATATGTGGGACTGGGCGTGACAGCTATTAAACATGAATAATCGAGATCCGGCTGAGGGTACAGTCGCGTACCAACATCTATTAGTCACGGCAGGGGGAAGGGTAAACTACATGCCTTCTAGTATTCTCCCACCCGACACGAAAAGCAAGACATGAACTCCAATATTCAAGACATGAAATCCAGTACTCTAACACTACGTGTAATCATCAATGGTACTAGTAGAGCAAGGAATTAATTATCACAATATAAAGATTAAACTTTGAAGTGCAGGTACTTGCCTGATGTTTGGATCCAATTATAGTTTTGTATCTCGGAGAAATTTTCAGAAATGTGTCCAGATGCTGAAATAAACATTACCATCATGCTCAGAAGATATCAAATAGCTAGAAACGCCTGTCCTTGGGTCCAATTTGGAGACAAGGACAAAAACGGCAATTTCGGGCTAAAACGAGGTCCACCGGTGGCCCGCTTTGCACCGAAAAACGTGTCAGGGTCAAAGGTCTCCAAATTCACCAAACTTAGTGTCAACAGGTCAGGAACGATGATACGAACCCAACGAAACTTCCAGAATTGGATTCCGATGAGCCGATCATAAAATCGTCCGTCGAACGGGGCCTGTGGGGCCCACGACACGCGATTTCGTCAACGTTCTCAGAATCGAATGTAAACCCCCTGATTTTTCAAAAATTTTAAAACTGAATTTTTCACAATTTTCTGGAATTTTCTGGGAATTTTCTGTAATTTAAAACAGGGTTTTAATTATTCAATAATTTTTAAATGATAATAAATAGTATTAAAATATTATGAAAATAATATTTTTGAGTGTAAAATGAAAAATTGGACTTAGGATAATTTTCTGAAATTTATTGGACCCCGGACATATTTTTAAAACACCTAAATTTATTTATTTATTTAATTATTTATTTATTAAATATTTACTGATTATTTATTATTATTATTATTATTATTTCTGACCCAGCCCGCGGCCCGCTGGACCCGGCCCACCGGGCCCAGCCCCAAACCCGGCCCAACCCTGGCCTGACGGGTCGGGCGGGTCGGCCAGGCCCGCACCTAACCCGGATCCCCGTCCCTGACCACGTCCCACCCCGTGCGGCGTCTCGCGGCGGAGCCGCCGCCTCCGGCCCGCTCCGCCCGGCCACGTCCGCCTCCGCCTCCGCCTTCTCCGCCCTCTCCCCGCCTTCTCCGGCCCCCACCGCCTATAAAAGCCCCTCCTCCTCCTCCTCCGATCTCTCCCACCGCCCTAGCCAACCCCAGCCACCACCGGACCGCCACCGTCCTGCCCGCCGCGCCGCCGTGCAGACCCCCGGCGCCGCCCCCTCCTCTTCTTCTCCTCCTCCGCCTGCCTCCGGCCCGTCGACAGCAGCTGCAGCCGGCCACAGCAGCAGTAGGCAGCTCCCCGAGCCGCCTCCGGCCGCCCAGAGCCGACGCCGCCTCCACCGGTGAACGCCGCGTCGCCCTCCGCCGCAGAACCCCGGCCCCTCCGCCTCAGCCCGGCTGCCCTCCGCCCAGCTCCGGCGAGGAATCCCAAGCCCTAACCCTAAACCTAATTTCCTGTGTCCGGACACGTGTCGGACACGATTCGGACCCCGATTTTTGGGTCCTGTTCAGGTGCGTGTATTTTCTTGCTCGTAGCTCGGATTTCGATTCCGCAATGCGAAGCCTGTATGACCCTCTCGGTGCCCGGACAAACCGTTCGGGGCATCGCGTCCTGTGGTGATCACACACCGCGATCCAAAAACAGGAAAAACCAGACCCTGTTTCACCCCGGAACCGAGTACGCCCCGCCAAACGGGACGACTTGGTCGCGTGCGGTCTTCACAGATACGTGCGCGTCGTTGATACGGACGTGCGGGATTTCGCAGAAGTCGATTCGGGTGTGCGTGCACACCGGGATCAATGCGTATCCGCGGACACCGTCCCGTATCCGACCTTTCTGAATCACGCCCTAACTTTGTGTACACACGTCGGATCGAGACGAAACTTGCGCCATCGGACTCGTAGCAATACGCTGGTCCTGTGGGTCAAGTTTGGTTCGATTCTGAGAACGTTGACGAAATCGCGTGTCGTGGGCCCCACAGGCCCCGCTCGATGGACGATTTTGTGATCGGCTCATCGGAATCCAATTCTGGAAGTTCCAATTCTGGAAGTTCCGTTGGGTTCGTATCATTGTTCCTGACATGTTGACACTAAGTTTGGTGAATTTGGAGACCTTTGACCCTGACACGTTTTTCGGTGCAAAGCGGGCCCACATGTGGACCCCGTTTTGACCCGAAACTGCCGTTTTTGCCCTTGTCTCCAAATTGGACTCAAGGACAGGCGTTCCTAGCTGATTGATATTTTCTGGATCTGATGGTAATGTTTGTTTCAGCAACCGGAGTACCGCCTGCAAATCCAACCGAAGTCAGAGCCGCAATCAGAGCCGGAACCGCAGGCAAGTGTACCTCGCCAAAACTTGCAGCTTTGCTACCTATTTTCTGGTCTTAGTTATACATCAGTGGGCAAGTGTACCTCGCCAAAACTTGCAACTTTGCTACCTATTTCCTGGACTTAGTTATACATCAGTGGGCAAGTGTACCTTGCCAAAACTTGCAACTTTGCTACCTATTTCCTGGACTTAGTTATACATCAGTGGGCAAGTAAAGCTTGCCAATTCTCAGATATTTCTGGTTATGGTATTTTACTTGATTTCTGTAGATAAATATGTAAACTTGTTTAACTGCTCAACCCAGGACACCTGACACTATTCATGTGACGGAATTTCCGTGTAGGATACATATTCAGGACATATACAGTTTACATGGTTAGTTTATATCCTGACTTGTTGCATTAGCTTTGATCCTGCGTGTCATGGACCTGAGACGTGAGATTTCATTGGGTGAGGAGAGTATTACCATAACAAAGGCTGATTATATTATATATATTGACATCTGGATGTGTCTTAGTCTCTGACACAGAGCTATGGCACCAGTTCTGGCCCTTCGAGAAAATACTGCTATGGGTTTCTCCGACACTGATCCCGTAGTAGCCTCAGCCTGAGTATGACTAAAACTCTCACTTGCATATCACTTAGCTGGTTTACATATTTACCCTATGGTTTCATTTATTGCTGCACTGCAATTATTTTGGCTTATATTTTCTGTACCTTGTTATGTCCCCTGAGGACCTGGAATGGACTATGTCCCCAGGTATAGCTGAAGAAAACTACCCCGAGGTGTACGGTACAGGAGCCCTCCTTGGAACAGAACCCGGAACAGAGAACGAGATATTGGCCGAAGATTTCTCCTGAGCACCGGCTTCATCTACACAGTATTTCCATTTTCAGTATTTTATTTCCTGTCTATTTTTCCTCTGAATGTAACAGACTAATTCTCAGATTGTTTCCCGAGATAATCTTATTTATTGCTTATTTATTTCTATTGCATTATTTCTGGCAATAATCTGTGTTTATTTGGTGGATGAGATTAGAAATACCTGAGACTTGTAACATTTTCCTGTTAGAATACAGCTTAAGCATGCCCTGATGGATCCATTAAATTGGGTTGTCCATCGGTGCGTGCTGCTGGCCATTGCGCACGTCTCCAGTCCCTCGGCATTTTCGGACTGGGGCGTGACATCGAACCAAACTTGGGTCACAGGACCAGCGTATCGCTACGAGTCCGATGGCGCAAGTTTCGTTTCGATCCGACGTGTGTACTCAAAGTTAGGGTGAATTGCAGAAAAGTCGGATACGGGACGATGTCCGCGGATACGCGTTGATTCCGGTGTGCACGCACACCCGAATCAGCTTTCGCGAAAACCCACACGTCCGTATCAACGACGCGCACGTATCTGTGAAGACCGCACGCGACCAAGTCGTCCCGTTTGGCGGGGCGTACTCAGTTCTGGGGTAAAACAGGGTCTGATTTTTTCCTGTTTTTGGATCGCGGTGTGCGATCACCACAGGACGCGATGCCCCGAGCGATTTGTCCGGGCACCGAGAGGGTCATACAGGCTACGCGTTGCAATTTACGGAATCGAAATCGGAGATACGGGGTACGAGATACGAGTACTTGAACTGGCTCTTCGAAACTGGGGTTTTCGGTGTTCGACACGTGTCTAGGACACCGTGTCAGCCGTGTCCAACTAGGGTTTGGGCTCTGCCGTGTCCTGGCTTGCTGGACTCGGGCGGCTGGACTCGGGGACACGCGGCGGCCGGCTCTGGCACCGTGGGCGGGGGTTCTCAGCCGGAGCGGCGGCCGGGGGAGCTTGCTGCTGCGCCTGGAACCGTCGGCTCGGCTAGGGCGGCTACGGCGAGGGTTCAGGGGCGGCGGCGGAGGTGATCGAGGGCGGCTTGTCGGGGCGAGGCGGAGGCGCTGGCGGCCGGGCGGCGCCGGAGTCCGGGCGGGGGTGAGGCGGCTGCTCGCTGCTGCTGCGTTCTGTCGGGCGCCGGAGCCGACGAAAAAGTGGGCGGAGGAAGGAGAGGAAGGAGGAAGAGGGGGCTGGTCTGGGCGGAGCTGGGGCAAGTCGGCCGGTGGCGAGGGTCAGGCGAGGGTGGCGGTGAGTCGGGGCGGGCTGAGGCGTGGGTATGTATAGGGGAGAGGGCGAAGCCGTTAGGCGGAGGAGGCGGAGGAGGAACCGGGGGTCGTGGCGAGGAGCGGCTGCGTGGCCAGGCGGGGCGCCGCGTGGCCGGGCGGGGCGGCGGAGGCGGCGAAAAACGCGGGCTGGGGAGCCGGTCGTGGTAGCGGGTCGGAGGCGGGTGCGGGTCGGGTTCGGGCAGGCCCGACCCGACCCGACCCGTCAGGGAATTGGGCTGGGCCGCCGTCGGTTGGGCCGGGCTGGGCTGAGCGGCTGGGCTGGGCCGGATAGATAATAATAATAATAATAATAATAATAAATAAATAAATAATAATTGTTTTCAGGTGTTTTAAATTAGGTCCGAGGCCCGATAAATTCCAGAAAAATTACCCTAAGTCCAGTTTTCCATTTTACACCAAAAAATATTATTTCCATAATATTTCAATATTATTTATTAACAATTAAAAATTATTTAATAATTAAAAACCCTGATTTTAATTACAGAAAAATTCCCAGAAAATTCCAGAAAATTGTTATAAATTCCAATTTAAAATTCTTTGCAAAATCAGGGGGTTTACAGAATACAACAACAAATCTGAGCCCTACATTTTGGCTTAAAGTTAACGACTTTTAGTATAGATTGTGACACTATAATAAGCACTACTAGTCACTTTGGATATTTCTAATTGTCTCGAACTATGTTACTTTGTTTAAATTTAGACTTTGACTAGTTGCAATGATATGCATATTGTCTTTTCTACTACATATTCACCTACGGGGGTGCTTCTTTTTTATCATGTCAAAGGGGGAGAAATAAGTTTAAGTATGTAAGTATATGTTTAAGTAGTATACTTATAGTGATTTATGCTTATTGTTTTGATATACACATCGATTATATATGTCTTAAACTTAACTGATTTGCCATAATAAAAAAGAGGGGAGATTGTTGGCCCAATGTTTAAGTTTTTTGAATATGGCTAATCGATTAAGTTTAATATTATGCTAATCGTGCAATCACTATAGTAACTTGTAACTTCTACTTAAACTCATCATTGTCCATATCTGATCTTATATGTTATCATATTTGCTTATGTATATTGTTTTGTTCGTCTAACATGTATTTGCAGAAAAGCAATGGACATATGAAGTGAAGAAAAGATGATGAGCCAGAGACGGCGTTATACCAGAAGATTTCGTCCAACCGCCTACGACTTATCCGGAGCCTCGCACTCGGGGGTTCCGCTGCCCGGTCAGCGGACCGGGGTCGAGGGGGCAGCACCCCTCATGGGGGTTCGGGGACGAAGTCCCTGAAAGGTATTCAGATTTTCAGATCTGGCTATCTTTGGACAACTGCCGTCAAGAAAAAAGGCATCTTCAAGTTAACGGATGCTTCAGAAGATTGGCGTCATCAGTGCTCTTGGTCTTTTAACCTTTATTATGTATTTTACATTTTATTTATAGGACCAAATGTACATCGGGTTCGCAGTTGGCACTAGAAAGTTCAAACCCATATTAAACCAGAACCTAGTCCACTCAAAACAGTCTGAACCAAACCAAACCTGAATCCAACATTCTGGAAACAGACCAACAAAGTTCGGACCAAACTCGGGCCGAACTCGATCACCCTAAGACCCAGTTTACAACGTTACTCCGTGAGACAATGATTCTAACGTTCGAATTTCTGAACGTTGGGCATCCGAACTCTGCCCGAACTCGGTTCAGAAAAAACCTATAAATAGAGAATAATTTCTCCATTCCAAATCACTCATCCATTCTTCATTCTCCTCATCTATTCTTGAGTGTTACCTTGAGCTATAAACATTTCATATTTCCAAGTTCAACTCCCAGCCTTCTAGTGCCAACGCGGTTCCGATTTAGAAGTCTGATCGAGTTGTAAAAAGCTTGGTTTGTCAAATTCTCTATAAGTTTGAAATCGGCGTGCCATTCGGATCAAACGCACGTGTGAAGTCTTTCGAGCCTTCGGATCAAAGCTCGATGTTGTAAGAAATCTGCAAGCTTTCGGATCAAAACTTGTGATTCACTATTGGTGATTATAGTGGATACAACTCCGAGCAAGAGTTCTCGGGTCTGGAGTAATCCTCTCAGAGAAAAACCATAATAAAATCGCGGTGTTTGCGTTTGCTCTTCTTACTCTTCTTTACTGTGCATATTCTTAATTGTTATATCTGTTGGTACATTTACTGTCTTTACTTAAAAATTTTAATTGGTAATTATTTTTCGCTGCACATGTACTAATTCTATTCATCCCTCTCTAGAGTTGCTACACGATTATACACAATGGCAAGCTCGGAGCTTGTTTATACTTTGACTCAAACTTGTAATGCCATTTTGGATCATACATGCAACTATGATCACAGACTGGGTCGACCCTGGTCCAGGGCAATCAGTGCGACCGTCCATAATTCACGAACGAGAAGAGCCCAAAAAAATCAGTTTATATATATATATATATGTCTATATATATATATATATATATATATATATATAAAATAGAACTAGTATATACCATGGACCTCTTAGCATAAAATAATTGTGGTGTATTGGTTGTTATATTAAACTTGCATACTAGAGGTTGGTGGTGGAAACATTTTTTCTAATTTATTTTTATTTCAATTTTTAATTTTTTTTACATTATAAATGAGGTTCCATTTTGAAAGTTTGCCTACGACTCCAATAAACACAGGGCCGACCCGAGATTCACAAAATATGGTTGGTAGTATCGCTCCAGCAACAATAATATGAGTCTTTGCCGGTCATCTAGTAGAAGCGTAAAAGTTTTTTAATATTTTTTTTGTTGTTGCCTCATTCTTACGATATAATTATAAATTGTAAGATCCCAAGGCATTTGTACCTGTTCATTTGTTGTTAGGATTTTGTGAAGAACTGCTTGTGCTTTATAACGTGTTTGTAACCAAGTTATTGTTGTCTATTTCAAGTTGGACGTAGATGAATACAGTTTACAGGAACTTTTATATCCATTAAAAATATATAATTGCATGATTTTTTTGCTTTTGTTTTGTTGTCCTCATTCATCCACTCCGCAATTCCCTAAAGGAAGAAGAATTCGAGGTGCTCTTGCTCATTTGTTTTATATGGTTATCAGAGCCCATTGTACTCTTGCTACAGGCAGAATATTTGATAGGGATTAGCCCTTATTGTGATAATATAAGTCTATTTTAGAGTGAAGAGAAAAAAAGTGGATGAAAAAACCCAGGAAGGAAAGTGTATTTTCTCTTATTTGGTACAAGAAATAAAAAGGAAAAATAGACGGATTATTTTTTTCCTCGTAATCTAAAAATTCGATCCCTAGAAAAATAAAAAATAAAAAGTGAGAAAAAATAAACAAAAACTGTAGACTTATTATAATTTACAACTATACCCAATATGAATTATATTATTTAAAAATTATTTAACGGAGTTAAATTGTAAATAAGTATCTTTAGTTGATGATATAATTGGTAAGTCTTATAAATTTTATTTTTCTTCCTTCCACTTTTATTCCATACCAAATAAACAACAAAAGATATGGATGGAAAATATATCTCTACTATTTTTTTTTCTTCCTACTTTTTTATCCTTCCTATCAAATGGAAGCTTAGAGTTTCCGTGATGCAGAGAAGTTCCTTCAGTGAGTCCCCAACTTTGGAATTCTCCAGTGTAGAATACCAAAAAGTCCATTTGGTAGGAAATTTCCTTGTGTCCTATACTTGCTAGAGCTATTTGAAGGATTGAGTCTCATATAAGCTTTAAGCTGATGTTGCTGCTAAGTTGCTCCAAGAGCTTAGACCATCTTCAATGGGTGTTTATATCGTAACATTGATTTCTATTACATTTTTCTATTACATTTTTCATCCTACGTGGAACTTTGATGAATTAAGAAAATTTTCTATTGAAGATTTCTACTCATAGAATCTCCAGTCTAATATAAATTAATAATAGACCCTACTTTCAAATTAAATAATTAAATTCTCCAATTTCTAATAAAAATAAATTATGGATCATACTTTCAAACTAAATCATTGAATTTATTATTTTATTTTCTGTCACGTGGACATAAATTGAGAACTATTTGAGAGTATTTTTTTTGGAATACAATTTCTACTTAGAACTCTAGTTTATTTTTGTCGACTGTTCGAGCACAGAGAACAGGTCCTATATGTCAGGAGAGAGACGTCGGGAATTGTTTGCCAACATTCCAAGGAAAGAATACGGGTCTAAGACTCTAAATAGTTCCCAGAAATAGGATTGCAAAGCAGATGGGTTGGAAAGTAGTTACAATACAAACATTTTAGATTCGGATGGAGAGAGGACGTTGTTCGAGGAAGCGTTCAGAAGACATACATGGAAACCTGGATACCACTGAAACTCATATTGGACCAGACTTAGGATCTGTTGACACGTAATTGAGAGGAACAAGCACTCGGTTCAATTAATATCAATAATGCTAAGTTTACTACCAAATGCTTACAACCTTCTTACAACACTATCACATCCCTTACTATGTGGGCCACTCCCGGCCTCATCTCTCCCTCAATGAACGACCGTCACGTGACATTCCAGCCACATGACGACCACTTGAATAGCCACCAGATCCCACCTCTCCTCCCTCCTTCAATAGTAGGCATTTGGTTGTAGTCATAGCATAGCCCAATTAATATTAGACAACAAGATGCGTTGGAAATTTAAAAGTTAACGTACGCTCAAGATTTTTTTATCCACGATTCAAACAATACTGTACAATATGTCAAACTCAAGAATTTAGCTATAATATTTTAGAATTTTCTAGAATATGGAATCCTCTTGAACTCTTGTGGAGCTTTTCTAAGATTTTAGAAGTTTCAAACTCGTGTAAATGTTTTATGCTAGTATATAGAAGTTTCTTAATCTGTAAGTATTTTTGTGAAATCCTTTAGACTTATATAAAGGGGGAGATGTCTCATTTATTCATCACCATCTAAAAAGTTGTAAACTGTGCCGAACTCGAGTAACCCTTGTGGTTACTGGGGAGAAGTATAAGAGCCTAATTGGATGGCAAAAGATCGATGGATCGAACCACGGGGACGTATATTGCTTCCATTTATAAAAAGCAGTAGAAGTTGGAAGATAGTGGACCCAAAAGACATGCAATGTACCGTGCACAAAGTCCCGAACGTTACGTTTGTATCTCAAAAGAAGAAGAAGAAGAAGTACTCTCTCTCTAGTATAGTAAAATTTTCATCATTCCAATATCTTTCTTTTGCTCTACATTTTCTCATTCTCAACACCACCGTGGCAACAACCGAGAGTCTCGTTGAGTACAAGTGGAATGAAAACAACGCCAAGTCCAAGCAAAGACTACCAAGAAGAATGATGGGAAAGAAAATAAGAACTCTCATAATTAGGTTTTGTTCGAGGGAGAGAATCATGAAAATGTCCAACCCGCGCGGGTAGTTTTGTGCTTCATATATGGAGAGAATCATTATGCTCGGGATCGCCAGAACATGGACAAATGTGTCAATGTCGTCTGAAGCAAGGAGGTGGGGGACGAGGAGTACGAAGTAGGAGCACGCGCACATGGGAGTGTTGCGCTTATTCGGCGCCATTAAGGCCGAGTCTTCTGTGTCGACGACTTCGAGCAAGGAACTCATGTACATTGACCTGGGATCAATTGAGCACACAGATATTAGTCAATATGGACGTCACTCGTAACTTTATTTCGGGCATAGTGGTACGTCGCTTCTAGTGTTGAAAAAATATTCAAGCAAGATGAAGACGGTTAATTCAGAGACGTGTTCCGTGCAAGAGTTAGTAAAGGGAGTTCGCATAAAGGTGAAACATTATCAAATGTTGCCAATTTTACCGCTACATCATTGGACGACTTCAAAATGATATTTAGTATAGATTTTCTAATCACGATGAAGGCAGTTCAAAGGCCACACTTGGGAGTCGTTAGTTTTATGGAGGAAGTCTCATCGTGCATGGTGACCGTTGCACGAAGCGAGTCATCAAATAGAAGAAAACAAATCTCTATCATTCAGCTTGAGGAAGGTGGCAAAGGGAAGACGACCTACTTGACGGGGCTTTAGATAAAAGAAGACTTGAGGAGAAAGATCTTCTGAACAAAGATCGAGGATCGTAAAATGGAGTTGTAGAGGAGATACTTCTACGAAGAGAGGTGGATTGTGCTATCGAGCTGGAAAATGGTCAAGAGAGGTATGCCATAGGCCGTGAGAAGGCATATACGACAGGGATGTGTGTGTAAAAGGGGGATGACAATGTTCATGTTGAGGACATTGTCAATGATCGTACGATACGGAGGGCCCAAAATGAAATGGTCGAGGAACAAATAGCCCGAAGGATGGTGAAGATCGCTCGAGAAGACAAAACACACAGGTTTTGGTCAAAGTAGAAGCCTCGCTATGTCAAGGGTGATGAAACATTTGTGTAGAGTGGCACGTGCAAAAGGTCACTCAAAGATTATAGTGATACAAAATTGGGTGGACGTTCAAGTCAACAGAATTGCATCATCACTCGCATAAACGGAGGTATGGAGAACTATGTACGCCCACAAGACAATGTGTGTCAACAACCTAATAGTCCGCTCAAGCCTCTTTTGTGTCGAGGATCATACAAACAATGCTGAAAGGTGATGGTGTGAACCGATTTACTTTCGATCTCGAGGAGAATATTGACAAATCCAAAAAAGGTCGCATGAGAATGAAAAAGAAGGTACGACATACGACGACCATGACTAAAGGTGTGGAAGTCATTCGAATACTTGGACTTCGATAAAAAAGGTAAAGGAGAATGTCACCAAAAAATTTCAGCCCACCGTGACAATATTATACAACATGTCAAGCTAAGGATTTTATCTGGAAGACTAGAATTTTTCAGAATATAGTAGAGTCCTCTTGAACTATCATGAAGCTTTCCTAAGTTTCTAGAAGTTCTAAACTCTTCCTATGATGTAAATACTTTATGTATTTAGTAGTTTCTTGTAAAACCTTTGAAACTATATAAAGGAAAAAAGTCTCATTTGTTCCTCACCATAAACTCTTTCTAGTATAGTACTAGAAATTTTTTTAACTTTCCAATCACTTTCTTACTCCATATTTTCTCCTTTCCGCCTTGACAATTTTGAGGAAGGCTTGCACGGATCTTCGAAAAAAAAGTTTGTGCACCGCACGAAACGAGATGTAGGCAAAAACTCTCTGTCCATGACACAAAGCTATCAAAAGAGATGATTTGGATATAAAACATGCTCAGAGGAGGATAACACAATACCCTAAAATTCATTCAACAAAGCTCTTCTTCACATATACTCCAATGCCCTGGTTACCAACGGTGTGAGTAACATGACTTTCCCTCCTAATAAAAAAAAAAGTGGAGCATTAAACAAGAAGAGGACACGGAGATAAGCCAATTCTACGATGGCACCAAATATTGCTATCACTAAAGATTGCTATCACTAGAAGCACAGAAAAGAAGCAACTTCCATGGCAGGCAATATGGATAGTATCAAACAAGGTTGTGAAAAGTAACAGACGTTAGTCGGATGGGCACCCGCCGTCTAGTGCATAGTCCGACTAGACACTATCCTAGGCGACCGTCAAGATCTAGGTGGTTCAAAAATAAATAAATAAAATCCAAAAAAACTACTTATCAAAACTTGCATAGTCAATTGTCGGAGGGACTAGACGGATACCAGGCGCCGCATAGACCGTCTTTTAGAACAGTGGTAACAGACCTCTATCAAAAGACAATTGACTCTATAAAAGTTGATGGTGACAGTTGAAATTAAGGGAGATTAAGTAGGAGGTTCATAAAGTTGCTGGCCAAATCAGATTATTACAATGAAGATTCAAGTTCTCCAATCACACACTATCACAGCATTCCATAGTATTCAGAGTCAAAGCTTCGGAAAGGAAACCCTAGTCTTTCTGGATACAAAACAAAAAAACAGAGATAATACTTCACCTCCTTAAGTAAATTGCACCAACTGCATCATAGCACCTGGCGATCAACAGGGAGAAGGGACTTTTTACTCCGACCAACCATGTAGCAGTTATAAAGAGAAGGATGATCACTGAACAGTGCAGAATGTAGTAGTGCTTATGCAATGAAAACTAATAATGCAAATGCAAGAATTAGATGCCTAAGACCAAAGTCTCACCTTAAGGATCAGACGACTTGACAATAAAGTTCTGGCGGCTGATTGGATTCATGACAACTGGTGGTCCAGCAGTACGAGGCCAGGCCTGAAACTTCTTATCAGTAGCTTGCCACCATTCCTTGTTAGTAATAGTTGATGGGGTGCTACCTGTTTTCAAGCAGCTTCATGAATTCAGGCCCCTCACACTAACAAGATAGTAAGACAACAAAGATTTGCCAAAACTACACACAGACCTCCGAATATCTTTCTGTCAGAAATTAATGAATCACATATATAAGCAATTGCAAAGGACCCTGCCACACCTGCTATAATCTTGCCAGCCGTCATCTTCAAACTGAACCAGAACAGCAAATTTCAAAATGCAGTTATTGGAGAATGATGAAGAAAAATATTCAGATTATAGAGTTAAATCATATTGTTCTAGACCAATAGACACATATCCATGACCAAGAGATGGATTTATATAGTAGCAAAGAGACGACGACGATGATGATAATAATATTGCATAGGATCAAGATTGATATGCACAGATCATATCAAAGAGGAAGGGGAAAGGCGAACCATCAAGAGGATCAAATGTACAAGAAAATAACAATGGCAACAAACCCCATAGATAATGCTAAAGTGATTGACAAAGGAAAATCTTTCAGAAAATTTAATAACAATATAATTATGAAATATAAAGAAAATATGGTGACCCGTCTAAACCTACATCCAGGAATGATTTAGAGAATTCAGTAGCTCTAAAGATGTGGAAAATGCTTCAGAAAATTTAATAATAATATAATGACAAAATATGAAGCCTCTTGTAATAAACTTAAAACAAAAATCTCTTAGAGGGAAGAATGTAGTGCTTGTAGCTTTGTAGGAGTTACCTGGAGGAAAGAACAAAAGGAAACGGAAGGGGAAAAAAATATGTACCTGTGTTTCAGACTAGTATTATTTCAGAACAGAGACGACTGGCAGACATGGGCTTTTTGGTCCGTTGAGAGAACTTGGAGAAGCCAAAGAACCCACTAAAGTATGTGGTAGGTCCCTGGACAAGTTCTCCAACTTCTTGTTTCCTCTATTGATTTTTTTGGTTAGTTGAAGGATATTAAGCCTGGAACCCAAAGAACTCAAGAACTTGAGATGTTGGGATCCACATTTCCTTCTCTCTACAGTTGAAGTCCTTCAAGTTCTTTCATTTTTTGCTCAGAAGTTGGCCGAGGAACTTGGAGAACTTTAAGGCTTATTTGACATGACGACAAACTCATGTGGGGACAAGTTCTTGTCCTGCTTCTCCGTACCGAACAGAGAACTTATCATCCCAAGATCTTGGACAACTTTCGTACACCAAACAGTCCCTTGAATGGAGATATACCGTGATATATCAAGTTCTCATGTACAAGAAAGATACCACAGAAATGACAAATAATCTCTTCGGTGGATGAGCTAGCAAAGCTGAAACAAAGGGTCACCAAGGACTACAAGGCAAGAAACGCCAAAAATTCACAAAGCAGCCATACAGACTGACATCAACATATTAAACAAGCCTAAGCAACTAAACAATTTCATAACCTATATCACCACGAGGACCAAGCTGACGAACTTAACAATTTCATCAACTCGAATCAGTACCAGTCAAATCTAGTCATAATAGAGGATCCAATCATCTCATATGACTGTATAGTCAATGAGACCATATACCATGATCATCATCTCTCTCCCAAAAATAGTTACAATAAAGTAGAAAGAAATTTTGAAACGCGGTCTTGGTCCCCCTCCCAACTCCAAGATTTCCAATGTCAGTTTACCAGAAGACAGTTTTATTTTGTTTCTTCTTAATGGACAGGTATGAAATCCAACTTCAGTCATTCTCCCTCCCAGTTTTAAAACTATTTTGGTCCCCCTCCAAGAGTTTCTGGCAGTTTTGCAACAGACACTTCATCTTAAATGCTTAAGCAAGCAAAAATTCAGTTTGGCCGTTTTTCCTTTGAAGTTAACCATTTAGGTCTTCCCTCCCTTTCCTCTCCTCTTCCATCCCTTGGCTTCTTTACACGCCCTTGCCTCTGCTTATGTAGCTTAGGGTTGGACAACAATAGTTGTTGATGTTTTTGCTTAAACATTTTTAGTATTGACCAACACCTATACAACTTAGCAATATTTGACAACAATCCACAGAAGAACTGAGAGAAATAGCAGACAGTGGTTGATTATGCATGAAGCTCTAGAAGGAAAACCATTCAAACAAAGAGTATGCTCACCAGAAAACATTTCAATTTAACTTAGAAGCTTGGAATCATATCAATATTATCGAACAATAAAGAGGTTCTTTCTTGCCAATTATTTATCGTCCGGGAAAAGTTAAGAGAACCACTTCCCGTTGAGCATAATTGAATTATTGATTTTACAAACACACCATATCTTACGTAAAAACCCACGATACTAACAATATCAAACCAGCTGTTACCAAATCAATACACCTAATTAACTGCAGAATTGTGCCCGTTTTGTACATGGGGTCCTCAACCTAGTTTGTCATATATTATAGTGTAGGTGGAAACAGTACTTGATATAGTTTTATATTGATCTTGGTCACAAGTAGAACAAACAATTTGAATGAAACTTGTTCCTACTGGAAAGAGAATTTGCAGTAGTAGAAGGTTCCTTGCACTCTGCATCTAAAGTCAACATATGCCTCGGAAGAAAGTACCGGAAGTTGTTTTTCAGAGAAGTGATTACTTAAAGTCATGGTAACATAAGAGTTGGCCCACTCCAGCCTAGAAGAATACAATTCTTTTAGAACCACCCAGAAGTATACAATTGTAAGATGCATCATTTAATTGGAAAAAGTAGATTTACCAGGATTGCTCCCAAGTATGTGCTATGTTGCACAGATATCTATAGGGGACAACATGACTCATACACTAAATTGATTTTGATGTGTTCTAGTGTATTATGGAATGTCCGTGTTGTGCCTGATATGTGTGACACGGACACGACACAGATTTCAGAGTTTCCATGCTTCGTAGGCATTTCACCATGTGAGGTCAATTTGGTTCATAAATGAAAGTAATATTTCCTTCTAAAGGGGCAAACTTTGCTCAGTCTAAATAGACGTTATTACGAGAATATGTCTATTCAATTCAACCAAATTTGGGAATTTTACACTCAAGCAATGGTAAGTGTTGATACTATTTTATGCAGCTTCAAGGCTTTAATATACATGAGATTTAATTGAAACAAATATTACTTAAAACCACTACAAGAACCAACATATTTTACAGGCCATGACGTGGAACGGTTTAATGTCTCGAAAAATAGTGTAGATGAAAACTTAAGTGTGATAAATGGATCTAAAACATATTAAAAAATAAAATAAAAGAGAAGGAATAAGAAATTAGTACTTCTGCCGAAAGTGCAGGTGTTGAAGATGTTAATACTTAATAGAGGGTAAGATAGGAGATAAAAAAAAAAAGTTTATAACCTTATTAACCAGATGCACCAGTTATGAGTGGAGTCATAGGACGATAGTTAAAGGAGCTAGTAAGAATATAGATAGACCTAAACAAATATGATCAACATTTTAAAAAAACGAATGGATTTTGCTAAATTGAAGCGAGGATATGGCCCTCCCTCAACAGAGCTAAACAAACAAAAGGATACATGTAGCCAACCAAGAAATTTGGAATGAAAAGTTTGTTGTTATCTAAGTTGATCGGGTACTCCTCCAAAGGGGACCTTATCCTTGTCCGTATCCATCTCGGACACATATTGGACATGATCCTGCCTCGAAACTCATGTTGAATATAATTGAGATATTAGAAAGTTATTTTGAAGCATGTTTAGTTTCAAATTCCAAAGGATACAAACATGGTTGGAAGTTATTTGACATGGTTGTTATAATTGAGATATTAGAAAGTAACATATATTTTGAAGCATGCCTAGAACTTTTGGAACCTAGTTAATACCCCCACACATGCATAAATATATATATATATATTATTAGGATCTAGTACAAATGATGTATATAGATATGTATTCATGTGTATATATTACCATAACATACGGGTATTGGAATTTCCTGACCTTTCGAATTCGTACCATGTCCTCATCCGAATCCATACCTGTGCAACCTAGGTTGTTATTGTTCTTAGATATAAGATTTTAGTGTACGACATCAATTACGTATGAAATATATCCTATAAAATTAGGACAGTGTCATGTGCCCTTACATCCTACTAAAGTGCCGAGCTCGATGGAGAATCACTCAAAGTGCAAACAGAAGTACATGGTTTATTGTTCTCGCAAAGTGGAACGACTTGCAACTTGACCAAATAATACACTGTATATTTATAAAAGCTTCTCTTCAAGTCTCAACTAGAATACTTGACTCCACTAGGTTTTCATTATTTGCCACAATACAAGGGCAAGTTTGGATTATAGTTTGAGAAATGGTTGTTTGCTAAACGGGTATTTATATGTGGACAAGACCTTTGCCTACGGCCGTTTTAAACTTCAAATGAATAAGGGAGTTTCACCCAAAGGGAAAAGTAACAATAGCCGTACATCTAGCCCAATACATTTGATCTCCACATTAAACAAAATGGGGTAGCCAATACCTGCATGACATACATAATTAATAGAAAGGCGTGAAACTACCTCAATATTTGGTCCTTTTCTCCGCTCTCTGTGCTAAGAGCAAATTGAATAAAATGTGATGGACTATGCATGTAAACAATTACCGCGACAGATATATTGATAAGCCTCTTCCTATTACTTTATTTTATTTGTTCATATTTTAACTGAGCGTAGACAGAAGTCCATGACATGACGCTTCCGACGAATTTTCAGTTTCCTTCTATATGGTCTTTCTTTCTCCTATTATTTGCTAAGTTTTCTTTTTGAACAGGAACTTTTGAGTTCAATACTCACTGAAACATTATGATTGCTTGATTATCTTCTTTCTTTCTATCTATCTTTTTTCTGAAAGTTTCTATATAATGTCGCCCTTAAATTTTAAGTTTAAAAATTCTCACATGCCCCTAGAAGAAAAGGATTTACACAGAAACCCTAAATGATTACAATTTTACAAAAAAAAATACGCATCCATGAAGATGAAACTCATGGGTTATGATTTGTAGCCTACGAAATTCCTTTAGGGTTTAAATTCTTCAAATATTTAGGTCTATCGAAAACAACACAAAATGAGCAAACATATAGTTTTCAATCAACAAAAAGTACCTCTAGCGGATGAAGAACCCTAAATGAAAATGGTGTCAATAGAAGGAATCAAATCACAACCTTTATTTAAATAAAGAAAAAAAGGAGGGGAAAAAGGAAAAGATCAGATCAGTTACCAATCTCGCTCGACTCTCTCTCCCTCTTAGGTTCTGGATGTTCCTGGAGTTTAGATAGCTGATCAGAGCCTTCTAGTTCCAGGACTGTTTTCTACCATTTGACAAAAGCACCCTTTTACGATGTGAACTGTTGAATACATCGAGCCCAAGTAGTGGTGCAACCCGGACGAGTTGGGTCGGACTTGAGCTCAATTTGAGTCCAATTCGATGAATCATAAGTTTAGTCCGAGTCCAAGTCCGACCTGATCTCGGATTCAACATATGTAGTCTAAGACCAAGTCCAGAGGATCAGGTTGGACTCGAATTGGGTCGGGTTTATCGGACTCTAATAAAATATTTAAAATAATTTTAAACAAGAGTAATATTAAACACATAATTAAATCGCAATCAAGTCCCAATTATTACAAAATACAAACTGAAATAAAATTTAGGATAAAGAGTTGAAGAGTTTGGGTGAAAAAATTTAGCATTTAAATTTTTTATTTAAGAAGTATGAAACTATATATATATATATATATATATATATATATATATATATATATATATATATATATATATATATACGAGGGCGACCTAGGGGTGAGGGGCCATGTAGCGTATCAGGAAGTAGACGAAGGAGACGATAATGAAGATAGCAATGGAGATACAACGATCATGACATCAGGAGGGGGTTGGACAACAGTGGAAAGAAGGCGGCGTCCGGATCCATCCTCCCGCCGCCCCAGGGTGGAAGGAGGAGATAGCAATGGCATGAGGGCAGCGAGGCAGGCCGATTCAGAATCATGATCAAAGAGGAGGGAATCAGAAAGGGGAGGAGGTCATGCAGGAAGGATCTAAATCCAACATGAAGAGGTCGAATATAGGAGAGGAGGGTCGAAGCAAGGAAGACATTCATCTCCAGAAGGCAGGAGAAAGGAAGGCAGGGCATCCAATGCAGTCGCGTCATCAGAGAGCACAAGAGTCAACGTGGGGTTCGACATCGAAACCAGTGGCATGGGTAGACTTATGCAAACCGACGGAGGTGGAGGAAGAAGTAGAGTTACAATATGTTGAACCAAGCATCATTAATGGCATGAGGGTTGTGGAGATCACAAGCGAAGACATTGAAGAAACTCTAAAATACTTGAAGAATATCCTTATTTTATACATCATGGGAAATAAACCATTCTATGGTCAGTTAAGGGCATATGCACTTCGTGTCTGGAGACCAGAGGGTGCTATGGAGATTTTTCCATGTGAGAATGGTTTCTACTTTATAAAAGCTCTCGCTAGTAGAAGATTTAGAGAGAATTCTGGGAGGAGGTCCGTGGACGTTTGATGGACGATTGGTTATTCTAAAGCATTGGTTGCCGGAATAAAATTTTGAGAAATATAGGCTAACAACGGTACCCGTATGGATTCGACTGCCTTGGTTGTTGCCACAACTTTGGAATGTTCCATCGATAATAAAGATGGCTAGTATGGTGGGCAAACCCATAAAAACAGATACTCCTACAACACGGAGAAAGTTGTTATCATATGCCCGAGTTTTTGTTGAAATTGACGCAACGAGTGAGCTTCCTAGGCAAATAGAAGTTCTCCTCCCTCACGGAGAGTGGATAAAACAAAACATAGACTATGAGTGGGTACCATCGTCATGCACGAAATGTAGATGCTTTGGGCACATGAAAGAACATTGCAGAGATACAGAAGAGGGTAATGTAGAGAAACCTGCACAGGTACCTCATCCCAACGATAGCGAGCAAAGACCTTGCAACCAGGACTCCATAGATATATTGGTGGATCAGGAAACCAATATGGCAGTAGACTATGATCAAGGCAGACATGAGGACATGGTGGTGAGCAATAAAGCTCAACCTACTATTCTAGGGAAGAGGCAAGTCCCAGAAAACAACTCTGATATAGGAGGAGGACAAGGGTCAACAATAGTGGTATATGACGAGGGTACACAAATAAGTACTGGTCAAATAAATCTCAGGAGAGACACGATCAGGTGGGTACCATAGAGGCAGTGGAGGGGAGTAAGGGTCCAAAGGTTAACAAAGTGGCTCATCGAAGCTTGCGAGACAATATATCTCAAAGAGAAGGAGGGGACCGTAGTAATATGTAGGTTAGTCTTACTCAGGGAAAAAATCTTACAGCATATAACCCCAAATGAATGGCTCTTCAGAATTCTAATGCATCTTAGGATGGGGATACCACACGAAGGCGAGAGGGTTATGACGCATTGGCCGTCTCTAATTGTCCTAGAGGAGGCCAAAGTTTTGTAAAGGACAATCGTAGTAGTTATTAATTACATCCTAACTTGGAATGTCAGAGGGGCCAAATATATTGGCCGATGAAAGGAGATACATAATGTTATTAGGAAGCATAAATGCTCGATTGTTTTAGTTATTGAGAGTAAGATTAAATCAGTAGATAGAATAGTCCAACTTACTCCCCTCAATTGGGGTTCTATTCACAATCTTAATATTTGTGGTGTGGCACGTATTTGGGTATTGAGGGATGCTAGTGGTTGGAAATCTCAAGTTCGGCTGATATCCGAATAATTGATAGACGTCATAGACTTTGTCAATGCAGGGGGTCTGCGGTTAACTGTTGGAGAAGTATACGAGCATAATGACCGAGGTAGAAGATCTCAACTATGGAAGGATATAATTAAGGTCGCGGCTAATATTGGAGATGGTCTTCCCCTAGTGATTTGTGGTGAATTTAATGCTATGCTAGCAGCAGTAGAGAAACAAGGTGGTCGAAAAGTACCAGATGAAATTCTTGCTGATTTCCAAAATTGTCTACTGGATCAGGTATGCATTGTCTATCGAGAGAAGGCCACTTGTGGACGTGGAAGAATAGTAGTGTGCAAAACAGAGTCATCTGCCAACTCGATCGAGCACTACGCAATAACAGATGGCTGGAGGTACTACCACTTGTGAAAGCAGAGGGACTACAAAGTGGCACAAGTGATCATTCCCCCATTCTTATTAAAATGGTACCTATGCAGCCTGCTCGACGTCGGACTTTTAGATATAGTAATTCATGGGCGGCAATTCCCGGGTATAATGAAGCAGTGCAACAAGGTATGGAGGCTAATATTACAGGTAATACACAGTTCAAGTTAGTACAAAGGTTGAAGCATGTGAAGGGGGAGTTACGTGCCTGGAATAGAACTAGTCCAATCTCAATATTGAAGGACAAAGAGCATCAACTCCAGGAAGTGCAAGACAAGCTTCAAGCGGCGCCTATGGATCCAGCCGATGCAAACATGAAGAATCTATTGAGAGAGGAGGTGCGACAACTTCGGTTCTTAGAGGAAATTCAGCTACAACAACGTGCCAAATGCCTTTGGTTGAAGGACATTGATTGGTGTTCCAAATTCTTTTATTCTACTATTAGATCTCGTCAGCAAGACAGCATGGTCTCATCTCCATTAAATGAAGAAGGTAATACTCTTACAGATGAGGCTCATATACAACAAGAATCTATTAATTTCTACCAAAGCTTATATAACCAGTCAGATACCGTTCTGATTTTTCGAAAATAATTTGTAAGAGTATAGTTACGGAGAAGGAAAACTCAAAACTACGAAGGAGACTCACCATGGAGGAGATTGCAAATATAGTAGTACAACTTGCGGATCAAAACAAAACTCCTGGCCTGGATGGATTCAATGCAATGTTCTATAAAAAGCACTGGGATCATCTCAAATGGCAAGTTTTCCAAGTGGTGGATAATTTTAACGGTCGTCTACTCAAAGAAATGAATCATATATTTCTGGCCCTGGTGCCAAAGAAAGAGGGAGCTACGGAATTGGGCGACTTTCGACCAATTGCTTGTTGTAATTTTTTATATAAAATTAGTACTCATCTAATGTGTATGCGGATACAGGATATCATGAAGAGCCTTATATCTCAAAATCAATCTGACTTCATTAAAGGAAGATCCATTGCAGATAATTGTTTAATAGCGCATGAGCTGGTTAGAGACTTCAACAAGCCGGGAGGGAGGAAATGTTGCATTAAGCTCGACTTAAGGAAGGCCTATGATACGGTGAACAAAAAATTCGTATGCGAGGTCATGCGTAGCATGGGATTTGATAGTTGATGAGTGGATCGAGTGGAGGAGTGCATCTCCACTCCGATATTCTCCATTCTTATAAATGGGCAACCATATGGTTACTTTGGGAGCAACCGTGGTTTAAGACAAGGTGATCCGCTCTTCCCGTATCTATTTACCTTAGTCATGGAATATTTTACTTGTATGATGGATTTGGCAGTGCTCTGTAAGGAGATTACTCCATTATTCAAGGTGTCACGCCCCGGTCCCGTAAGGGCCGATCGTCCTCGCTTGATCCCTATGGAACCGATCGTCCTCGCTTGGACGAGATGCCGTGCAAGCCTAAGTTGCGCTTGCACCAGGCATAGTACCTGCACAAGTTAGACAAAAATATACATATATAGGCACATAATTTAAATGCAGAGAACCAAAGTTGAACACATATGATAGGAACACAAAATACTTTCTTTATTGAATACTTGAAGATTGGATTACAAAGTACTTGCTTGCTTGATTAGAAAAATATGCCATAGATGGATACATCCCCATTTTATAAACCCAAAATTAGCCACAACGTCCACACATCATATCCTTTTAGTAGGACCAAAATAAAATACCTAATAGAAGAAGAGCTTGCACACTGGAAGGTAAAGCTAAGGAAGCAGCACGAGCACGATTCTACTGGATGGATGCGCTAACACTGGTTCAAAATGCTCGCCAAGCTCTCGCTACCAGAACCTGAAGATTTTGTCCACAAACGAGGGTCGGTACTACAACCGGCGAGCAACCGTGGCCAAACTCACCTAGAAATCCACACTAAATAAATATGTGAAGCTTGCATTTTAGGTGATCTTTCTAGTTGTCTAGTTTCTTTTTAACAATTCATGAAAAGAAACATAAACGATAAATTGAACCATGCATATAATAATTCTTACCCACGGCCAAACGGTTATCCCTACAGTAGACACACAAGTTAGTCATAATTTGCATATATGAATAAACTTATGAATCAATCTTGGCATCAAGTGTTATGTATGCAAGAAGGTAAACCTAGCATGCGCCCTAACTACATAATGGTCCCCTCCACGGGATTAGCAGTTAGAAAGTACAAGCCCATCTCACTAATAGACCTATACCCTGTCACGCCCCGGTCCCGCAGGGCCGTTCGTCCTCGCTTTGGTCCTTACGGAACCGATCGTCCTCGCACGGGCGTGATGCCGTGCAAGCCTAAAGTGTGCTTGCACAAGGCCAAAGCTTTGATACAAGGGCAAGTAAGCTATTTCATACTGAAGCAGCGGCACACATATTGCAGAAAAGTAAAAAACACAATGGCATATGCAAAATAAGCTCTTTTATTGATATTCACAAGTGTTACAAGCGGCACATAGCCGAGGTTACAATTCGCTCAGGCACTCTGTCTCTCGATTACAATGATACCGTTCCATACATCATGTCCCTCTATATAAAAGCAACTCAAAGCAGGCACATCTCGATGCGGCTCAAGGCATCGACTCTAGATTTCCGGTTCCTTGGGATGAGGCACGGCTATCGCTTCCTCGGACGATCAGGCACCTGAGAACAAGCAGACTGTTGGTGGGTCAGCACTTTATACAAGTACTGGTGAGTATAAACAACTGAACAGAAGCTACACCCCCTGAAACCCACACTAAGTAAACTTGTGGCAAAACATCGCATTACTAGTGATCTTGCTAGTTTTACCTAAGTTCTTTTCATGCAGCTCAGAACTAGTCAGATTACATCTTTTTGAAAACACAAGTTGGAAACCAGTTTTGCATATTCAATACTCAAGCATTCAAGCAACATATAAGGGACAGTGTCCTCATCGTGCAGTGCACAGCATGTATTGTGCAACATAATCAACTCTTGGGGCAAGCTTATCTAGCAAACTGATCATCTCGAATCAAGGCAAGCATATCAAGCGGACTATCATTTCTTTCAAGCATTTAAGGCAACACATCTATATGATTTCGGTCCTCGAGAAACTCAGGATCGGTAGCGGTAATCCAGCTATCCAATGACTCACATACTGGTACTATTAGCAGCTGTGACCAAGGTTCAGCTCTGCACTAATAGCCATTGTCCAACCGATGCAAATGCATGAAGCTCTATCAGATAAATCATGATGCATACAGAATGATCAAGCAGGCTATAGATAAACTCATAATATTTCTCTTACCCACAGCCGAACGGTTATCCCTGCAGCAGACACACAAGTTAGCAACAATTTGCATAACATAATATATACAGTTCTCTAGTTTCCTGTTCGTCCCTGCATCAAACATTTAGGTATGCAAGAAGGCTAGTCTAGCATGCGTCCTAACTATATGATGGTCCCCTCAACATGATTAGCAGTTGGGACATACAAGTCCATCTCACTAATAGACGGGTCTACCCTCTCGTAAGTGAGGACGTTCAAACCTCAGGGTATCTAGATCTCCCCTAGGCCGAACGATCCCAGTGCCCCAGGAACGCCCGAGAGATGACCTTGTGCACAAGTTGTCCTGACCAAATGCGAGAATGCAAGCTCCTATCAATACAAGATTATGCACATAATCCAGAACAAGCAAGCAAACACATCTATCAAGTCCAGATAGCCGAAGCTCACTCTCTCAATACACATTGCCTAATAGCCACACCCCCCCCCCCCCCGTAAGTAAGGTTTTTAAGCCTCAGGGTGGACTATTAGTCTAGATTCACAAGCTCACGCCATTCACCAAGTTCCATCTCATGACAAGCAATCAATGAAGCATGTTCAAGAAAAGCTAACTCATTAAACAAGTAACAAGCAAGAACAGTTCTTATAACTCTAGCATGCAATTCTATCTCTTGTTGGACAAGCATTCAAGTATTCCAGTCTAGCATACGATAATCAAGAATAAGTGCAAGCAATCCTTTTTACTCTCGTTATTAGCATGGCAAGATTCTATCTCATTTCAGACAAGCGTTTCCAGTTCTCTAGTTAGGCAAGCAGGCAAACGGATTTATTTCAATGACAAGCTATGTAAGTTCTCTTATTAGCATGCTGAGGCAGGTTCTATCATTCTTCTTATGAAACAATCTTCTTTAGCAACAAGCATTCAAAAACTCAAATTTATTATTAAGGCATGCGAGAATCAGAGAATGCAGTTCTGCCCACTCATATTGATTAATCGGTCGAAAACTCTCCGAGAAGACTTTCGTTCGAGCAAGCAAGGCGATATCACTTGTACATAGCGTCGACGCGGAGCGGGGCGCTACCTACTTACCCACCAATAAAGAGTTTCGTCCTCGAAACTCAAGGAGAAACTCACGAAAACACAGAGCAACGATAGTCCTCATCCCTCACCTTCCTTAATCAAAACTCAGCAATCCAGAAATCACAAATCACATCTCAAGCAATGAAAATAAATCCAGAAAACTTTTTGCGCGCATCCTTGAGAATATTTACGGACTCATTGTATGGAACGTTCATTGTAACACAATCATAACTCAGAGTTGGAGGCAACGGAATGGGCAAAGAGTTGAGTCGCTCTGATACCATTATGTCACGCCCCGGTCCCGCAGGGCCGTTCGTCCTCGCTTTGGTCCCTACGGAACCGATCGTCCTCGCATGGGCGTGATGCCGTGCAAGCCTAAAGTGCGCTTGCACAAGACTAAAGCTTTGATACAAGGGCAAGTAAGCTATTTTATACTGAAGCAGCGGCACACATATTGCAGAAAAGTAAAGAACACAATGGCATATGCAAAATAAGTTCTTTTATTGATATTCACAAGTGTTACAAGCGGCGCATGGCCAAGGTTACAATTCGCTCAGGCACTCTGTCTCTCGATTACAATGATACCGTTCCATACATCATGTCCCTCTATATAAAAGTAACTCAAAGCAGGCACATCTTGATGCGGCTCAAGGCATCGACTCTAGATTTCCGGTTCCTTGGGATGAGACACGGCTATCGCTTCCTCGGACGATCAGGCACCTGAGAACAAGCAGACTGTTGGTGGCTCAACACTTTATACAAGTACTGGTGAGTATAAACAACTGAACAGAAGCTATACCCCCTAAAACCCACACTAAGTAAACTTGTGGCAAAATATCGCATTACTAGTGATCTTCCTAGTTTTACCTAAGTTCTTTTCATGCAGCTCAGAACTAGCCAGATTATATCTTTTTGAAAACACAAGTTGGAAACCAGTTTTGCATATTCAATACTCAAGCATTCAAGCAACATATAAGGGACAGTGTCCTCATCGTGCAGTGCGCAGCATGTATTGTGCAACATAATCAACTCTTGGGGCAAGCTTATCTAGCAAACTGATCATCTCGAATCAAGGCAAGCATATCAAGCGGACTATCATTTCTTTCAAGCATTTAAGGTAACACATCTATATGATTTCGGTCCCCGAGAAACTCAGGATCGGTAGCGGTAATCCAGCTATCCAATGACTCACATACTGGTACTATTAGCAGCTGTGACCAAGGTTCAGCTCTGCACTAATAGCCATTGTCCAACTGATGCAAATGCATGAAGCTTTATCAGATAAATCACGATGCATACAGAATGATCAAGCAGGCTATAGATAAACTCATAATATTTCTCTTACCCACAGCCGAACGGTTATCCCTGTAGCAGACACACAAGTTAGCAACAATTTGCATAACATAATGTATACAGTTATCTAGTTTCCTGTTCGTCCCTGCATCAAACAGTTAGGTATGCAAGAAGGCTAGCCTAGCATGCGCCCTAACTATATGATGGTCCCCTCAACGGGATTAGCAGTTGGGACATACAAGCCCATCTTACTAATAGACGGGTCTACCCTCTCGTAAGTGAGGACGTTCAAGCCTCAGGGTATCTAGATCTCTCCTAGGCCGAACGATCCCAGTGCCCCAGGAACGCCCGAGAGATGACCTTGTACAGAAGTTGTCCTGACCAAATACGAGAATGCAAGCTACTATCAATACAAGATTATGCACATAATCCAGAACAAGCAAGCAAACACATCTATCAAGTCCAGATAGCCGAAGCTCACTCTCTCAATACACATTGTCTAATAGCCACCCCCCCCCCCCCCCGTAAGTAAGGTTTTTAAGCCTCAGGGTGGACTATTAGTCTAGATTCACAAGCTCACGCCATTCACCAAGTTCCATCTTATGACAAGCAATCAATGAAGCATGTTCAAGCAAAGCTAACTCATTAAACAAGTAACAAGTAAGAACAGTTCTTATAACTCTAGCATGCAATTCTATCTCTTGTTGGACAAGCATTCAAGTATTCCAGTCTAGCATACGATAATCAAGAATAAGTGCAAGCAATCATTTTTACTCTCGTTATTAGCATGGCAAGGTTCTATCTCATTTCAGACAAGCGTTTCCAGTTCTCTAGTTAGGCAAGCAGGCAAACAGATTTATTTCAATGACAAGCTATGTGAGTTCTCTTATTAGCATGCTGAGGCAGGTTCTATCATTCTTCTTATGAAACAATATTCTTTAGCAACAAGTATTCAAAAACTCAGATTCATTATTAAGGCATACGAGAATCAGAGAATGCAGTTCTGCCAACTCACATTGATTAATCGGTCGGGAACTCTCCGAGAAGACTTTTGTTCGAGCAAGCAAGGCGATATCACTTGTACATAGCATCGACGCGGAGCGAGATGCTACATACCCTCCCGTAAGTAAGGACTTCAAGCCTCAAGGTATCTAGATCTCTCATAGGCCGAACGATCCCCAGTACCCCAGGAACCGCTCGAGAGATAAACCTTGTGCACAAGTTGTCCTGACCAAATGCATGAATGCAAGTTCCTATAAGATAATATACTATCATGCAACTGATGAACGATGAACAAACAAGTCTATCTTTTTTTCTCATTTTCAAGATCAAGTCAAGAGGTTTCCAGCAGTATTACTCGATATGCAGTATACGAGGGGCATGTAAGCATTCATGATGTAACTAGTAAGGTAGCAGTTATATACTTGAAGCATGCAATAATATTTTTTTTAGCTTATCTTATTAGTAATGCAATATTGATATAGTGAACTAGAGATTCTTTATTAAGACGTGCAGATTAAAGGATTCATCGAAGGGTCTAAGCCACTCACCGATTGAATTGAACGAGAGAATAGGAAGCCTTATGCAACGATCACTCCTTGGTTATGCGTCATGAAATTGCAACAATACTTGGTTAGCATCCTTCGATCTCTTTTTCTTATGATTCGAAATAAATTCATAAGCGATAAAAGTGAATCATGAAAATGAAGTCATCGAAAGCAAGACAAAATACAAATCAACACAAAATCAAGCAGCAAAACAACCAACGAAAATTCTTGGACACATTTCAATAGAAGCTGTTCCATCAGTTTAAAGGGTTCATTGCATTTCGTCCGTGTTGATTTGGCGATAAGGTTTCGTCGAGACTCGATTCTCAACCGAGTCAAAGTAACAAGTGTTCCATAAGTAAACCACTAGGAGCGGAGCATTACATAATACCCTACCGAGAAAAAATTTTGTCCTCGAAACTTAAGAGATCAAGGAGTCTAAGATCAAGGCATTAAGAGGTCAAAGGAATCAGACTCACCAACATCTTGTTTGCTCGCATCACGCTCAATATTTAACTGATAAACTCTAGGCCTTTTCGTCTGATCAGTTAGTCCATTAGCTTGAACTTGAGCTGGCATGGGATTCTGATTCTCATTCTGACCAGTGTTGTTGTTACGGTACGATGGCGGAACCTTCTTGTTCGACAGTTGATAGCCAGATGCCTTTTTGTCCACAGTTAAAACACTCATTGTTTGCAGAACAACAAACATCTATGGTGTAGACCCATTTGCTATAGTAATTATACTCTTGACCATGGCGCTGCTCGCCCGCTATCTTTCTCTTCCCATTATGGTATCTTTTAGCAGGAGGATTTCGAGGAGCCGGTGCCTTTTTCGGAGCACTTCGTGGTATAAACTGCTTATTCTGCACCGCTGCCTCAAAATCTTGTATGTACGATTTACACTCTTGGTTTATAATATCCTTTCTCAGGTTGTCATGTATGCCTCTTATGAACCGATGTGTACGGGCCCCTTCATTAGGAACCATTGAGCTAGAGAACTTAGCAAGCTTGGAGAATTCTGACTCATAGTCCTCAACAGACATGCTCCCTTGCTCAAGTTCGGTTAACTCATCTTATTTTTTGTGCTTGACAGCTGGCGGAAGATATTGTGCAAGGAATACATCTTTAAATATCCTCCAAGAGATTCTACCATCCTGATACTTTGTGGCAAGATCCAGCTTCTTGATCTGCCACCAGTCGTATGCACGTAACCACAGCTGCATGACTGCACACGCCATCCTCTTGTTCGCAGGTATCGAAGCAAACTCAAACAAGCCCTCCAACTTTGCGATACAGTCCATCACCTTATCCGGTACAGTCCTGCCTTCGAACTCCGGAGGGTTCAACTTCAGAAACTCAGCACCCCTAAATGTAGACTTCCTGGCCGCCCGTCGAGGCTCATTAGTTTCTGCTAAGCCTGCTCTCTGAGACGCAGTCGCGGCTGTCGTAGGTGTCGCGGCGGTTCCCGATGCACCACTGTGGGCTACCAGTGTTGTTACTATTTGGGTCAAAGAGTCAAGCTGTTATTGTTGTGCCAAGGCTCTAGCATCAGCCCGTTGCTGCTGAGCTTTGAACCGTTCATATTGGGCCTCATGTAGATCATTATAATTTTTGAACATCGCAATCATCCTATCGACTTGGTCATCGCTCACGCTTGCTGCGTGCGATGTCCCTTGATTACCTGTTATAGTCATCTTGCTGCAAAAAAGAGTAGCTTGCGTTAGTCTCATAACATATTATGGACTTATTGCATGGGACGTTAGATTTTCACACTTTCAAGATCGAGACATTAACACCTTCGATTTACTTGTATAGATTTGCAACCATTTTCAAAATTCGGGACTTTTGAAACCGCTTGAAAACTTATATCATTTTTGAAAACGATATTTGAAGAGACCAGGGAAGTAAAGCCGTGCTCTGATACCACCTGTCATGCCCCGATCCCGTAAAGGCCGATCGTTCTCGCTTGGTCCCTACGGAACCGGTCGTCCTCGCTTGGGCGCGATATCGTACAAGCCTAAGTTATGCTTGCACCAGGCATAGTACTTGCACAAGTCATAAGTTAGACAAAAATATACATATATAGGTACAGAATTTAAATGCAGAGAACCAAAGTTGAACATATTTGATAGGAACACAAAATACTTTCTTTATTGAATACTTGAAGATTGGATTAAAAAGTACTTGCTTGCTTGATTACAAAAATATGCCATAGATGGCTACATCCCCTTTTTACAAACCCAAAATTACCCACAAGGTCCACACATCATATCATTTTAGTAGGACCAAAATAAAATACCTAGCAGAAAAAGATCTTGCACACTGGAAGGTAAAGCTAAGGAAGCAGCACGAGCACGGTTCCGCTGGATGGATGCGCTAGCACTGGTTCAAAATTCTCGCCAAGCTCTCGCTACTAGAACCTGGAGATTTTTCCCATAAATGTGGGTCAGTACTACAACATGTACTGGTGAGCGATCGTGGCCAAACTCACCTAGAAATTCACACTAAGTAAACATGTGAAGCTAGCATTTTAGGTGATCTTTCTAGTTGTCTAGTTTCTTTTTAACAATTCATGCAAAGAAACATAAACGATAAATTAAACCATGCATATGATAATTCTTACCCACGGCTAAACGGTTATCCCTGCAGCAGATACACAAGTTAGCCATAATTTGCATATATGAATAAACTTATGAATTAATCTTGGCATCAAGTGTTAGGTATGAAAGAAGGTAAACCTAGCATGCGCCATAACTATATGATGGTCCCCTCCACGAGATTAGCAGTTGGGACGTACAAGCTCATCTCACTAATAGACCTATACCCTCTCGTAAGTGAGGACTTCAAGCCTCAGGGTATCTAGATCTCTCCTAGGCCGAACGATCCCCGGTGCCCCAAGAACCGCTCGAAAGATAAACCTTGTGCACAAGTTGTCCTGACCAAATGCATGAATGCAAATTCCTATCAGATAATATGCTATCATGCAACTGATGAACGATGAACAAGCAAGTCTATCTCTTTTTCTTATTTTCAAGATCAAGTCAAGAGGTTTCCAGCAGTATTACTCGATATGCAGCATACGAGGGGCAGGTAAGAATTCATGATGTAACTAGTAAGGTAGCAGTTATATACTTGAAGCATGCAATAATATTTCTTTTTAGCTTATCTTGTTAGTGAGGCAAAATTGATATAGTGAACTAGAGATTCTTTATTAAGACGTAAAGATTAAAGGATTCATCGAAGGGCCTAAGCCACTCACCGATTGAATCGAACGAGAGAATGGAAAAGCCTTATGCAATGATCACTCCTTGGTTATGCGTCCTGAAATTGCAACAATACTTGGTTAGCATCCTTCGATCTCGCTCTTATGATTCGAAATGAATGTATAAGCGATAAAAGCGAATCATGAAAACCAAGTCATCGAAAGTAAGATAAAACCAAAGCAACACAAAACCAAGCAGCAAAACAACCAACGAAAACTCTTGGCTCATTTCAATAGAAGTCGTTCCATCAGTTTGAAGGGTTCATTGCATTTCGTCCATGTTGATTTGGCGGTAAGGTTTCCCCGAGACTCGATTCTCAACCGAGTCAAAGTAACAAGTATTCCATAAGTAACCCGCTAGGAGTGGGGCATTACACAAGGAGTCTCACCCACGATTTCACATATTATCTACGCTGATGACCTTCTAGTTTTCTTGAAGCCGATAATGCGGAGTGTGGAAGCGCTAAACCAACTGGTAAGGGACTTTGGGTCCCTGTCTGGTTTGCAACTTAATAGAGATAAGTCTCAAGTATTCTTCAATACTTCTTGACCAAATAAGGAGCAGTGGTCGAACATGTTAGGGATTCAGCTGGGCCAATTACCAGTCCGCTACCTTGGACTACTGTTATCGAGTACCTACGTGAGGGATACAGATTGTACATGCCTTGTCCAATATGTACATAATAGACTTGCGGGATGGCAAGCCCAACTCTTATCGTTTGGTGGGCGAACAGAATTTGTACGGTCCATTATTTTGGCGATCATGGCTTATTCGCTGCAAGCAATTATTTTACCAATAGGGACGGTCCAAAAAATAGAAAAACTATATGCTAACTTCGTTTGGAAGGGAGGAGTACACACGATAGCGTGGGAGAAACTTTGCAAGACAAAAGAAGAGGGAGGCATTGGATTAGAGTCCCTGAAGGTACTAAGAGAAGTAGCTATGCTAAAACTTGCATGGAGATATATCGAAGCCAACTCAATGTGCGCTAAATGGCTAGCTAACAGGTATGTTCATAATAAAAACTTCTGGTGATGGAAAGTAATAATAATTACTCAGTTTCCTTCAAAATGATACTCAAACAAAGAGCTCATATTAAGCAATGCATCATGCGGGTGATATGCAATGGGCTCACGACAAGTATTTTGTGTCACGCCCCAGTCCCAAAATATCGAGGGACTGGACACGTGGCAATGGACAACAGTACGCACCGATGGACAACCCAATTTAATGGAACCATCAGGGCGCACTTAAGCTGTAAAATAAGGTCTACTACAACATGCCACAACTAAATCTCATCCATAAAAGATAAATATAATCAACTGCATAATAAAATGAAAATAAGTAGCAACAAGTCTCAACAAGTAGGTCGGAGAAACAATCTGACATAAGTCTGAATACACTGGCTCAATAGGCCAGGAACAAAAGAGTCAAACATAAAGTAAATACTGAGTACGAAATCAGGTACTCAGGAAAAGTCTTCAGCAGTCACCTCGTGCTCAGGGATCGGTTCTGCTCCAGTATCAAGTCCAGTAATAGCTTCAGCTCCTGTCCCGTATATCTCGGGGTACTGCTCCTCAGCTAAACCTGGGGACATAATCCATTCCAGGTCCTCAGGGGACATAGCAAGGTACAGAAAATACAAGCCAAATAAATAAGCAGTGCAGCAATAAATAAATAATTGGGTAAACTATGTAACCAGCTAAGTGATATGCAATATGAGAGCAGCACTAGAACTCAGGCTGAGACCGCTACAAGCTCTGTGTCGGAGAGCCGGTAGCAGTAATAACAGGTAAAGGGTCTAGCTCTGCTGGAGAGTCTACAACCTCACAATAGTAGTGGATATATATATGAAACAGCCTGTAGCATGTGTGTCTCTCCCCACCCAATGTAATCACGCATATCATGACCATAACGTCTCATGTCCATGTCAGCGGGATTATAGCTAATGCAACAAGTCATATTGTCTATAATAAAATATCTCTGTCAAGTCCTGTATCCTATACAGAATCACCACGAATATCTCGGGAAGATCCTGTCTCATGAATAGTATCAAGTGCCCTGGGTTATGATATACTTGATAAGACAAGTACGAGAATACATAGGGTCTCGATATCCATGTCTATGTGACATTACACAACTCTGCGTACGGGGTTGGCACCCGACTAGTAATCGGACGCTAAGTAAAGTCACTCGGTCCTGGGTTGAACAGTTAAATCAAGTTTATGTATGTTTACACAAGTACTCCAGCAAGTACTATAACAGAAATCATTGCAAGTTGGCACAGTATAAATGTCCACTGATATATAAATAAGTTAAGAAAATAAGTAGCAAGCTGCAGGATTTGGCAAGGTACACTTGCCTGATGTTTGAATTCCAACTACTGTTCTGTTACTCGGAAAATTTCCAGAAATGTCTCCGAATGCTGAAATAAATATTACCATCATGATCAGAAGATATCAATCAGCTAGAAACGCCTGTCCTTGAGTCCAATTTGGACACAAGGACAAAAATGACCATTTTGGGTCAAAACGGGGTCCGCATGTGGGCCCGCTTTGCACCGAAAAATGTGTCAGGGTCAAAGGTCTCCAAAATCGTCCAACTTAGTGTCAACAGGTCAGGAACGCTGATACGAACTCAACGGAACTTCCAGATTTGGATTCCGATGAGCCGATCACAAAATTGCCCGTCGAGTGGGGCCTGTGGGGCCCACGACACGCGATTTCATCAACGTTCTCGGAATTAAACCAAACTTGGGTCACATGACCAGCGTATCGCTATGAGTCCGATGGCGCAAGTTTTATCTCGATCCGACGTGTGTGCACAAAGTTATGATGTGTTCCAGAAAGGGCAGATACGGGACGGGGTCCGCGGATACGCGTTGATTCGGGTGTGCACGCACACCCGAATCGACTTCTGCGAAATCCCACACGTCCGTATCAAAGACGCGCACGTATCGGTAAAGACCGCGTGCGACCAAGTCATCCTGTTTGGCGGGGCGGACTCGGTTCCGGGGTGAAACAGGGTGTTAGTTTTCCTGTTTTTGGATCGCGGTTCGCGATCACCACAGGACCCGATGCCCCGAGCGGTTTGCACGGGAACCGAGAGGGTCACGCAGGGTTCGCGATGCAACAGACGGAATTGAAAATGGGGCAGCGAGGAGAGAGAAACAGGTACCTGAACAGGGCTCGAGAAACTAGAATTTCTCGTGTCCGACACGTGTCCGACACGTGTCGAGCTAGGGCACGGGTTAAGGACTGTGGCCGGAGGACGGCGACTCGGCCGGAGCTGAGGCGGAGGGAGGCCGGGGACAGCGTCGCCGGGGGCTCGGGCGGTGCCGGCAGCGGGTCGCCGGAGGCGGAGGCGGAGGCGAGCGGCCGGAGGGGGAGCACGGGCTGCTGTGGAGAAGAGGGAGGAGGAAGAAGGGGGAGGCGGCGCTGCGGCCGGAGGGGAGCGGCGTGCTGGGGTGGCGTGGAGGCGCTGGCAGCGGCGTCGATCGGGGAGGCGGTCGACGGCGGGTGGCGGACGGAGGGATCGATCTGGCCGGAGAAGAGGGGATCCTAGGATTTATATAGGGTCGGGGGAGGCGGACAGGGTGCTGGGTCGTGGCGGAGAAGGCGGGCCGAGGGGAGGTCGTGGGGTAGTGGCGCGGGGCGCGGGCGGATCTCCGGCGACGTGGCCGGAGAATTCGGCCGGGATTCGCGGGGGCTGCGCGTGGGGGAGATGGGGTTCCCGGGTCGGGTCGGGCGGCGTGTTCGGGTCTGGCCGACCCGCCCAACCCGCTAGGCCAAGGGATGGGCCGGGCTCGGTTTGGTTTGGGTTGGGCCCGGTTGGGCTGGGTCCAGTGGGCTTGGGTTGGGCTAGGGTTAGGTTAAAAATAATTAAATAAATAAATAAATAATAATAAACAATAGTTTTTAGGTGATTAAAAATAGGTTCGGGGTCCAATAAAATTCCAGAAAATTACCCTAAGTCCAGTTTTTTATTTTAAACATAAAAATCTTATTTTCATCATATTTTAATATTAATTATTAGCACTTAAAAATCATTTAATCACAAAAACACCTATTTTAATTCTTGAAAAATGCAGAAAAATTTCGAAAATTGTTTTTAACAAAATTTAAAATTTTAGGGTGATTACATTTTGTTTGACCCCTGGCTGAATCAGGAGAGTCTGATCGACCGACTAGGCTGGCCAACATTTGAAGTAGTTGGGACCGAGGGTACCCTGAGTGAATTCATCATCAATGGGATATGGCGGGTATCAGATAGACATATCCGCTGTTGGTTTGGAGAAGAGATTGAGCTTATTCAAATTGATATATCAGGAGAGGCAGATCACTGGAGTTGGGTAGGCTCGGAGAACGACAAATTCAGCCACAAGTTGGCCTATGAGTACGCTCGTCCGAAGTTTCCTACGGTGGAGTGGGGGAACTGGGTCTGGGCAAAAGGAGCCGCCAAAAAAATGGAGTTATGCATGTTTTAGGCCATTAGAGATCGGTTGCTTACCAAGGATCGATTGGCAAAGATTGGGGTCCAGATTAACAATGACTTATGTGTACTCTGCGATAGGGAGAAAGAAACTCGGGATCATCTATTATTTCAATGCCCACTCTCTCAATTGGTTTGGCAAAGATGTCGGCAATATATACAGATAATAGTAGGGGCACAGTTGGAATACATGTTGCTTGCGAGGAGGTCGAAGCTCTAGGAAGCAAGGATATGGGGGCATATCGAAAGACGAAGATCCGGCTATTATCGGTTGCTTGGCACGTATGGTGTGAGAGAAATCGCAATTTTTTTGAAGACAAAGCTATCACACTAGTAGTTGTTAATAATATAGATAATGATACTAAATGTATGGTAGATATCTCATAGTGGGACTAATGAGTAACCCCAGGATTGTAAGATAGCAAGTCTGGTTCCTATTTCAATAAAATATTTTTTTTTAATATATATATATATATATATATATATATATATATATATATATATATATATATATATATATATATATATATATATATATATATATATCTATTGTAGAAGCATGAAAATCATGCAGGCCGTATAAGAGCTCATGCACCCCCAACATGAAAAGACTAGCCAACCGCATAGATGGCCTGCATGGCGGCGCAGTCCTCCCCTTCATTCCAACGTCTCCCTCCCCTCTGGAGTTATGGACAATAAGGCAAATTTTGGAGTGGACTCCAGAGGCCTAGCAAAAGCGTCCAAAGTTAACCCCAACTAGGACAGAAAATCCTTAGCGACGGATAACTCGTCCCCGACCCGTGCTCTCTTTACAAGAGGAGACACTGCGACAGCCGACGAAGAACCGATAGCTCGTCCCTCACGAGACCCTCCAATTTCGGACCCTCCTATACCAGAGCACCAGGGCGAAGTAGGGAGGGGACGTCGAAAAAGTAAGGCGGGTGGCTAGGGTTCCCAACTAGAACCTCCCTTGAACGACATATTTCACAAAGTGGAACACGATAAACCACGATAGTGGTATTTACAGAAAAGAACGACGGTTTGCATGACTGCAATAATTGGATAGATGAACCTAGAAGGGTGAATCCGGCGGTTTAGCTTCCGATAAGTCTGCATGCAACCGACAGTTTAGTTTCCAAGAAGTCTGTATGTAAAAGGTGGATAGGCTCCCTCAAAGGTTGAGCCAAGTCTTAAAAGTGCCATCTCGGCAGTACGCGTCCTCACGTCCTCCCCCAAGAGTTTGCCATGTCCATGTGACCTCTGAGCAAACCTCACCCTACAACTATCATCAGTCGTCGTCTCAACTTATCACCCGTGCTTAAATTTAAGTACGTCAATGGTGCTAAGCCTACCAAACTTGCCACGTCCATATTACCTCTGGCAAGGCCCGTTTCAAACTTATTACTTACACTCTCGTGCGCAAGAAGTAATAAGTCTCCTAAATATCCTCCAGCGAGATGTCCCTAAAGGACTACGGTGTTGTGCTACGTCCATATTTCCTCTAGCACAGTGTCCAAAGTTCGCAACATACAACACGACAAATGAAGGAATAAGTTCTGGAAAAAGAGAAACTTTATTCAAGATCATGAGTACATATGATGAGAATCTGTTACATTTCAAGGGTTTTCATTAATATTCAAGGTCTTGAGTACATATGATAGAAATCCCTTTTAAGGGTTCCATGAGTTCTCGCTGACAAGAACCTCTTCCATTAAAAGGCGCACCCGTGTTGTTTCTGCCACGGACACAAGTGGGCCCAACAACAGAGCTCAATACTTTCTGGATCACCCCTCCACAGTACAAACCTCGATATATGGAAAAGAATCCATACTGATGGATAGCAAGGGAGGAGCATGAGTAGACACTCTACAACTAGGCGGAAAGACCAACAACAAAAATAACAATTAATCCAAATTCTGTCGTTGAGGCCGCAAGCCCCCAGCCAATAGCAAGCCGCATAAAGGGGAGAAACACAACTAGCATGCGGCACGAACAAGGACGACTCAGCGCGTAACGCAGGATGTTCATCCTCGCCTCCTGGATCAATCCTTGTCGAACTGTTCTCGTCTCCTGGATCAGTTCTTGGCAAACCGTCCTCGTCTCATGTATTGGTTCTTGACGAGGAACCGCCACATGAGGGTGACATTCTCTTCGAATGATGGGTGTTATGATATTATTCCATGCTCCATCATGAGTAGCACGAGCGAGGTCAAAACCTGCAAAAAGAAGACACGCATCAGTCTCAGCAAAGATCGGATAAAGGCACAAATGTCGCATACTGCTGCCTGCCCACAGCGACGCGCAGCCGAATCTGCGCGCACGAGCGAGAGGAGATCTCATCCATGCGGCAAAACCAGAGATAAGATATGCGCGCATGAAGCAGATGATCCCTCACCCATGCGGCCACGCCAAAGCTCGACGCGCATGTTATAGAGGAGTGCTCGTCCATACAACAAATCTCTGAGAAGAGGTCTGCACATATCCAAGACGAGTCTCCATCCACACGACAAAACTTCATAAAGGGTCTACATACATCCCAGCAACAGGATTGTGTATTGGTGCCTCTGTGTCCTTCACAGCCCAGTATGAGAAGTGTAGTACTGTCCTACCTCCAAGAAAAATATATAGATCAGGGGGCCACAGATCGAGACTTCCCCTGACAAACTCTCCAGCGAGAAGAGTCACAACCCTCAGCATCCCTCACACTGAAAAGAAAAAGAAGCGAAGGGATAAAGTTCTCTCTCTCTCTCATGGTCGCCTATTTATAGGTCGTTAGACCGCATGAGGAGATCGAGGTGATGAACCCAATGGTTAATGAGGATGAACCTGACGCCTCGATACCCGTGATCTATCTCAATCTCCTTGGAAACCGACGCCTCGAGCCCCGTATCAAGGGATGGTTCAGAATCCGAGGAGACCTGGTCAAAGATTGAACAAATCCACTCAGTTAATGATATGACAGTCTGCTAGGACCGGCTATGCGGAATGCCGCTCATATGCGGCTAAAACTCAACCATGCTTCAAATTCGAAGTATTACAAAATCATCATTTTGGAAACTATAAAGGGAGTCTTGTAGAAGCATGAAAATCATGCAGGCCGCATATGAGCTCATGCACCCCCAACATGAAAAGCAAGTCGCATGGGAGCCGCACGGGACTTATACGACCAGACTAGCCAACCGCATAGATGGCCTACATGCGGCCTGAACATCCTCATAGTACGGGGACTGCATAAAAGAGATATTGATCAAAACAAAACAAAAAGTTCTTTTGCAAAAGGGGGGTTACAACATGTAGCCATCAAGGCCCATAGAAAATGAAAACAAAAATAGAAAAATGCGACCAGTCAAATGAGCCACGAGCGTAACGAAGCACGACCGTAACCTCTTTGAGCGAACGTATGCCCCCGCGAAGAAACTGGGGGCATAGTTCTTCCCTCCATTCCAACGTCTCCCTCTCCTCTGGAGTTATGGACAACATGGAAAATTTTGGAGTGGACTCCATAGGCCTAGCAAGAGCATCCAAAGTTAACCCCAACGAGAACAGAAAATCCTCAGCGACGGATAACTAGTCCCCGACCCGTGCTCTCTTTACAGGATGAGATACTGCGACAGCCGACGGAGAACCAATAGCTCGTCCCTCACGAGACCCTCCAATTTCGGACCCTCCTATACCTGAGTGCCAGGGCGAAGCAGGGAGGGGATGTCAAGGAAATAAGGAGGGTGGCCAAGGTTCCCAACTAGAACCTCCCTTGTACGACATTTTCACAAAGTGGAACATGATGAACCACGACAGTGGTATTTACAGAAGAGAACGACGATTTGCATGACTGCAATGATTGGATAGATGAACCTAGAAGGGTGAATCCGAGATTTAGCTTCCTAGAAGTCTGCATGCAACCGACGGTTTAGTTTCCAAGAAGTCTGCATACAAAAGGTGGATAAACTCCCTCAAAGGTTGAGCCAAGTCTTAAAAGTGCCAGCTCGAAAGTACGCATCCATGCGTCCAACAAACCATGCGCCCTCTAAGCAGACTCAGCAGAAATCAGGCCGCAAAGGCACCATGCGGCCCAATAAGGCAACACACATGCGTCCCAATCAGCCGAAGCAACCTTGGCCGCAGATGGACCTAACATGGCGTCCCGTCAACAGGATCGTCTCCGACATACAATCCTGACAAAAACAATTTTTTTGATTACCTCAAAAGACGTGAACACACTAAACGACAGAAGTCTTACGACAGCACAGAACTTCACTCTTCATGGGGTGCAACGTCACGTGTACAGCACAACTGGCTGCATGCATCCCAGATTTCACGTGTCTCATGCGTTCCATGCGTCTCTGGCCCCATGAGTCCCAGACTCCATACGTTCCATGTGTCTCTGGTCCCATGCGTCCCAAACTCCATGCGTTACATGCGTCTCTGGCCCCATGCGTCCCAGACTCCATGCATTCTATGCGTCTCTGGCCTTATGCGTCCCAGACTCCATGAGCCTCATGCATCTCAGCCTCCATGACGACCAAGTCTTACGGTTACAACTGAAGTAGCTCTCTCCAACCAAGTGCGGGCCATGTGTCAAAATTGACCAAGTCACGCCCGTAAAGGACGAGAACCGCCCAGATCTTCAGCAACGAAAAATTCCAACAAGCGCCCATGTGGCAGCTTGGCGTGCTCACGATTACATCTGCACCATGTTAGGAAGGTACACGTGACACCCTCTAGCATCCATGTGGCCTAACATATGCGCCCAAGGATAACTATATATACCTGGGTGACATGCCCAAACGAGACACACAGAGAGGGACAGACAGAGAATAGCAAAGGAGAGGAGAGAGAGAGAGAGAGAGAGAGAGAGAGAGAGAGAGAGAGATTCTTCACCCTGCATTGGATCGTCAACGGAGTAAAGGAGCCGCCATAGCGCTCTTTGTCCATCGACACATCCCAAAATTAAAAATTTGTAATTAGATTATTTGTCTAGAATCTCTTTGTACTTTCTTTTGTTTGTTATTGAACCAATCATTTTAATGGCAAAACATATATATATATCGGATTTTGGGTTCTTTAGGTAACCCGACACATGAACTCGAGTCCAACCCAATTTTTGATTGGGTTCAAATATTTTAACCCGAACCCAAGTCCGAACCTAAGTATCTTCAATTCTAACCCAACTCATTAACGGATTTACACGATCGGATACGGGTTTAGTCCGCCAGAGTTGCACCCCTAAGCCTAAGCTCATCGTCAAGTCAAATCTAGTAGTACTATAAGGCAATAGGCCTTTTACTTAATAGACTTGAGGCCTGGTTGGAAACGAAAATCAATTATCGTGTCTATTTCTGTCTGGATTACACTGTCAATCACATTAACGCATCCCAAGTATTTGATTAAATTGGTATCCCTACTCATATATTTTTAAACTCCAATTTGCTGTCTTTGATGATTTTTGCTATGCACGTACTATTCTTCTATTTTGATGATTGATTACACCCTTAATCTCTTAAGAATTTAACTTACGATAAATTTCATAATTAAATGTGGCAAAATCTGCAAAACCACAAAATTCCTCCCAGCCAATCAATCAAATTGACCATTAATACCTTTTTATTGGTTGCAAGAGAAACTGGTCTGATTCCATAACGTACAAGAATTGACTTTATTTTTATCTTGGAATGAAGAGAGAATTAGAGAAACGAAACAAAAATATGAAACAAATGGACTTATTATGGGCAAGTATCTCAACTACTAAGTCTAAATATGAAACAAATATCATATAGCAAAATAGTTATCCGTATACATATTTGTTATATGAAACAAAAATACATCAGACCACAAGCATGTGGTTAAGCCCTTATCATATCAGGTTCAAGAGGACCAGTCGCAAGAGGATTGAAAGCGGTAGAAACAAAAATAATAACTGCCATGTAACAGCAAACCGAGTCCAAGCACTTAGCAGCAAGTATCCATGATGCAATTATCCTAACAGTTTATCCTAACAGTTTAGAGCAGCCACAATTAAAACCACCAATAATACCTTACAACTGCAGCGGTAACATCCGACCACCAAAACAACTGGGACAACAGAATATTACTTGTAGCAAAAACGATTATTTTATCCTTCGCAATAGTGCTTAGAGAATGCGAACTTTTCTACAATCTGACACATTTAGGCTTAGGAAATTCAAGAAGCATAACATCAGCAACAGATAAAACCACATCCTAGAAAAGAATGCCTCAGAGAACAGATTTCAACAATTTCACATAAACATCCAATTAGATGATGGATGGACACGATTCACTAAGACTTGCAATCTTTCGTTCACAATACAGACCCAACTGACACAATAGCAGCCGCCTAACATAAATTGTAGCCCAAACAATTATTTTATCCTTGGAATAGCGCAAGCATAGAGAATGCAAATTTTTCTACATTGTAGCACATTAGAAATATGAAATTCAAGATGCAAAACATCTGAAACAGATAAAACTATATAATACTAGAAAGGAATGCCTCAAAAGCAGGAATTATAACAAGTCCACATCAACATAAACATCCATTAGATGATGGATGGACGCAATACATTTAAGACTGAAATCTTTAGTTCACCATACAGACACAGAAACACAGCTCACAAATTCAAAAGCAGTTGCATATCCTACCGTGTCACAATAGTACTTGATCATGGCAAAAGTGAATCTAATAAAGATGGTTCCATAATAAATATAACACAAACAAACTAGTAAGTGCAGTAACTGTCACGACTACATATTAAGCAAAGATCATTTAAGCCCTTTCACCCCTGATCCTCCTGGCCAGCTGAATGTCCTTAGGCATGATAGTCACACGCTTAGCATGGATGGCACACAGATTAGTATCCTCAAAAAGACCCACGAGGTAGGCCTCAGCTGCCTCCTGCAATGCAAGGACCGCATGGCTCTGGAAACGCAGATCAGTCTGCACCAATATAACAGTAAGAAAGCATGAAATCAAGTCTAATAGAAACTTGGTAAATGGAAGAGAACAAAATCCTCACCTTGAAGTCCTGAGCAATTTCCCGAACAAGCCTCTGGAAGGGCAGCTTCCTGATTAAGAGCTCTGTGCTCTTCTGGTACTTACGGATTTCACTGACAAAATGTAGTGCCAACCCAATAGTATTACATAAAACATACAAACAACATTATTAGCTAACAAACTATAGAACATACCGAAGGGCAACAGTTCCAGGACGGTAACGATGTGGCTTCTTCACACCTCCAGTTGTTGGGGCAGACTTACGGGCAGCCTGCATATGAAAGCAGCATAAGCTTACCACAGTTAAGAATAGAAAAAGGAACAAAAGAGCAAGCATCAACTGCTGTGGGGAGGGAGGGGGGGTTAAGGCTGCATATAGACCCCAAACCTTAGTTGCAAGCTGCTTCCTAGGAGCCTTTCCCCCAGTGGACTTGCGAGCAGTTTGCTTTGTACGAGCCATCTGACAAAACAAAATTAGTCTCGAGCACAGAGAAGCCACATATGAAACAGAAAACAATAATACACAAAAGCAACATATATCCACCAACTTAAAACTCATAATAGTAAGCATAATAGCTTAAATATGTTTCCATACATAATATGAAATTTTTGTAAGAGGATCAACAACTTAAATCAGGTGGATATATCACAAAACCTCTACCATCAATTTGTCCTTTTAGGAACTTACTATATAACCCACAGGATAAACCAGCCAGCCTTTAATCACTATAGAAATTAACAAGAGGGAGGGAGAGAGAGTTGAACACAAACAAATCAAGAAAAAAAGTGTTAGAAGTGTATAAAAATAGTTTTTATATGGGTGAACTAAACTTGCAACAGAGAAATAAATAAACCAAACCATGAATTGCATCCAGGTTATAAACAAATTGCATCCATAAAAAGTATGTATTTACTTGGCACAATATATATTATGTTCAAAATTTTCATTTTGTAGAACTAGGAAAAGTGTAAATGTGTTACCAAGCATAACAATAACACACACATCAACAAAGTTGAACCACCCAATAAGAATAAAATTGATGAAACATGAATTGCATCCAGGTTAACATAAAGAAATTGCACCCAAAAAAAGTATGTATTTACTTGGCATGATATATTATGTTCAAAATTTTCATTTTGCGGAACTAGGAAAAGAATATATGGGTCAAGCAAATGTACCAAGCATATCAATAACATATATATCAACAAAGTAAAACCACCCAATAAGAATAAAATTGATGAACTAAACAAAGACATTAGGCAAGAAACAATATGAAATATAATAGTTGGGCCATACTTCTGTAACTGTCTTTTGAATTGCAAACCTCATCACGAAACCATTACAAAAGAAGACCATTGAAACATAAGAAATTACTGCAAATAATAGTGTTATATGAACTACCTATGTTTAATCTCCTAAAACCATATGATATGGTTTGTACACATCCATAAAAGATATGAGTAAATACATATCAAAAGACATTTAAAAGATATGTTTTAATTGGTATAAATTAAGCAAAGATGCAGAGAGAGAGAAAAAAGACAATCAAATCAGAAAACACCTGGCATGTCAGTACCAAGAAACTATTTAGAGTATGACAGCAAGTGCAGCACACCCATAAAAAAGAAATTAATTTTACTGGGAACAACTAACAAGTGAATAATTTACATAGAGAACATAAAGCAAGGATCCATTTCAAGCGGGGGGAAGCTAACTAAAGTAACCAAAGGGAAGCTAACTAAAGTAACCAAGGATCAAGAATTGACCATAAGCAATTTTAATGATGGTAACAACATGCTTAAGATAACTTATAAGATCACAACAGTCGAACTAGTTAAGAAATGAAACAAAAACATGAAATAATATGGAAGATTAAATACACTTATGATCCCATCACATCCCCTATACAAATAGAACATCTTGCTAGAATACAAGACATCACTATCTGAAATCTAGAATTATACGCATATAGTAATATTATGGGAGAAAAGAAAAGGAGAATCACCAAATATCTTAACCACAGAAAACAACACACAGAATTTCAAAATTTTACTGAATTACATTTAACTCTACATTTTTACCAACCATGATAAGCAAATTCTAATATAAATTTAAATTATAAGAAACCTACAGGCTACAAATTGCAAGGTATCAGATTTGTCAATCATGGAATCGTTCAAAAAGTCTAACTACAAGGCCTCAAATTTGGTCGATCTTGGCATCAATTACAAAAACCTATTTGCAAGATGTCAAACTTGCTCAATCATGGAATCATTCAGAACCCCTAATTTTATTCAATAAAGGTTTCAATTAAAAAACACTTATTGCAAGGTCTCAGCAGTTCAATCGTGGCATAAATAAAAAAAATTTAAAACTAATTGCATGATCTCATATTGGTTCAATACTGGCATCATTCAAAAACCCTAATCGCAAGGTCTCAAATTCCTTCAAGGCATCAATCGAGGAACGCTACTGCAAGGTCCCAAATTTGTTAAATCATAGCATGAAGCAAAAAATACTTTCATATCGGCCAATTTTTTTTAACCTAATTGAAGAAGAAAACCCCCATATTTGAAGGAAAAACTAAATAAAAGATATCATTTCCACAATGAATCCCTAACTTATTTTAATATTATACAAAGCCGAAATTAAATACGAAAAGACAAAAAAGGAAAAAGGAAAAATAAATTAGATCCCTAACCTCTCTTCTGCTTCTTGCTTGTCTCTTCAAACGGAGATCCGTGTAAAGAATAAATTGGTGGCAGGCGGAGAACTATTTATAGGCTCGGTGCAGGTCAGAGTCTTTCTCTTGACGGCTGGGATTAGTTGCTTTTGTGTTTCTTTCAACGGTTTGGATTTGTTGGCCTAACTGTGATCCCGATCCGTAGGACTTCTTTCTCGTTTCTAATTGGATGTAGGACTGCTTGCGCGGATAATCGCGCGATACGTGAATTAGTGGGTTACGTGCTTTGACGAAACTACCCTTTGTCTTGTGGACTGGGCTGTGATGTGGTAAGCTTGGGCTGGGCTGGCCTTCGTTCCAAATTGGAATGGTTCGGCTGAAAAATAAATCAAGCTGAAGTTTAACTAAATAAAATAGTAGTAGTAATAAAAACGGAAATTTTCACACAGAGCATTATAGTTTACCTTAATTTCATAGAGAGCATCAAATTTTAGAATCAAAATGATCGCCATGCGGCCCAACATGAACGGTTTGAAGCTCAGAAGCAACGGGCTGATGTAGAGCCTTGGCACAACAACAACAACAGCAGCTTGACTCTCTGACTCAAATAGTGACAACACTGGTAGCACACAATGGTGCATCGAAAATCGCCGCGACACCTGTGACTGTCGCGACTGCGCCTCAGGGAGCAGGCTTAGCAGAAACTAATGAGCCTCGACGTGCGGCCAGGAAGTCTACCTTTAAAGGTGCTGAGTTTCTGAAGTTGAACCCTTCGGAGTTTGAGGGCAAGACCGCGCCGGATAAGGTGATGGACTGGATCGCAAAGTTGGAAAGCTTGTTTGAGTTTGCTTCGATACTTGCGAACAAGAGGGTGGCGTGTTCAGACATGCAGTTGCGGTTACGTGCACACGATTGGTGGCAAATTAAGACGTCCCCGTATCTATGACCTAATCACCATCACGACACATGCCACAAGATTCCTCTGTGTCGGTTGCAGCGATGACGATATCTCCCATAGAAGTGAGATCCTCCTGATCATCCTTGCCTTTGGCCTTCTCAGTTTTGAGCTTCGTGCAGTTCCTCTTGATATGACCATTTTCTCCACAGTGATAGCAGCCCTCCTTGAGGTCCACAGTCGCAAGATCCCGATAACTCCCCCATGTCCTCGCCTGTGACTTGGGTCTTCCCTTCCTGTAGAAAGCCACTAGAGCGGACTTCTGCGATGATTCTACTTGCTTACGTCGGATCTCCTCGTTCAACAATCTGCTTTTGACTGCCTCCATTGTGACAACTCCACCAAGAGCGAAGTTGCTAACCGACACCACCAACGTCTTCCAACTTTCCGGCAGAGAACTTAAAAGCAAAAGGGCCTGAAGCTCATCATCAATCATCATCTTCATCGCAAACATCTGATTGATAATACCCTGAATCTCGTTCAGATGTTGTGCCACTGGGACACTCTCCGTTTACTTCGAGTTGACGAGTTGGCAAATCAAAAATGCCTTGTTGCCAGCCGTCTTCCTTTCGTACAATGAATGCAGCTTCTCCCACAATGCTCTTGCCGAGCTCTACATGGACACGTGGTGAAACACTGAGTCATCCAGCCATTGGCAGATGAATCCAACGGCCTTCCGATTCAGTCGTTTCTAGTCTTCAGCAGCTTTGTTCGATTGCTTAGCGTTGTCTGTCACGCCCCAGTCCCAAAATGCCGAGGGACTGGACACGTGGCAATGGCCAGCAGCACGCACCGATGGACAATCCAATTTAATGGATCCATCAGGGCATGCTTAAGCTGTAGTCTAACAGGACATAGAGCAATTGTTACAGGTCACAGACTAATCTAATCTCATCCACAACAGATAAACACAGAGTAACTGCCAGAAATAATGCAATAGAATAAATAAGCAAATCTCAATAAATATCTCGGAAAACAATCCGAGAATATGTCTGGTACAACAGATGCAAATGGACAGGAAATAATCAACTGGAAATAGAAATAAATGACTACATACGGCCAATGCTCAGGAGAAGTCCTCTGGTGCGAGCTCGTCTTTGTAACACCCCATTCCGCTCAAGCGGACTGCCGTCTCAAACGGCAATCGTGCAGCTGTCCCGACCCGCTTTGCCTCAAAGGAGAATGCAAATGATATCCAGACTTGTCCCTACAAGAATCCGGCTTAGGCTTTCAGAGGCTCGCTCAGGCGTATCGCTCTACCGAGACGAATCATCGCTAAGGTGGGTGGCTACGGTGAACTTGTCTTTGCTTAGCCAGCACACATAAAATCTGGAATGTTTATGCTAGTCGCTAGGTGATTCACCCCCTGCCTTGCATGTTAATGAACGAACTCACCTAGCTTGTCTTTGAATCAATGTCTGCTTAACGAGAATCCTGAATCGCCTGCTTAGAGTGCATGAACATGTTCACTATCGTCTATGCTTCGAGAGAACCATACTGTGCCTGAACGTGTTCAAGTGATAAGTCGGATTGCCCCGCAACAATGAGTATATTCTGATGGTTCGTCTCGTCTGCATACTAGAGTTTATTTGATAGTGTTCCATGCATTCGCACGTGGTCGGACAATGGCTTTTGGTGGAGAGCTGAACTGCATGCGTCATAGCCACCATGGGTCACAGCTGCCATTAGCATCAGAGAATGAGTCATTGGTATGCTGTTCCACCAGCTGCCGATCCTGAGATACTCGGACAATTTGTGCGACTCTGTGGCTTAGAACTCTTACCGCCAGCCAATGAACCATGGCCTTGCACGGACGTGGCTCACGCTCGTGCGGCATCACGCCCGGATGGGTCAAGCGATCGTTCCGCCGGAGCGCTGGCGAGGGTGATTCCCGCAGTCGCACGAGACACGCTGCGCACACCCTGAAACATGAACGGTTTGCTTGCTTGTATATTCAATATGAAACTCTATTTCCAAACATGTTTCCAAACAAGTACAACGACTTGTCTAGGATTGCCTCAACCCTAGATTACTGCTTGTCCTCAGTAAGTCTCGAGGACGAGACTTTTTCTAAGTTGGGTAGGATGTAACACTCCGTTCCGCTCAAGCGGACTGCCATCTCAAACGGCAATCGTGCAGCTGTCCTGACCCGCTTTGCCTCAAAGGAGAATGCAAAGGATATCCAGACTTGTCCCTACAAGAATCCGGCTTAGGCTTTCAGAGGCTCGCTCAGGCGTATCGCTCTACCGAGGCGAATCATCGCTAAGGTGGGTGGCTACGGTAAACTTGTCTTTGCTTAGCCAGCACACATAAAATCTGGAATATTTATGCTAGTCGCTAGGTGATTCACCCCCTGCCTTGCATGTTAATGAACGAACTCACCTAGCTTGTCTTTGAATCAATGTCTGCTTAACGAGAATCCTGAATCGCCTGCTTAGAGTGCATGAACATGTTCACTATCGTCTATGCTTCGAGAGAACCATAATGTGCCTGAACGTGTTCAAGTGATAAGTCGGATTGCCCCGCAACAATGAGTATATTCTGATGGTTCGTCTCGTCTGCATACTAGAGTTTATTTGATAGTGTTCCATGCATTCGCACGCGGTCGGACAATGGCTTTTAGTGGAGAGCTGAACTGCATGCGTCATAGCCACCATGGGTCACAGCTGCCATTAGCATCAGAGAATGAGTCATTGGTATGCTGTTCCACCAGCTGCCGATCCTGAGATACTCGGACAATTTGTGCGACTCTGTGGCTTAGAACTCTTACCGCCAGCCAATGAACCATGGCCTTGCACGGACGTGGCTCACGCTCGTGCGGCATCACGCCCGGATGGGTCAAGCGATCGTTCCGCCGGAGCGCTGGCGAGGGTGATTCCCGCCTAGCGGGAACGGCCGATTAGCCTGCGGGAGATCGGGGCGTGACAGTCTTCAGGTCCTGGTACAGCTCCTGGAAGTGCTCTGTTACGGGGTATCTCTGGATGGATCTCTTCAGCTATACCTGGGGACATAGTCCATTCCAGGTCCTCAGGGGACATAACAAGGTACAGATAATATAAGCCAAAATATAAGCAGTGCAGCAGAATTAAATAAAACAGCAGGGTAAACTATGTAACCAGCTAAGTGATAAATGCAAGTTGAGAGCATCACTAGAACTCAGGCTGAGCCACTACCAGCTCTGTGTCGGGGAGCCGGTAGCAGTAATAACATGTAAAGGGTCTAGCTCTGCTGGAGAGTCTACGACCTCACACTAATAGTATATATATATGAAAAACAGCCTGTAGCCTGTGTGTCTCTCCCCACCCAATGTAATCACACGTCTCATGTCCATGACACGCAAGATCATAACTAATGCAGCAGTCATATAATGTCTAGGAATAAACTGTCCATGTCATATCCTGTATCCTATACAGAATCATCGTGAATATCTCAAGAGGATTCTGTCTCATGAATAGTGTCAAGTGTCCTGAATTTTGTTGTACTTGATAGGACAAGTACCAAGAGTAAGGGTATCGAATATCCATCTCTAAATGACGTACACAACATCGCGTACGGTGTTGGCACCCGACTATGATCGGACACTAAGTACGTCATACGTTTCCTAGGTTAAGCAGTTAAAGCAAGTTTATATGATTTTACACAAGAAATCCAGCAAAATATTATCACAGGAACTACTGGGAATTGACAAGCCCTACTTGCCCACTGATGTATAACTAAGTCCAGGAAATAGGTAGCAAAGCTGCAAGTTTTGACAAGGTACACTTGCCTGCTGATGTATAAATAAGCCAAGAAATATTTATCAAGACTGCAAGTTTTGGCTGTCACGTCCCGATCTTCCGCAGGCAAATCGGCCGTTCCCGCTAGGCGGGAATCACCCTCGCCAGCGCTCCCGCGGAACGATCGCTTGACCCATCCGGGCGTGATGCCGCACGAGCGTAAACCGCGCCCGTGCAAGGCCTTGATTCATTGGCTGGCGGTAAGAGTTCTAAGCCACTGAGTCGCACAGATTGTCCGAGTGCAGCGGAGTCATGAACGCATAGCGATTCGGTAACAAGTTCTCTGAGTTGACAAATATAGCGGAAGCATTGAAACACAAGTTGAAGTAAAGCAAGCTCTTTTATTGATATGAACATGTGTTACAAGCGGCGTATAGCCGAGATTATAAGTCGCTCAAGCCTCTCTCTCTGAAACAGTAAAAGCGTGCCAAGTGGCTATAATTGTGGAATGATTGTAGAGGCGATGTTCAGGCGATGTTCATAACTTATGTCTTATATATGTGCTTCAGTTCCGGAAGCACCGTTGCTTCGGAGTGATGTCCACGCCTTAGCACGCACGTTGGAGGCATCTGCACCGAACAAGGTTCTCCCGCACCCTGCATACAAACTGGTGGATTATCAGTACATTGAATGCACTGGTGGGGAAGCTACTTGCCTGCTCGACAAATCCAAACACGTAATACAGATTTCGTGCACAACTATTAAGTTGTCTTTCTAGTTGCCTTAGGATCAGTTCATACAAATATTGAATAGCCTAACTCGTGAGGCAGTGCGCCGTGTGATATGAGAGGAACACGGCGAGACTTACCATTTGGCCTTCCCTGTCCAAGGCAAACATTTGTTAAATCTAGCACGGGCAAGTATAAAACATTCAGGAGGCATACTTGATGAAAACCAAACCAATAGCATATGCAACATGAGAGTCGTTTTATCATGATCGTTCAGGTGTTTAGTTGTTCATTGATGCGATGCAGTGACTCGCATGCGGATAGCCGCTAAGCGAGGATGACTTATCTATATGAACAGTTGTCGCTGGCAAAGCCATAAAGGACCGTTTATAGTCTTGGGCGGTTGGGTGCGAGAGGTCTTGTATTGTAAACCCCCTGATTTTTCAAAATTTTAAAAACTTAGAATTTTCACAATTTTCTGGAATTTTCTGGGAATTTTCTGTAATTTAAAAACTGGGTTTTAATTATTCAATGATTTTTAATTGATATTAAACAATATTAAAATATTATGAAAATAATATTTTTGGGTGTAAAATAAAAAACTGGACTTAGGACAATTTTTCTGGAATTTATCGGACCCCGGACCTATTTTTAAAATGCCTAAAAAGTATTTATTTATTTAATTAATTATTTAATTAATTACTGGTATTTATTATTATTATTATTAATAATAATAAAAAATCCCAGCCCACGGCCCGTTGGGCCGGCCCGGCCCACTCCCCCGAATCCGGCCCAGCTCCCTCGCGGGTCGGGTCGGATCCGCGCAACCCGACCCGACCCGGCCTCACCCGCACCCACGACCCAGCCCCCGTCCCCGCGTCGTGCGCCGCCTCCGCCGCGTCCGGCGCCTCTCCGCTCGCCCGCGCTCACGTCCACCCCCACGACCCTGGCCGCTCCGCCTTCTCCGCCACCCTCTCCGTCCCGCTCGGCCCTCCCCGGCCTTTATAAACCCTCTCCCTCTCCGGTCCCCTCTGCCACCGTCGACACCACTCGCCACCGCACCGACCTCGCCGCTCCGCCGGCGCCACAGGCCGCCGTCTCCCCCGCCCATCGACAGCCTTCAGCAGCAGCAAACAGCAGCCGCTGCAGCTCGAGCAGCGCCGCCGCCGCCGCCGACGAGCCTCCAGCCACCGCGCCGCCCTCGCCGGCGCAGCCCGAGCCCCCCCGGCCGGCCTTCCCCACCGCAGAGCCGCCCATCGCCGGCGATCGACCCAAGCCCTAACCCTAACCCTAATTTTCAGAACCCTGTGTCCGACACGAGTCGGACACGTGTCGGACACGAATCGACCCTGTTTTCGGGTCCACTTCAGGTGCGTGTATCTTCTTGCTCGTAGCTCTGTTTTCGATTCCGCAAATTGCGTTACGAAGCCTGTATGACCCTCTCGGTGTCCGGACAAACCGTTCGGGGCATCGCGTCCTGTGGTGATCGCACACCGCGATCCAAAAACAGGAAAAACCCAGACCCTGTTTCACCCCGGAACTGAGTACGCCCCGCCAAACGGGACGACTTGGTCGCGTGCGATCTTCACAGACACGAGCGCCTCGTCGATACGGACGTGTGGGATTTCGCAGAAGCTGATTCGGGTGTGCGTGCACACCGGAATCAACGCGTATCCGCGGACATCGCCCCGTATCCGTCTTTTCTGTAATTCGACCTAACTTTGTGTACACATGTCGGATCGAGACGAAACTTGTGCCATCGGACTCGTAGCAATACGCTGGTCCTGTGGATCAAGTTTGGTTCGATTCTGAGAACGTTGACGAAATCGCGTGTCGTGGGTCCCACAGGCCCCGCTCGACGGGCGATTTTGTGATCGGCTCATCGGAATTCAAATTTGAAAGTTCCGTTGGGTTCGTATCAGCATTCCTGACCTGTTGACACTAAGTTTGGTGAATTTGGAGACCGTTGACCCGGACGCATTTTTCGGTGCAAAGCGGGCCCACCGGTGGACCCCGTTTTGGCCCGAAACTGCCGTTTCTGCCCTTGTCTCCAAATTGGACCCAAGGACAGTTATTTCTAGCTGATTGATATTTTCTGAATCTGATGGTGATGTTTGTTTCAGCAACCGGAGTACCGCCTGCAAATCCAACTGAAGTCAGAACTACAAACCGAGCCGGAACCACAGGCAAGTGTACCTCGCCAAAACTTGCAGTCTTTGCTAAATATTCCTTGGTTTAGTTATATATCAGAGGGCAAGTATACCTTGCCAACTTTACAGTCTTGTTGCATAATTCCTTGTTTTAGTTATAACTTGTTTTAACTGCTTAACCCAGGAAACGTGTGACGTACCGAGTGTCCGATCATAGTCGGGTGCCAACACCGTACGCGGTGTTGGGTACGTCATTTAGAGATGGATATTCGATACCCTTACTCTTGGTACTTGTCCTATCAAGTACAACAAAACCCAGGACACTTGACACTATCATGGACAGAATCTTCTTGAGATATTCACGATGATTCTGCATAGGATACAGGTATGACATGGACAGTTTATTCCTAGACATTATATGACTGCTGCATTAGTTATGATCTTGCGTGTCATGGACATGAGACGTGGATTACATTGGGTGGGGAGAGACACACAGGCTACAGGCTGTTTTCATATATATATATTATTAGTGTGAGGTCGTAGACTCTCCAGCAGAGCTAGACCCTTTAAGTGTTATTACTGCTACCGGCTCCCCGACACAGAGCTTGTAGCGGTCTCAGCCTGAGTTCTAGTGATGCTCTCAACTTGCATTTATCACTTAGCTGGTTACATAGTTCACCCTGCTGTCTCCTTTATTTTTGCACTGCTTATGTTTTGGCTTGTATTTTCTGTACCTTGTTATGTCCCCTGAGGACCTGGAATGGACTATGTCCCCAGGTATAGCCGAAGAGATCCATCCAGAGATACACCGAACAGGAGCACTTCTAGGAGCTGTACCAGGACCTGAGGGCGAGCCAGCACCAGAGGACTTCTCCTGAGCATTGGCTGTATATAGTCAGTTATTTCTGTTTCTGTTTCTATTTCCAGTTCATTTATTTCCTGTCTATTTGCATTAAATGTAACAGAATAATTCTCGGATTTGTTTCCCGAGATAACCTTATTTGATATTGCATATTTATTTCCATTGCATCATTTCTGGTATCTATTCTGTGGTTATCTGTTGTGGATGAGATAGATTAGTCTGTGACCTTTATTATTTGCTCTATAAATTGCTAGACTACAGCTTAAGCATGCCCTGATGGATCCATTAAATTGGGTTGTCCATCGGTGCGTGCTGCTGGCCATTGCCACGTGTCCCGTCCCTCGGTATTTTTGGGACTGGGGCGTGACATGGTTTTTGTGGTGGCCCATGCAGGTCTACGACTAATTTGTTCGGTTTCAACTCAGGGACCGAACAGGCCCGCAATAAAGCTAGGATAAGTTTTAGGATCTCATCCACTTGCTTGAATCATTTTTGATATCTGTATCGTATTCGAATTAATTTATTGACTTGCATCCTGCCTTGATTCATGTGCGCCTCTTATCATTTATTTTGGATACAGGGAAATGGACCCACAAGCCAGCAACGAGGCTCATGAAGAAACACCACAACCCGTTGTGGTTACCCAAGAAGACGATGTGATACCAGTCGGTGAAGGCCAATCATCACAAGGCAGTCAAGCAAGTCAGCCTGCCTCAACAATCCATCAAGATAACGTACCACCCTCGATGCAGCCTGCCCCACTGATGCCTTCCTTCCCACTGGGACCACCTATGGACGAACAGCAGATGTTCCGCATGTTCTACATAATGATGCAAGCCTATCAAAGGGTGCAACAAGAAGCTCAACAAAACCAATCGGAGAACTCCATCGACAGAACTAGCTCGGAGTCACGGAGGCCAAACAGTTCAAATGCAACCGCCTTCGATGAGGACGTCCTTACTGCAGCAAGACCCGTGGAGTGCACCACAAGGATCGAGTCCAGCCAGAAGCGGCCGTATGCGTCAGCAACAGACCAAGCACAACAGGAAAGAGCTGCAAAACGACCACAGATAAATCCACTACCAAGGGCAGCATCAGGAGCCTTCTTCCTTCCTACTTGTCACTACTGTGGCAAGGTAGGCCACCTTGCTAAGGAATGCCGACGCAGACTGGGACAATGTCTAGCTTGTGGATCCAAGAAGCATTCGGCAAGGGATTGCCCCGAACGTCGAGAGAAAGCAGTGATGATTCACGAACCAACCATATCAACACCAGCACCACAGGAAGAACCTTCAAAGGAGCCTCACGTGCACCAACCACCCGAAGCATCTCCGAAAGTACTACCCACTTGTCTACACTGTCACAAGCAAGGCCACATTGAGAGCAGGTGCAGACGTAAGTTAGGATTATGCTTGATTTGCGGAACCAATGAACACTTGGCCAAGGATTGTCCCCAGCATCGAGAGAAAGCATTGACGAATCTTCAACCCGCCACATCAGCACCAGCTGGAGCACCGCAGGCAGGAATTGCAAGGGAGTCTCACCTACACCAGCCACCAGAAGCATCTCTACAGGCAATACCTGTCTGTCCATATTGTCACCGGCGAGGCCACACTGAGGACGAGTGCAGACGAAAGAAGAGATTATGCATAGCTTGCGGATCCAGTCAGCATTCATTCAAAGAATGCCCTGAGCGTCGAGACAGGGTACCAACAGGTAACCAGCAAGTGTTACCAGCACCACGGTCAGCCTCTCTAGTACTGCAAGCTTCACCAATACCGAGGCCACCCTTGGTAACCCAGGCAACACTCTTCCAGCAGACTCAACAGCAGCAGAGGAAGCAACTGCAAGGACGAGGACAAGCTCCAGCGACGACAGTGGAGAACGCGCAGACTCTTGGAGTAGCCGATGCGCGTAAGTGATTTGTTGTTATCCGTTTTTGGTCTTGTTGTAGCTCGTGCCTATTGGTTCGTAACCTCAGCCCCAACCTAGTAATTTGCAACTTGTTAATAATAACCTGGTTTTTATAAAAGTTGTAATTTTCTTGCTTTAACTAGATTTTCTCGGGAAAGTGCATAACTTTTATTTTTAGGGAAACGGTATTTCTCTAAGTATCTTGTGATGTGTTTCGAACGATACCGTGTCATCTCTGCTGACCGGTTACTCTTTGATTGCGAGGACGCAATCCTCTTAAGGGGGGTAGATTGTAAACCCCCTAATTTTTCAAAATTTTAAAAACTTGGAATTTTCACAATTTTCTGAAATTTTCTGGAAATTTTCTGTAATTTAAAAACTGGGTTTTAATTATTCAATGATTTTTAATTGATATTAAACAATATTAAAATATTATGAAAATAATATTTTTGGATGTAAAATGAAAAACTGGACTTAGGGCAATTTTTCTGGAATTTATCGGACCCCGGACCTATTTTTAAAATGCCTAAAAAGTATTTATTTATTTAATTAATTATTTAATTAATTACTGGTATTTATTATTATTATTATTAATAATAATAAAAAACCCCAGCCCACGGCCCGTTGGGCCGGCCCGGCCCACTCCCCCGAATCCGGCCCAGCTCCCTCGCGGGTCGGGTCGGATCCGCGCAACCCGACCCGACCCGGCCTCACCCGCACCCACGACCCAGCCCCCGTCCCTGCGTCGTGCGCCGCCTCCGCCGCGTCCGGCGCCTCTCCGCTCGCCCGCGCCCACGTCCACCCCCACGACCCTGGCCGCTCCGCCTTCTCCGCCACCCTCTCCGCCCCGCTCGGCCCTCCCCGGCCTTTATAAACCCTCTCCCTCTCCGGTCCCCTCTGCCACCGTCGACACCACTCGCCGCCGCCGTGCCCCCAGCCGCGCCGCCACCGCACCGACCTCGCCGCTCCGCCGGCGCCACAGGCCGCCGTCTCCCCCGCCCGTCGACAGCCTTCAGCAGCAGCAAACAGCAGCCGCTGCAGCTCGAGCAGCGCCGCCGCCGCCGGCGAGCCTCCAGCCACCGCGCCGCCCTCGCCGGCGCAGCCCGAGCCCCCCGGGCCGGCCTCCCCCACCGCAGAGCCGCCCATCGCCGGCGATCGACCCAAGCCCTAACCCTAACCCTAATTTTCAGAACCCTGTGTCCGACACGAGTCGGACACGAATCGACCCTGTTTTCGGGTCCACTTCAGGTGCGTGTATCTTCTTGCTCGTAGCTCTGTTTTCGATTCCGCAAATTGCGTTGCGAAGCCTGTATGACCCTCTCGGTGTCCGGACAAACCGTTCGGGGCATCGCGTCCTGTGGTGATCGCACACCGCGATCCAAAAACAGGAAAAACCCAGACCCTGTTTCACCCCGGAACTGAGTACGCCCCGCCAAACGGGACGACTTGGTCGCGTGCGGTCTTCACAGACACGAGCGCCTCATCGATACGGACGTGTGGGATTTCGCAGAAGCTGATTCGGGTGTGCGTGCACACCGAAATCAACGCGTATCCGCGGACATCGCCCCGTATTCGTCTTTTCTGCAATTCGACCTAACTTTGTGTACACACGTCGGATCGAGACGAAACTTGTGCCATCGGACTCGTAGCAATACGCTGGTCCTGTGGATCAAGTTTGGTTCGATTCTGAGAACGTTGACGAAATCGCGTGTCGTGGGCCCCACAGGCCCCGCTCGACGGGCGATTTTGTGATCGGCTCATCGGAATTCAAATCTGAAAGTTCCGTTGGGTTCGTATCAGCGTTCCTGACCTGTTGACAATAAGTTTGGTGAATTTGGAGACCGTTGACCCGGACGCGTTTTTCGGTGCAAAGAGAGCCCACCGGTGGACCCCGTTTTGGCCCGAAACTGCCGTTTCTGTCCTTGTCTCCAAATTGGACCCAAGGACAGGCGTTTCTAGCTGATTGATATTTTCTAAATCTGATGGTGATGTTTGTTTCAGCAACCGGAGTACCGCCTGCAAATCCAACTGAAGTCAGAACTACAAACCGAGCCGGAACCACAGGCAAGTGTACCTCGCCAAAACTTGCAGTCTTTGCTAAATATTCCTTGGTTTAGTTATATATCAGAGGGCAAGTATACCTTGCCAACTTTACAGTCTTGTTGCATAATTCCTTGTTTTAGTTATAACTTGTTTTAACTGCTTAACCCAGGAAACGTGTGACGTACCGAGTGTCCGATCATAGTCGGGTGCCAACACCGTACGCGGTGTTGGGTACGTCATTTAGAGATGGATATTCGATACCCTTACTCTTGGTACTTGTCCTATCAAGTACAACAAAACCCAGGACACTTGACACTATCATGGACAGAATCTTCTTGAGATATTCACGATGATTCTGCATAGGATACAGGTATGACATGGACAGTTTATTCCTAGACATTATATGACTGCTGCATTAGTTATGATCTTGCGTGTCATGGACATGAGACGTGGATTACATTAGGTGGGGAGAGACACACAGGCTACAGGCTGTTTTCATATATATATATTATTAGTGTGAGGTCGTAGACTCTCCAGCAGAGCTAGACCCTTTAAGTGTTATTACTGCTACCGGCTCCCCGACACAGAGCTTGTAGCGGTCTCAGCCTGAGTTCTAGTGATGCTCTCAACTTGCATTTATCACTTAGCTGGTTACATAGTTCACCCTGCTGTCTCCTTTATTTTTGCACTGCTTATGTTTTGGCTTATATTTTCTGTACCATGTTATGTCCCCTGAGGACCTGGAATGGACTATGTCCCCAGGTATAGCCGAAGAGATCCATCCAGAGATACACCGAACAGGAGCACTTCTAGGAGCTGTACCAGGACCTGAGGGCGAGCCAGCACCAGAGGACTTCTCCTGAGCATTGGCTGTATATAGTCAGTTATTTCTGTTTCTGTTTCTATTTCCAGTTCATTTATTTCCTGTCTATTTGCATTAAATGTAACAGAATAATTCTCGGATTTGTTTCCCGAGATAACCTTATTTGATATTGCATATTTATTTCCATTGCATCATTTCTGGTATCTATTCTGTGGTTATCTGTTGTGGATGAGATAGATTAGTCTGTGACCTTTATTATTTGCTCTATAAATTGCTAGACTACAGCTTAAGCATGCCCTGATGGATCCATTAAATTGGGTTGTCCATCGGTGCGTGCTGCTGGCCATTGCCACGTGTCCCGTCCCTCGGCATTTTTGGGACTGGGGCGTGACATGTATCGCTACACGTCACCTCGCCCGGGACGGTATGGAGCGAGACGCTAGGCCATTGGGGCGTTCACTCCATGCCGCCCACTCACGTTAGACTATCAGAAAGTTCCGTCCGGATCGGATCGGCTCTGGTGCCCCGAGTGTAGCCGTCCGCAGGAACTTGAACGTTTAATACCTTGTGCACAGGTTGTCCGCGACATGCAGTGGTTGGGTCAGTCAATTATCACGAGATACACGGGAACAAGAGTGCACTGGAATTGAGGACGCAAATGCACTTTGAACACGAGATACTTGAATCTTGATTCTGTACAGTGATTGACTTGTCTTAATGCATTCCCCTGGTTCGGGGTTGCCTGATGACCCAACGGTCTTAGATACTTGCAGGTTCAATCACGCACGGGACGACTACTTAGTAGTCTCCCGGAGTTTGGATAAAAATAAGGCAAACATTAAGCAGACAAGCATGCGTTTCTAAGGAACATAAGCAGGCACGTTGCTCGGACCCGAAGGTAAGCCGAGAGATGAAACCGTTAAGGGACTTAGCATGCGAGGGTCTGAATATAAGTAGTATTTCAATTTCCATGTTCTAGCATAGGCAATACAAGTTGGGATTATTCCCTTAGCTAGGTGCGTTGGATTTATTAGCATGCAGGGGGTGAATCACCTAGCGACTAGCATAATATTCCAGATTTTATGTGTGCTGGCTAAGCAAAGACAAGTTCACCGTAGCCACCCACCTTAGCGATGATTCGCCTCGGTAGAGCGATACGTCAAGCGAGCCTCTGAAAGTCCAAGCCGGATTCCTGTAGGGACAAGTCTGGATATCTTTTGCTTCTTGATCGAGGCAAAGCGGGTCGGGACAGCTGCACGATTGCCGATTGAGACGGCAGTCCGCTTGAGCGGAACGGGGTGTTACATCCTACCCAGCTCAGAAGAAGTCTCGTCCTCGAGACTTACTGAGGACAAGCAGTAATCTAGGGTTGAGGCAATCCTAGACAAGTCGTTGTACTTGTTCATTTGGATATTCACTTGCACAAGCGTCGAAATCAGCATATCGCTTAGACTGGATCGTGCGCACTTTCGAAACGCGCTTCTAGCGTGAACACGTCAACCAGCTTAGTGATAGCGAAGTCTCAGCACTCGAGTTCACCTTTTCTTAAGTCTTGGATGGTGCACTAGTTCAAGGCGTCCCTCGAATAGATGCATTCAACCAAACTTAGAGTTAGTAAAATCTCGGACAAGCTACTAGCGATACTCTCAAGGGTTCGTACAGGTTGGCACAAAGGCCACTCGCAGCATACAACCAGACAAGCAAGCATAACATTCAAAACGCATTTTGAAAGTATTTAGACTTATTGTTGGAATATCCCATCGAGGCATTGAGAGAGAGCGTGCACGTAACCCACGAACGAGCTTTCAAAACAGAGATATCGAATCGAAGTCCAAAGGCGTAGAAGCCAGGCTCTGATACCAACATGTCACGCCCCGATCTCCCGCAGGCAAATCGGTCGTTCCCGCTAGGCGGGAATCACCCTCGCCAGCGCTCCCGCGGAACGATCGCTTGACTCATCCGGGCGTGATGTCGCACGAGAGTAAACCGCGCCCGTGCAAGGCCTTGATTCATTGGCTGGCGGTAAGAGTTCTAAGCCACTGAGTCGCACAGATTATCCGAGTGCAGCGGAGTCATGAACGCATAGCGATTCGGTAATAAGTTCTCTGAGTTGACAAATATAGCGGAAGCATTGAAACACAAGTTGAAGTAAAGCAAGCTCTTTTATTGATATGAACATGTGTTACAAGCGGCGTATAGCCGAGATTACAAGTCGCTCAAGCCTCTCTCTTTGAAACAGTAAAAGCGTGCCAAGTGGCTACAATTGTGGAATGATTGTAGAGGCGATGTTCAGGCGATGTTCACAACTTATGTCTTGTATATGTGCTTCAGTTCCGGATGCACCGTTGCTTCGGAGTGATGTCCACGCCTTAGCACGCACGTTGGAGGCATCTGCACCGAACAAGGTTCTCCCGCACCCTGCATACAAACTGGTGGATTATCAGTACATTGAATGCACTGGTGGGGAAGCTACTCGCCCGCTCGACAAATCCAAACACGTAATACAGGTTTCGTGCACAACTATTAAGTTGTCTTTCTAGTTGCCTTAGGATCAGTTCATGCAAATATTGAATAGCCTAACTCGTGAGGCAGTGCGCCGTGTGATATGAGAGGAACACGGCGAGACTTACCATTTGGCCTTTCATGTCCAAGGCAAACATTTGTTAAATCTAGCACGGGCAAGTATAAAACATTCAGGAGGCATACTTGATGAAAACCAAACCAATAGCATATGCAACATGAGAGTCATTTTATCATGATCGTTCAGGTGTTTAGTTGTTCATTGATGCGATGCAGTGACTCGCATGCGGATAGCCGCTAAGCGAGGATGACTTATCTATATGAACAGTTGTCGCTGGCAAAGCCATAAAGGACCGTTTATAGTCTTGGGCGGTTGGGTACGAGAGGTCTTGTATCGCTACACGTCACCTCGCCCGGGACGGTATGGAGCGAGACGCTAGGCCATTGGGGCGTTCACTCCATGCCGCCCACTCACGTTAGACTATCAGAAAGTTCCGTCCGGATCGGATCGGCTCTGGTGCCCCGAGTGTAGCCGTCCGCAGGAACTTGAACGTTCAATACCTTGTGCACAGGTTGTCCGCGACATGCAGTGGTTGGGTCAGTCAATTATCACGAGATACACGGGAACAAGAGTGCACTGGAATTGAGGACGCAAATGCACTTTGAACACGAGAACACGAGATACTTGAATCTTGATTATGTACAGTGATTGACTTGTCTTGATGCATTCCCCTGGTTCGGGGCTGCCTGATGACCCAACGGTCTTAGATACTTGCAGGTTCAATCACGCACGGGACGACTACTTAGTAGTCTCCCGGGGTTTGGATGAAAACAAGGCAAACATTAAGCAGACAAGCATGCGTTTCTAAGGAACATAAGCAGGCACGTTGCTCGGACCCGAAGGTAAGCCGAGAGATGAAACCGTTAAGGGACTTAGCATGCGAGGGTCTGAATATAAGTAGTATTTCAATTTCCATGTTCTAGCATAGGCAATACAAGTTGGGATTATTCCCTTAGCTAGGTGCGTTGGATTTATTAGCATGCAGGGGATGAATCACCTAGCGACTAGCATAATATTCCAGATTTTATGTGTGCTGGCTAAGCAAAGACAAGTTCACCGTAGCCACCCACCTTAGCGATGATTCGCCTCGGTAGAGCGATACGTCAAGCGAGCCTCTGAAAGTCCAAGCCGGATTCCTGTAGGGACAAGTCTGGATATCTTTTGCTTCTTGATCGAGGCAAAGCGGGTCGGGACAGCTGCACGATTGCCGATTGAGACGGCAGTCCGCTTGAGCGGAACGGGGTGTTACATTGGCGAGGTACACTTGCCTGTGATTCCGGCTCTGTTTGCGGCTCTGACTTCAGTTGGATTTGCAGGCGGTACTCCGGTTGCTGAAATAAACATCACCATCAGATCCAAAAAATATCAATCAGCTAGAAATGTCTGTCCTTGAGTCCAATTTGGAGACAAGGGCAGAAACGACAGTTCGGATCAAAACGGGGTCCGCATGTGGGCCCGCTTTGCACCGAAAAACGTGTCCGGGTCAAAGGTCTCCAAAATCACCAAACTTAGTGTCAACAGGTCAGGAACGATGATACGAACCCAACGGAACTTCCAGAATTGGATTCCGATGAGCCGATCACAAAATCGCCCGTCGAGCGGAGCCTATGGGGCCTACGACACGCGATTTCTTCAACGTTCTCAGAATCGAACCAAACTTGACCCACAGGACCAGCGTATTGCTACGAGTCCGATGGCACAAGTTTCGTCTCGATCCGACGTGTGTACACAAAATTAGGGTGAAAAGCAGAAAAATTGAATACGGGGCGATGTCCGCGGATACGCGTTGATTTCGGTGTGCATGCACACCCGAATCGACTTCTGCGAAATCCCACACGTCCGTATCGACGATGCGCACGTATCTGTGAAGACCGCGCGCGACCAAGTCGTCCCGTTTGGCGGGGCGTACTCAGTTCCGGGGTGAAACAGGGTCTGGTTTTTTCTGTTTTTGGATCGCGGTGTGTGATCACCACAGGACGCGATATCCCGAGCGGTTTATCCAGGCACCGAGAGGGTCATACAGGCTTCGCAACGCAATTTGCGGAATCAAAATCAGAGCTACGAGGAGAGAGATACACGCACCTGAACGGGACCCGAAAACCGGGATCGAATTGTGTCCGACACGACACAGGACACGTGTCCTGTGTCGAACACGGGGGGAAAAATTGGGGATTAGGGTTAGGGCAACCCCTACGGCGGAGGCGGCGGCTGAGGCGGAGGGCGGCTGGCCGGGCTGAGGCGGAGGGGGCCGAGGGCTCTGCGGCGCGGCGAGGAGGAGGGCCGGGCGGCCGGCGCTGAGCGGCACGACGGAGCTGCTGCTCGCTGCTGCTGTTTGCTGCGGTGGCCGCCGGAGGGGAGGAAGGAGGAGGACGGGGAAGAGGCTGGGCGGAGCTGGCTGGGCGCGGCGAGGCGGCTGGCGGCGGTGGCAGCGGTGGCGGAGAGGTGGTCGGGGTGGCTGACGGTGGCGAGGGGCTGGGCACGCGGGGGTTTTAAAGAGGGAGACGACGGTTGGGGAGGCCGAGCAAGGCGGAGAGAGGGGGTCGTGGCGGCGTGGGACGCGGCGGGTCGTGGAGGAGCGGGCCGAGTTGGGCGGAGCGCCGGAAGACGCGGCGGGCGGCGCGGGGAGAACTGGTCAGCCGGGTCGGATGCGGGCTAGCGGGCGGGTCTGGTCGACCCGATCCGACCCGCTAGCAACGCGGGCTGGGCCGGCCCAATGGGCCAGGGTATAAAATAAAAATAAAAAATTCTAATTAATTAGATAATTAATAATTAAATAATTAATTAAATGAATGAATAATTAAATAAATACTTTTTAGGTATTTTAAAAATAGGTCCGGGGCCCAATAAATTCTAGAAAAATTGCCCTAAATCCAGTTTTTCATTTTACACCCAAACATATTATTTTCATAATATTTCAATATCATTTATTATCAATTAAAAAATATTGAATAATTAAAACCCTGTTTTTAAATTACAGAAAATTCCCAGAAAATTCTAAAAAATTGTGAAAAATCCAGTTTTGAAAATTTTGAAAAATCAGGGGGTTTACATTGTCGCCCTCCATCGGACCATGCAAGTCCTTGTACCGGAGTAGATCCTCCATCCTTGTCTTCCAAATCGTCCAATTTCCCCCTATGAGGGTGATCATACAAGTGTTCATTTGCTCCGTAGACATAGTTGCTAGAACCAAAACCAGTAGCTTTTATACCATATGTTGGGAACCGGACACGCCATACAAGCGTTCCAACACCGTGTCTGAAAGTGCCCGCAGCAAAAACTTTAGGCCAACCCACCTGAGATAACCAACCCATGTCTAAGGAACACCAAGCACAAATAAAGACAAGTTTATGGCGGTGACTATGTCACCTGGACAAATCTCAACCTTTGTAACTCAGGTGAAATTACAAGATTGACAAAATCAATATTGAACCATTTTTCCTAATAGATTCAACCTCCTCACCAAACTCAAGAAGAAAAGAAAGAGTTACAATTGAAATCACTCACCAACCCGTAGCAATCTTCCTGAGCGAAGGCGACGACTCCTCGATCAGATCTCTTTCTTCCTTCTGTCTTGGATGACAAAGTCCTAAGAGCAAAGTATGGACTTTATCTTAGATTTTTTGTGGACGAGCACCCCGAATCTCCAACTTGTACTATGCTTTGTGCCTCCACCCTCCTTCTATATTTATAAGATGAGAAATCATATTTTAGGTCATAATAGGATTTTCTAAATAGATAACCTTAAAATAATAATCATATTCTACCTAAAATATCTCAACACCAATTATTGACGTCCAAGTATGGTCAAATAAAATATTTGAAACAAATTTGAAATCTAATCAAATCTTACATTTAATATAGATTTTCAAATTATATCAAATAAAATCTTTGACCATATTTGGGCTCCAAAATTCACCAAATCCAAATTGGACCCCAACAGGGGGAGGGGTTACGAGCTACGGGGAGAGGGGGAGCAGGGCCTGCGGTGAGGAGAGGGCGGTGGTGGAGAGGGGAGGGGGCGGGGGCTTGCAGCAAGGAGGGAGGAAGAAGACAGGGGTATTTTCGTCAAAAAATGAGTCAAACGAGTTGACCGTTAGGAAGAGACGGTTTTCGTCGAAAGTGGGAGGATTTGTACATTATGGAAACAATGTGTGTTGCACCCTGAATATGGATAAATAAAGTTGGGGGTAAGTCAAAATTTCTCTAATAATAATCGATACCAACAAGATTTTTACATTTTCTGATTAGTCATTCTACCACTAGTCCACACCATGCTCCGCAATAGGAGCGAAGCACTACACATGATGAGCAGTGTTAATCCGACTCACCTAAATCAACATTGTAATCATGTGATAATAGGTATAATTATTATGTGATATTTCTACTTTCTTTAGGGTCATTCTACTTTCTTTAGGGTCAATTAATAAGTCTTAGGCATGAATATAAATAATAAATAACACTCTACATTAATTTTACCATCGTCTAACTATTTTTTTTTTTCTACAAAACAAGGATTAGAATAAAGTAATGTAGTTATATTTTCCACTCTATGCAAAACAACATTATAATCCCGTTTAAGTATTAGTAGTCTGTCCCTGCATCAATTAGTTAGGTTTGCAAAATAGTTGACATTAATATGCAGTCTAATTACATTACCGTTGTTGGTAAGATATCATTTTGGATTATCTACGATATTACGACATCCCTCCAGTACATGTAGTCAGACTTATTGGAGGTCGATAATACTTGTGTCCTTCTCTCTCGAAATCATGCACCCGTGTTATTCTATTCTCTCAAAGAACTCATCCGTGCTATTCTCATGGTGAGAAGAATACACATTCATAATTTTCTCCTAGGCCTACACAATTCTGGTGCCCCATATATCGATCGAAGAAAGAAAAAATGTTGCCCACAAGTTGTCTATGATTATGCTGAATGCACCCTAGGGGTGAATAGAGTTTAACTAATACTTAAGCACAAATATGATTGCTAGAAGACAATTTAAAACCAGCGCTATAAATAAGAGGAGAATACAGATACCTGATATATTCTAGTATCATCCGTGAGTCACTCCAGTCCTAGAACTATCTCCAACTTTAATCCACTATAATAACAAATAGTAACACTTGCGAGTTTTGATTCGAAGCCTCGTCAACTTCTACACAAACTTTGATACGAATTCTTGTGGACTTTAACATCTTACAAAAATGAATTTGATCTTTTCAAAAATAATATAAATATATGAATTTACAACTCAATACAACTATATCTCAAGTAGATTTGGCAAATGAAAGCTTTTTTATGTGGAGAGATTTTTATATAAAAGATAGGAAGTTGAGACCTGAATAAGTTGTAATGAATGGGACTACCTTTTGTTTATATAGTAGTAAAAAACAAAAACAAAAACAAAAACAATATAGCTATTACTGTGCATACGGTATACCGCTCTGTACAGTAACGACTAGTTTTATAGCCATTGTAACATTTAATGTTACAAACGGTTACCCAGACGATATACCGGTCTGATAAATTTTTGTGGCCTGAAAGTGTTCTGTTTAAAAGTGCCCATTTTTCAGTATACCTGTCGGTATGCCGCAAGCAGTATACTGCCAGTATGTCAGTCCGATATCGAATTTCATAACTTGAGTATTTGGCTGAATTTTTTATTTAGTTTTTATTTGCCTTTCTCTACTGAGATACAAATAATCCTAGTGACTTAGGAATAAAGAAATAAAACACATGACACGAAGTCTTGAAAACTTAGTTTCCTCTTTGTTTGAAAGGTGGATTTTTTTCTCGACAATAGTTGTCCGAAGCCAAGCAAATCTTAAAATATGAATAGCTTTCGAGAGCTTGGTTCCCGAAGCCCCACGGAGGGCGCTCCCCCTCGACCCCCATCCGCTAACATAATAGCGGATCCCCCAAGTTCGTGGCCCAAAAGGCGGTTCAATAAAATCTTCGAACTAGTATGTCTTTGGCTCATCATAATTTTTTTATTGCATACGTCCATGATTGATCTTGTTTATTGCTTTTGTGCGAATACATGTTAGACAAATAAAGCAATACACATAGTAGCAATTATAATATTATTAATGTACATTAAGACTATGCCAAGTTTAAGTATAAAAATATAGTGATTGTATGATCATTATTAATTTTCTAAGACTAAACTTAATCGATTAATCATAATTAAAAAAAACTCAATTGAATTATTGAGCTAACATGTGTAAATGTGTATGCTCTAGCTACAAAACATAATATGCATGGTAATAGAATCTAAAAAATGAATGCAATTCAATTCCTATTTTTTTTTTTTTTTTTCAATTCTCGAACCCCATTCTCGTAACACATATTCCCCTTTCAATCTCTATTACATGGTATCAAAACATTTTCATAACACTTTCCTTTCAAAAGCTAGAATATAATATCCCTTTCACTTTAAAAAGTATATTATTTCATTCTCCTGCATAAGTGAACCAACATTTTACATATCCAACATTTTGAAACAACAACAATAATATTATAATGATCAACACCATTCACCCGTAAAAGTGTTGCAAAAGAAACAAAGGAAATAATGATCAACACCATTCACCATTTTACAAATTGTCTTTCCTTTCCGATCATATAGATACCATAAAGATTTTTTTCGCACAAATCCAAGTCTGACTTTTCAAGCCAAATGCCACTGCTCATAACGGGATATTACAACATCACAGGTTCAACGAGACTATGTAGTAGTAACCACTGATTATAAGAGAAGTGGCCCACGTCTCCTTCCACTCCCATTGTATCAAGGACAAGAAGGCCTATTTGACTATTACACTTTCCAAGGTTTGGAAACACAAAGAAATGGGAAGAACAAGTGAATACTTAAAAGATGAAAAAATAAATCATTGGTTGGAGTGAAGAAACCATTTCCCTCCCCCCCTATTTTTTTTTCTATTAGGAATCACTTTCCTTTCCTCCTCAATTTCTTTGACATCCAAAAATAGAAAAGTAATGGACGAAGAAGTATAGGTGCTGCAAATGGAGGAGCAGATCCTTTGGTCACCTGCAATTTGATGGTTGCATGCAAATGAGCCTGCAGCAGTGTTCAAAGCAGAATAACAACTGACAGAAGATTGTTAACTGCGAGGAAAGCATCACTGCGACATTAATCCACCGCTAGCAGCAAAGAAAGTTAAGCAAATATGAAGTTCATAAAAGTAAGAGAAAATATGCAGGCTCAAGTGTCAATTTCAAGTAACATAGCCATCTAATTCTTGAACAATATGTTTGTCTTGTGTTGTCGATTCCAACGAAAAAGAACATTTTCTTGGAAAACAAAGAATAAGAACATGGACAACACATAACATCACATGCCGCTGTTCTTTCCACAATCAATTTATGATTATGTTTATATAATTTTATTCTCTTCGCTCTGTACGAATTAATTGAATAGAACATCCACAGTGATGATTATTCCACATCATCCCTAAATTAACATCAATAGTTCCAAAACTTCCACTATTTCCCCTTTTACACCGTAAAAATGAAATAATTCTGAACTGGACATAATAAATAAGACAGCCAGAAGATGTTCCCTTCACATCTCTATCCGTACATGGCCATTGCTTACGTTGCAAATCTTCAAGATTTACAGGTCCCTGGAGCTTCAGCCAGCTGCTCTCTAGTTACACACTGCTACCTCGCCAGCTGATGCTGATAAGGATGTTTCTTCCTCAATGTATGGCTTTGTTTCTGCGTGACAGCCCCGCATGTCAAATAAGTGGAGTTGTTGCTGCTATCATCGTGTTCGGCGGCACAAACAATCTGGTATTGGGTTCTCATAAAATGATTCTTCCGACCGAAACCTATCTTTGCCCCTTGTACCAGAAATGGGGCCTTTTCTCTTCCTAGGCGACCCTTGTCTGATTGATCAGTTCACCGAAATTAGTATCAGGATGGGCAAAAGGCAAATATAAAAAAAGGGAAAAAGATGATTTTGCATATATAGCATTAAACATACCATTTTTAACATTTCAAACTACGAAAAGTTGTATTCCTACACACTTTGACTTCTTATGTTACTTGGACAGCAAAATGAAATAATGAAGATGAAAAGAAACCAAAATATGAATTTCAATACAGCCACAAAGTTTGACAATTATAGACGGAGGTAGCTTGACAAAAACAGCTTCCATACTGGACCAACTCTCAGTCACAAGGACAATTGGAGTGAATCTAAAATAAGGATGTGTCTAGTTTTGCAGTCGATGAAGTTTAGTGGCTTATGATGAAAAAAAAATGTCCGGTTATACTAAAAACTTAAGCACACATTTGGAAAAGCAAAGCCAATAAGCTGCAATCATGATAAGCCAATAAATGTAACCTCCAAACAACATAATAAGCTCAAAGCGGAGTAAAAAGAGTTCAATAAATGTAACCTCCGAACAACATAACAGTCTGTTCCTTATGTTTCGGCTCCGAACCACGTAACTCTCAGTCACAAGGATTATTGGAAGAATCTAAAATAAGAATGTATCTAGTTTTCTTATTTGAAAATAAATGTCCGGGTATAATCGCACGTCTGGAAAAGCAAAAGCCAATGATAAGCCAATAGATGGAACTTCTCCAAACCATTAAACCCAAAACGGAGTGTGTGTGTGGTGGTGGTGGTGGTGGTGGTGGTGGTGGTGGTGTGGGGGGGGGGGGGGGGAAGGTTCGTGTGAATCGCTTTTTTGTTTCCAATTTCTCCAGCTCACAGTCTGTTCCTTATGTTTCAGGTTCATTCCGAAGAGTATTCATTATTCAACATAAAAACTTTGAAAATTATATATTAGGAAAAAAACAAAAAAAAACACTGAAGTACTTTTGTCCAGGAAAGAGAATGTGAAACAAACCTAACCATTTGGTTGGTCAAACAGAGCCTAACCATTCTGAAGGTATGCATACAAAATAGTAACTTAGACGAGAATTCAAACGTGAAAGAAAAAATGTAGATCATATATTACAAAAGAAACTGAAAAGCACACTAAATCCAATGTCTCTTACCGTCTTCTATGGACTTAGAAATAATACTTGATAGTTTCTTCCCTTCTTTCAGTGAGCCTTGATCGATTTTGTTGAATAAATGGATAAGAGCTTTTCTGCTCCAAAGTAAAATAATTAAGTACGACAAAGAATGTTTACAGGACTAACTCTTTAAGTTAAAGCCAAGGGTTACCAAACCTGTCTGGAGTAATTGTTTTTCTGTGGCCAAGGAAACGACGGTGGCCTTCAACAGCCTTTGCCATGTTCCCAGAGTAAGAGGGAATAAAGACATCACTCTCCACTGATACAATGTAGTCTAAAGCAGCCATTTGAGACGCATGATCACAAAAAGGTGCGAGCTCATCTATCGTTGCTATTTTTTCCTGGAGAAGTATCAAAAGATTTTAATAAACAAGGGATATTGTGAAAATCAACTCAAAGGTGTGTGAAAAAAGGCAGGATCAACTCAAAGGTGTGAAAAAAGGAAGGAAGCATTTCATCAACAAGGACAGACACATGATAATATAATAGAAGGGGCCGCCACATACATAAGCTCTAGCCTAGGTTTGTCTGCTAGCAGATCTTCAAATTGCAGGATGGTGCAAGGTGCTTCAAATGGCTGGATGGTGCAAGGTGAGCATCCAATATCATTAGATTTCTTAGCAAAATGGAAAAGTAGTAGGAAGGGGATGTTAAGAATGGAGACATTTATGAAGCACAAATCGAAGTGTGAAGCCTCATCAGGCAATGCACAAGGTTCTGTTGTTGGTGTAAACCAGATAGTAATCCACATTAAACTGGTGCAAGATCCTTGACTGTAGTAAACTTATTTGGAAGTGCATGAGCTTGTCATGGAATCTTGAAGTCTACTTGGCTGGAATATTTATTTAACACAATGCAATAGTTGTAACTTGTGCAACAAAGAAAGAGAGCCTTATGTAACCTCGAACTGCCAGGAGAAGATTGATGATGAAAGCTCCCTACAAAAAAATTGAAAATTGATTGTGCTGGACTCTTACAATCCAAGAGTGTCTTTGTTTTCAGGTGAAAATGATGAGAATGAAAACTTTTATAAAAAATGTTGACCAATATTTACAGAAAAATCTATAACTTTTATAAATTTCTGAGGAAGTGTGGCAATGGAATTTATCACTTTGTAGATAAAGCTTCCTCTCGACGGCATTGAGTTCTTCTTATATGCTTCAGAACTTCAAGACGTCAAAAACTTGTTGTCGAGCTATGAGCGAAAAGGCACTCTTTTATGGGGCATCTGCAGGGAAGCTTATGCTTATAGCCTGTTAGTCCCGAGGCTTAACCAAAGATGGAAGAATGCGTGATCGAGATCAGAGGTTCACACTAAAGTTCTCTCTGACTATTTTCGATTTCCACGAAAAACTATATAAGGATTCTGATTACAACTTGCTCTCAAGAATACAACAGAATCAGAATTAACCAAACTTCTCGTTCTTCCTTGCAATCGCAGTTGCAGACGGACAGAACATAGTTACAATAAAACGAAAACTACCTTTGTTCGTCCTTGCAAAACGCAGTTGTAATCAGAACGAACCAAGAAGAAAAAGGAGAAGACAAAATAAAAAATTATCCTTGCTGGGGCGGTGAAGACCACCGTTGCTCAAAGTAAGATTCATCCTCTATTGACGATATGCTCCCAGGAGCCAGCAAGTTCACAAGAGAACTTCTGGAACGCTCGTAGTCACCTCGGAACGCTCGTAGTCACCTCTTTGTGTGACTCGAACGGACTCCTTTGGACTCATCTTTCTCAACTTTTTGGTCCGTCTCAAAAGGAGGCTAGATGGCTCTTTATATGGGAAGGATGAAAGCCAATCCTCCTCTTCTTTCCAATGTGGGACTAAAAAGCAAATATACAAAATTGATATCCCACAATCGCAGCCAATGCATAGCCTACTCAGCACTCGTTCAACGTCCGTTCAGCGTTCGGCCCGAGCATAAAACGAGCATACGAGCGCAACAACGCACAAGCGCCTTGCGATGATGCTGACGTGCTAAGTGCAAAGTCCGAGTCGCTAAACCCCTTTGGGGCTTACGGGGCTTACTCCTATGGAAATAATTCCAAGAACATGACAAAAAACATAAATTCTTTCATGAGGAGTTACTCATTTTTCCTCCTAGGAAAACACCCCCACATGACACCCACCCACTTGGTGGTGTAGCCAATGTGGGACTATCTTTACTAGTTCAAAGGCAAAAACACCAACAATCTCCCACATCTCTCAATATATATGGATTGAGTATTTTCCACAGTGACTGCCCATCATACATTAGGATAGATGTCGCTTTGACTTGAATCTACTCGCATGGGTCGAACAACAGTATGATGCAATAATGGACTAAGCATTGAATTCTGCACCATAGCTGCAATTCTTTTCACTCACACAATGACATCAGCTGTGCTTCCGGTTGCACATTAAAGACCATGTGCACGCCTGGTTTCGGTATATGTATTTTGGGCGTCTACAAGTTTTTCCTCAAGAGACGGCCTACATCTCTTTCCATACACTCTAGGTGAGTTCTTTTAAAGAGTCCTTGGCATGAAGCCTCGAGCTTCCTTGTGGTGCTACTCCGCTATGACATGGCCCAGAGCCGAAGCTAAACCTCATCGTGGTGTCATGCCACTGTAGCATGAGGTCCCAGCCTCTTTGTAGTGCCAAACTACCCAGCATAAAGCCTTGCGCTTCCTTGCGGTGTTACGTCGCTATGACATGGCTAGCGTAGCCGAGGATTCACATCTTTTACCTATGTGGTGTCATACCACTGTAACATGAGAACACTGACCTCTTTGTAGTGCTGCCTACACTCTTCATTCTACAGCATTAGGCTACCTGCCTATGTGCAATACTACGCCGCTGTGACATGGCTCGCAAAGCCGAGGCATTACCCTTACCGAGAAACCTCTTGGTGGTGTCACCCACTGTAGCATGGAGACCTTACGCTCCTTTGTAGTGCTGCACTACCGTGCTTCCTTTAAGCACACCAGACATTCAAAATGTCCGAGAACTCATTAAGGCATCTAAGCCATCCTCCCACGGAACTTGTTCTACACACAATAACAATTAGTAGACAACAGTGGTTCTGGGTCCGTAATCCCTCAATGTCCCAAAGGACTACCCACTGTTCCTGATATTCTCTCAGTCAATGGTCCTCCCTTGAACCAATAGCTAGATGCCTAGTAGATTTCTCTTTGAACTAATAACATAAAACTAAATGGTATCATTGCAAAGACACAATATCATAGGTCCTCCAAGCCCATATATGTTGTCCTTGACTATATGCGGTGTTACCCCGCTGTGACATGACCCAAAGTCGAGGTTCACTCCCTCATGTGGTGTCACGCCACAGTAACATGTAGTACTACCCTCCTTTATAGTTCTTGGGATCAACTGGCGTTGGAGGCCTTACATGAACAGATCTGTCACTCTCTCCTGGCTCCGATCATCAAACACTGTAATGATCTACGTTAGCTGCGCTCATTCAGTGTCATGTACTGGCCCTTGAGGCCTATCATGAACGGATCCGCCAGATTTATCTGACTCCAATCATTAAAGCACTGTAATGATCCACGCAATCTGCACTCATCTAGTGTCCTGTGTTCTATCCACATAGTTCTCTTCAAATCGTTGAAGAGATGAACAGATGCCAATGCTGCAGCTTCCTGGTTTTCACAGTATGTCGGTATCACCCGAATATGTGTACTAGCCATAGGAAGATCATCTGAGAGCTTCCAGAGCCATTTTGCTTTATATGCTGCAACTTGATGGTACAAAAAACTCTGAGAGTAAAGACTGTTTTTTCGACTTCCACAATATAGCAACACCACCCCTGGAGAAGTCACGTCCTCCTGTGGATCTCTCTTCTTTCCTGAGCACCAACTGGCATCACCGAAGCATTTTTTTCATATCTGGATAATTGTTGTAGCACAGGATCTACTGAGTTCTCCTGAGAATTCTGACGACTCTCTTTACAGCTTTCAGTGTTCAACACATATACTGCTTGTAAACTGACTCAGCATCCCTACAGCAAAAGCTATGTCAGGCCTGGTGAACGGATCCGCCAGATTTACCTGACTCCGATCATTAAAGCATTGTAAGATCCACGCAATCTGCACTCATTCAGTGTCATGTGTTCTATCCACATAGTTCTCTTCAAACCGTTGAAGAGATGGACAGATGCCGCTGCTGCAGCTTCCTGGTTTTTACAGTATGTCGGTATCACCCGAATCTGTGTGCTAACCATAGGAAGATCATCAGAGAGCTTCCAGAGCCATTTTGCTTTATATGCTGCAACTTGATAGTGCAAATAACTCTGAGAGTAAAGACTGTTGCTTCGACTTCCACAATATAGCAACACCACCCCTGGCCCTGGAGAAGTCACGTCCTCCTGTCGATCTTTCACTCTTCTTTTCCGAGCACGAACTGGCATCACCGAAGCCTTCCTTCATATCTGGATAACTGTTGTAGCACAGGATATACTACTGAGTTCTCCTGAGAATTCTGACGACTCTCTTCACAGCTTTCAGTGTTCAACACATATACTGCTTGTGAACTGACTCAGCATCTCTACAGCAAAAGCTATGTCAGGCCTGGTGGTACACGCAACTTGAATCATTCACCTGATGATGCTCGAGTACACCAACTGACATTTTTTCTTGGATTTGACTTCATATTTATGCCACACCTGAGGAGTATCGTCCCTGATACCCAAAGCGTGTGATCAATATTTCATGCTGAGAGCTTGTGACTGAGCAAGTCCACCTGGCATCCGGATTATCTTATATCCTCAGGATGACATCCGCAATCCCATGTCCTGAGTTTGGACAAAAGTGATATCTTTGTTAGTGACACTTCTGTGTCCACAACTGGGACTAGCAAGTCGTCCATATAGATATAAACGATGACTCCTCCATTAACAGCGAACTTCGTGTACACACACTTGTCCGTTTCGCTGATCATGCGACAACTTTGACTAGATGACTTGTCAAATTTCTGCTGTCACATCCTGGAAATTGCTTTAGGCCGTATCGAGATATCACCAACTCGCAGACTGTCTTCAAACCTGGATGACAATAGTTCTGACTGTTGTCCGTGAATCTCGCATGTCCGTCTTCATCCAAGACTTGCTGTCTTCCCATCATCTGATAAATAATCAGCTTGTGAATAGCAGCTACAACAATCATCTTCTTGATCTATGACACCCTCATCGAGGTGTCAAAGAACTCAATCCCCTATTGTCTGAGAAAACCCCTAGTCAGATAGCCTTGTCTTGAACACAACTGTTATGTCTGCTTTCATCTTCATCAACTTGAAGATCTAATAAGCATCTAATTGGTTTAGCTCCTTCAGGCAGATTGACTAACACCCAAGTGTGATTGGAGGTTATTGAGTCATACTCATAATTTATAGCCTCCCTCCAGAAGACATCATCTCTGGTCTTCATCGCCTCATCATAGGTAAACGGATCTGCTTCCACATGATATGTGACGAAATCTTCTTCGAAGTCCTTCACTCTCCTCAATCGCTTAGACACCGACTCTGCGAGTTCTGATTCGATCGTTGTCGTTAGGATAACTTCTTGGACTACATCTTCGTTGAAAGCTTCAGCCTCCTGTGCACCCATAATATTTTCCGAAATATCCGCGATAACAATGTTCTTGTGCCTTGAAAATTTATCTTCGAGGAGTTCTGCGTCGCGAGATTCAATGATATGATTTATTCGATATCAAGAAATCTCCGAACATTACTCTTCTAAGCATCACCCTGAAAGATGTCATCATAGTCCTCGATTCCAGCTTCTGAATCTTTAATTCTGAAAGCTTCACAGACGCATTCAGCTACTACATTTGATTGAGAAGAATACGGAGCAGTTGTCTCATTGACAATTCTATTTTCTTTGCAGAACGATGCGAATTCAATATACCTATACTCTCCGCCTAGATCACTTCTAAGTCTCTTAAGTTGTTGCCCCATTTGAAGTTCAGCCTCAACCCTGAACTTCTTGAACATCTCAAATGCATCGTCTTTTAACTATAGCAGATAGACGAATGCGTACTTCGAGTAGTCGTCGATGAAAGTAATGAAGTACTTCCTTTTGGCCTTTGTAGAGAACTGCTTGAAGTCACAGATATCTGAGTGAACCAACTCCAGAAGATATATACTTCGATTTACCCGTTTGAACGATTTTCTTGTGATCTCTGTCTGCGCACAGACCTTACACTTCTCCACCTCCTTACCCCCACATTTGGAGATAAACCCTAGACTAGACATCTGACAGTACAAAGTACATGTCCTAGTCTGCGATCCCACAACTCTTACAATGAGACTTCAGTCACAAGCAGAAGCTCAAACATCCATTTGAAACTTAACGACTTGCCTCAAAGTATCTCCTCATTGATGTTCACCCTCAAGTCTGCAACAGATTTCCTTAGATCAGGTCCTTGGTAATCACTGGTACTTTGCTACACGCACTCCTTTGACTGTAACTTCTCGAAGTTCAGAACCATTGTCCCAATTTCCAGATTCTCTGCTTGATCCTTGTTTGCCATCAAGACCTTCACCACTGAAAGGTTCGACCTTGATCAACAGCTCTTCCTAAAGCACATGTGGCTAGATGCACCAGTTTCCATCCACTGGTCAGCAACCACGCCATAGGACTTAATATGTGCAATCATAGCAACCAAGTTAAGTAATCAAAGGAACCAAGTTTAGTTATACCTTGCTATATTGGTTCGGATTGGTTCTACTTTCAAGTTCCAATTTCAGCTATGCGTCAAGTACTGTATAATGCAGTGACCTTCATGTGCATAGGCCACCATGCGTCAATCTATGCGCATAAGCCACCGTGCATCAATCTATGCGCATAAACCATCATGCGCCAATCCATGCGCATAAGCCTTCATGCGTGTCCTGCATGCGCAGAGACCATCATGCGCATTGAGAAACTATGCGCCCAGCTCTGCCATGCGCTAAGACTTCCAATGCGCTGCCATGCGCTAAGACTTCCAATGCGCTGCCATGCGCCAAGTCTTGCAAAGCGCCAAGTCCTGTCATGCGCAAAGGTCTGCCCCTTGTGCGCACTCTGCAATCATTGGTCATCTTGTAATCTTCCTTCCAACTGGAATGCGCGTCCTTCAGTCGCTATCTCCTCCATCCTCGAAAATAGTAGGTACCGATAACTCACTTTCAACATTTGACAAAGGGCTCCTTTCGTCATCCAAATGTTCGAAGTGAATTCCGTCAATCTTCTCAAGTTTGTAAAAACTTGTGTCCAGAAGACTTGAACGGATGTTCCTCATCTTTATTTGGATCTTGCTTTAATATTGTTAGTCCCGAGGCTTAACCAAATATGAAAGAACGCGTTGTCGAGATCGGAGGTTCACACAAAAGTTTTTACTCTGACTATTCTCGATTTTCACGAATAACTATATAAGAATTCTGATTACAACTTGCTCTCAAGAATACAACAGAATCAGAATTAACCAAACTTCTCGTTTTTTCTTGCAATCGCAGTTGCAGACGGACAGAACAGAATTACAATAAAACGAAAACTAACTTCGTTCTTCCTTGCAAAAAGCAGTTGCAATCAGACAGAACGAACCAAGAAGAAAGAGGAGAATACAGAATAAAAAATTATCCTTGCTGGGGAGGTGAAGACCACCGTTACTCAAAACAAGATTCGTCCTCTATCGATGATCTGCTCCCAGAAGCCAGTAAATTCACAAGAGAACTTCTGGAACGCTCGTAGTCACCTCTTTGTGACTCGAACGAACTCCTTTAGACTCCTCTTTCTCAACTTTTTAGTCTGTCTCAAAAGGAGGCTAAAGGGCTCTTTATATAGGGAATGATGGAAGCCCATCCTCCTCCTCTTTCCGATGTGGGACTAAAAAGCCAATACACAAAATTGATATCCCACAATCGCAGCCCAATGCATAGCCCGATCATCGTCCGCTCAGCACCCGCTCAATGCCCGTTTATCGCCCGTCCAGCGCCCGCTCAAAGTGCGCCAACAAAGCGCCACTTTGCGCCCTTGAACCCGAGTCCAAGTCGCTAAGCCCCTTTTGGGGCTTAGCTCCTATGAAAATAATTCCAAGAGCATGACAAAAAACAAATGCTTTCATGAGGAGTTAATCATTTTTTCCTCCTAGAAATTTAGTAATGCCATGGGCTAGTTACAGAGAGCACCGTTGTAACCGTTAAACAACATTCTGGCAGCCTTCCGCGGAGCTACGTTCTGCGGGGCTAAGCAGCTGGTAAACCGCTAATAGTGGAGGAAACTAACCCACATTCTTCTCCTTTCCTCACAGAAGTTGATAATCGGGTGATGACAACCCATTAAGAACGTGGGTGTTACACCTGGACTTCCACTAAGAAGGTGGGGTCTCAACATCTCAGTCGGTTAGGCGTTCAGCGGCACGGAAGCAGTAACATAGCGCGGCGGCTCGGAATCAACATCGCATAGCAGTGCGAAGCCAGAAGTAGGACGCGTGCAGCGGCGCGAAATGAACAACGCTCAGCGGTCGGAACCGGAAGCGGGACGTGCGCAACGGCGTGGACGAAACCTTTGTTCAGGACTTCTGCTTTTGCTCAGCAAAGTTATCCTTCAAGGCTATTTCTAGCTCATGTTGGACTTAGATGGTTGAAATGACCATTTACCCTAACAAGTCCATCTACATCTACGCTCAGTCTTTCCACATATATCTGGGGTTCGTGGAACCACTATTATTTTGTTATTCCTTCCCATTATAGTCAGTGACAAGAGTCCGAGACTCTTCGAGTAGCTTAACAAACAGTTGCCTTGTTTGCTATGATTTCTGCCGTTATTGTGCATGTACAAATGAAGTTCATATCCAAGGAGAATGTACCTTACATTAAACCACATTCTTTATAATATGGAACGAAGGCAAGCTCTGAAAGTTTGATATAATAATTGGATGAAAGTCAAAAAGTAAATGGAATGTTATCAATGCAATCTTCCTGTACCTTTCTCATTAATAAAGGAAAGCGAGATTCCAAATCTGCCATTCTCGAGTCACCGCCATATATTTCTCCTGCTGCAACATATATAGGCGTATTTGATGGATAGCCTAGAGCGGAAAGAAAAATTCCAACCTCCTTCGGAGTTAAAGGGCAATAACCTTTGGATCTTTGCTCCAAAGGATCAATATCCTTCACCTTCCAATAAGAAATATTCCCTCTAAAAAGTGAAAGACAGCAGGTTCAGTATAACATATTTTAGCTTGGAAGGGTGAAGAAGAACAATAAGATTGAGATCATTATTTACAGAAGTTATAACCTTATGCTTGTTAACTCATCTGCTTCAACAAAAGACAAGCCGTACGTGCACCCACTAAAAGCAAGCATGTCTTTCTCATAACGCAAATGTAAAGCAATATATGGACCGTAAGACCTCATTCTCTCAACCAATAACTGCATAATTCACATTAGTAAAAAGCGGTACAGGCACAGAAAATAGAAGCCAAGTTATATAAGATCGGCTAAAACCTTTCCAAGTGCCTCTATTTGTGGTGAAAATCGAAGAGCCTGGTAGAAAGCGCGACAACGAAGCTTTTGAATGTCAGGAGGCAAGTTGTTGTTAGCAAGGCGGGAATCTGATTTAGCAGCTCGGATGACCTATCAAAAAGGAGGAATTAAATCAGGCTGCATATCAGGAATAGCAACAGAATTTAACCATGGAAGCGTAAGAAAGAATTACAATGTAATCATTATGTTACCCCCACCTGATAATCATCCCACAAGTGTGATATCTCACCCTGGTAGTAGTCTACACCTGACCAACTTGTAAAATACTTTACAGCTTTGGTAGCTGTTGCCAATTCCTTCGGCAGCTTCTTCACAATTTTAACATCATTTGCCAATGATTGGATAAAATATTCTTCATCAAAGACATCTGAAAAATTGCTGGTAACCCAAAATTCCAGTATTAACATATGCCCAGGAAGGGAGCAGCAATATAAAGATAATGACATTTACCTAGAATCATGCCAAAATGATCTCTTATCAAGTTTTGGGATCACAAGTGTGGCATTTATAATACGTGCAACTGCTACCATGTCACATATCTACAAGTCGAAAAAGATGCCCAATTAACTCAAGGAACAAATTACGAATAACAAAGAAACAAAAAAGAGACACTTCAAGTTACACTTAAAGTTCGGTAGGTTTCTAACAAATAAGTTGGATTCATGAAAATTTAACAAACCATCAGATAAATTTAATATACTTGTGCAGAATTTGCTGGAGATTTTGGTCAATTTACTCGAATTGGGGAAAGAATTATAGGGTTTATATCTGAACTAAAAAGTGGAGAAAAATGTCAAATTACAATTAGAACTAAAAGAGAGGCTAAAATTCACATATCAATTATTTGTCTTCTCTCTTCTAACAGTTCCATATTTATCGGCCTTGGTACTATTCTGATACCCGCATATGTTTGCTGAGTTGGCTCTTGAGCTGGAAGTTTCTTGCTGAGCTGGACTAATCAGTTAGGAGTGGTAACTTGGGGGCCAAGTTACACTGATAAGCAAAGAAATGAAGGAGGCATTCTCATTGTACTGAGCTTGAACTTGAGCTTGGGCTTGCTGGCCTGAACTGGAGCCTAAACTTGTGCTTCTAAAGATACTGATACTAACAGTAGCTTACTGGACTAAGTATTGCTATACTACTGCACTATACTGAGTTTTACTGATACTGTAGTACATTCCCTAAGAAGGAATGTACCAATGCTCCTCCCTTGAACTGACCTTGTCTCAAGGTCAAAGTAGGGGTAAATCTTTATTAATTGTTCATAAGGCACCCATGTTGTTTCTTCCTTACTACCATCTTTCAATTGGACTTGCAAATCAGTTGTTAACTTATTCTTCCTTTGTACTAGTCTTCTTTAAGAGTATATAGTATGGTTATAAGACCAATTCCTCTCTCTGAGTTGGTAGTCTAGTTTGAATATCAGTGTTGACACCAATCTTTTTCTTGAGCTGTGATACATGGAACACATGATGAATTTGGGTCCCTTCAGGTAGTAGCAACCTATAAGCCACTGGTCCCACTCCTTGGTTAGGACCAAAGTAAATATTTAGGGGACAGCTTTTGTGGCCTTCTTTGGGATATTGTGACATCATAGGGCTGAGATGGACTCGTGACCTGGACTTGAATTTGAAGTTGAGTTGATGGGCTAGACTTCTCCAGTGAGCTGGTACTTTGATACTGAGTTAACTCTTCACTGAACAAAAGCTCTATTGAGCTTTAGAAGAACTTAGATAGTTATACTAAACTCTTCATTGAGTTAGTACTGGGAAAAAGGGGAATGTATCAAAGGCCTCCTCTTATTTTGACCTTGTCACAAGGTCAAAGTATGGGTAGCTCTTGATACTCTCTCCATAGGGCACCCACAGTGCATCATCACTATTACCAACTTTCCATTGAACAAGTAAATCGACTGCTGCTTCATGTGTGTGTATAGTCTGTTGGTCTGCGTATTTTAATGTTGCATAGTCCTCACATATGCATAGGAGCCTTCCGTTATTGAGCCCGACTCACTGAGAACTGAACTCACGGAATGTGAAGCCTATACTTTAGTGACCTGATTGAATGTGCAGTGATTGAATATGCAACTCACTATAGTAATTTAGCTCTGAACTATTCGGAACATGTATCACCGGCTGTTAGGAAGCTTGATGAGGATCGAATGCTCAGGCTTGTGATCGCATTAAAAATCAAGATGAACAAAAGCCCGCTCGACTTTAAGTAACTCCTCAATTTTGATATACTGTGATTCTCCAATTGCACGTTCTTATTTAAGTCAATTCTTCCTCAATATCGACCTCAACAAAGTAAAGAACTTCAAATGTATAAGCACGAACTATGTATAAGTAGAACTTGGATAATTATACTAAACTCTTCACTGAGCTAGTACGGGGAAAAAGGGGAATGTATCAATGGCCGCCTCTTATTTTGACCATGTCTCAAGGTCAAAGTATGGGTAGCTCTTAAACAAACTCTTCATAGGGCACCCACAATGCATTCTTTCCATTGAACAAGTAAATCGACTATTGCTTCATGTGTCAGTGTGTGCATAGTTTGTTGGTATGTGTATTTAATGTTGCAAAGTCCTCACATATGCATAAGAGCCTTCCTTTATTAAGCACGACTCACGGAGAACTGAAGGAATGTGAAGCCTAGCCTTCAATGACCTGACTGAATGTGCAGTAAAGGAATATGCAACTCACTATAGTAATTTAGCTCTGAACTATTCAGGCTTGTATCACTGGTTGTTGGTAAGCTTGACGAGAAACTAATGCTCAGGTTTGTGATCGCACTAAAAGTCAAGATGAACACAAACCCGCTCGACTTTCAGTAATTCCTCAATTTTGATCTACAGTTATTCTCTAATTGCATGTGCTTCTTTCAGAGACAATTTTCCTGGTAGCTTAATATCGACATCAACAAAGTAAAAAAAAAACTCCAAATGTATTAGTCCTAACTATGTCAACATGTTTGATCATGGCTTATGATGAGATAGGTCAGCTTCTGCAACATTTCAGAAGGAGCCGATTGGCCAACAAAAAAAAATTGTATTTTCCCATACAGTACCAGACCATTTGACAATATTATAAACTGCAAGAAAACTTACACCAGAAGGGTAGTACCAATAGAATTTATCAACAAGAACTGCATCAACCAAATCCAAAACGTTTGTGACAAGATCAAAATAATGATCCTTAGCATAGGCACTAACTATTTTGTTTTCATAACTTCTACAATATATCAAGAGAACCAGTTTCATAGTGGTGACAAATAGCATTACAACATACAACCATACAAGTGGTAAATTTGTCAACTTCTCAGCAGGAGAATCTTCTACCAATTGTTCAGCTACCTGAATAAGAAATTGAAAGCTTAATGTAGCCATGTAGCTATAACAATACAATGATTTCAATTTCTTATTCAGGCTGTCAAATAATTGGTAGAGGATTCCCCTGCTCAGAAGTTGACCAATTGACAGCTTGTATGGTTGTATGTTATAATGCTATTAGCTACCACTGTGAAACTGGCTCTCTGGCTATATTGCAGAAGCTCTGAAAACAAAATAGTTCGTGTTTATGCTAAGGACCATTATTTTGTTTTGTTATAAGCGTTTTGGTTTTGGCTGCGGCAAATCTTGCTGATAAATTATATTGATGGATTGATACTTCTGGTACAATTTTTCTTGCAATTTATAATATTACCAATTGGTCTGGTACTATATAGAAAAATGTAATTCTTCTAGTTGAAAAATCGGCTGCTCCTGAAATGTTGTAGAAGCTGACGTATCTCATCATAAGACATGATCAACAAATCAAACGTAACACAGTTCGGACTTATACCTTTGGAGTTCTTTACTTTGTTGAGGTCAATATTGAGCTACCGAAATAATTGCCTCTGAAAAAAGCACATGCAATTGAAGAATCAATGCAGATCAAAATTGAGAAACTACTTGAAGTCGATCGGGCTTTTGTTTATCTTAATTTTTAATGCAATCACAAGCCTGAGCATTCAATCCTCAACAACCTTTCTAACAGCAAGTGATACAAGCCTGAATTGTTCAGAACTCAATTACTACAGTGAGTTGCATATTCATTTACTGCACATTCAGTCAGGTCACTGAAGACCAGGCTCTACACAAACTCTATCCAGCCAAATTGAATCTAGGAAATTATCAAACTAAATCTAGATAAATCCTAGTTTAAATTTAAATAAATCAATATTTACATCCTAATTTATAAACATATATTTAAACTTATGTATATATGAGGGATCTTGTTTAAGTAATCTAATCTTAACCATTGATTTGAATGGTTCCAATCAACGATTAAGATTAAATGACTTAAACAAGATCCAACGACTGCCATCTCGGGGACATTTGGGGATGAAAAATGCGGGAATCCCGATATATATATATATATATATATATAAAAAGAGAGGGAGAATAATTAAGAAAATCCTAAACTAAATTAGAACTTAATTCAAAACCTATTTAAAACCTATTTAAAACCAATTAGAACAAAATTATTTAAAAACCTAAATAACAAAATCCAATTAACTTAAATCAAGAAAACAACATACCCCGACTCTCATCTCAATCTCGACTTTGCCACGTAAACTACTCATGCTTGTTTTGTGGGACTGGTGTGTGACATGTAACATTTAAATATATACAAACAAGTCAAACCAGCTCAATAGATCAGATACCAAAGTGCATTTGGATTATCATGAGCATTATGGAAGTTACTCCATAAGCATCAGAGATACAAGTCCAAATAGGTATTGAAAGAAAGACTTAGTTGGCCTAAATGACTAAACAAGACACAATAAACCCTAAAAGATAGCTCTAATATCAAGGAGATTATATATTAGCAGGGATTGACAATGGTGGATTAGATAGGTCATGAAGTTGAAACAAGTATATCTACCTATGCATAGCTCCTCACATATTTTAAGCATCAATAAGGCATATTCATAAGAAAAAGTAACTTTTAGCCAAAGAATAAATGTCACAAAGTCTATATCGACGAAACATGATCACTTGGATTAGGTAACCTCCCAAACACCATATGTGCCAGACAGATAATGTTATGTGTGGTCGCCTCCCCAAAACAGGATCATCCGTGCTTGATAACTTGTATTTAAATGATGAACCCAAATGTTTCCTTGAAGTATAATCAAGAAGCGTACTCAAATGAATAAAAATGTGCAACACTTATTGTTTACTAGATTCGAACAGTCAAAGGATTGACTCCCTCAATATTTTCCTTATTTGTTAACACAATAACTTTTTATAACAACTATCTTCATCTGTATAGAGCACCAATGCGTTTAAACAACTATATTTATAAGTTATAACATTGTTGAGTAAGCTAAAGTCAACCGTAAGAGTAAGGGCTGTTCTAGCTTGTATCCATACATCAAGACTAGTTACAATAACAAAATTACGAAGTAATCTTAGCATGAGTCCCCAAACAGCAACTTGGATCTTGAAAGAAACAATCAGCTGTGTAACTGAGTTCTATTAGCATTCAAAATGCAAAGGTAGGCACCACGACAAAATATTAAGAGCATAATAATTGAACTAATATCTGACACTTTCAGCTTGATTCCCCATAATGCTAATAAGTTAGAAGGAAGTCCGGTGGAGGAGCGAAATAATATTTGCTAGCAGAAACATTGGGTTTTTCTTCTGGTGACCTGAAACTTCCGCAAATTGCAACAAAATTAAAGGAATGAATGATATTTATCTTGCTTCCTACTATTTGTTCTCCTCCCAATCAGCTTGAATACAGTTAAAATAACCATGAATAGAGCCATTTTGTTCAAAATAACCTATACGCAATAAAGCACAGACATACTCCAAAATCCACTAGGACACACCAAAATATTTGTCGTGTGCAGGTCGCTGTGTCCTTACTTACTATTTGTGTTCGAGCAACATACCTATGAGACTACAAAAAAGGAATAAGAGAAGAAAATGCCTCACTTACCCCAGTGCGCATTTGATTCAACCCACCATTGGTGTTAACTACAAGGTAACCTCTGGATTCACCTGCAGCTGAAGAACAACAAAACAACCAACCAGCCCCATAAATCATAACACCAAGAAACCAATGTAAAGAAGAGAGAGAGAAAAAAGTATCACAATTTAAAAGACTTCCACTTACCAGAATAATTTGAGCTTGGTGCCACACATGGAACAAAATCTTGGCTCGACGGTTGCTTCCACAGCTTCCCAATCCCCAAGGTCCAGTTCTTGCTACCCAACTGTTCAATTCTAGAGGAGTGAACAACATGAAAGAGATGAACATGACTAGTTCTTGAATTCCAAATTGTAAAGGAACTAACCCATGATAACCTCCATCGATACGGATCATTCAAGCATCAAAAAAAGAAAAAAGAAGCACTTTTTATACACAAGAAGAACTTTTGGATCACCTTCTCTGAAGAGAATGGAAGTTTTGAAAGTTGGGGAGGGGAAGATTCCTGAGTCCAACTTAGCTCTGCACTCCAACCTCGGAACCCAATCTCCCTTTGCTGCAATAAATTATTTCCTAAATTAGAGAGAGCCATGAGCTTCCAATTTAGAACTAAAGTTAATAATTCCCATAAAATACCTCCAAAATTTGTGCTTTTTATTAAAAAAATAATAATAATAATTTCTTGAACACGAGTTAACTGAAAAATGAAAATATTAAAAAATATATAACATGTCTTGAACATGAGTTAACATGATTGCTTAATTTTTACATAAAACGAGAAATAGCCGTTAGTTCGTATTAAAGATTACAATCTAATTTCTGTCATGAAAAACCAATTTTTTTGCTTAATGCAAATTTCCAAATTATAATAGCTTCTACTTAAATAATAATAATAATAATAATAAATCCATAGAGTACATCCCAAAATTGTTCATTTATCAAGTAATTTCATTTTCTTAGTCAAAATGGGAGCAAATATTAATTCATATATTGCAAATTAACAAAATCTATATAAATGAGCACCTTTCAATGATTAAATCCTCTTAAATTGGAAAAACAGAAGAACTCGTCAGTTTCTCCGACAAGAAACCACCAAAAAGATCCAAGAAAATACAGAAAAAATTCGTTTTTTCCCCAACAATGAAAAGGAGAGAGACCTTAGGGAGCTTGAGGGATTCAGAGGGAGGGGACACGTGTACGGCCAGCAGAGCCGCCAGGGTGATCGCCGCGATGGCGCACGTTAGCAGCCAACGGAGCCGGGAGACCGTGCTTGGCCTTAACCTGCGCATCTCTCTTCTCTTCTTCTTTCTCTCTCTTCAAAAAATCTCTTTTACTAGATTTTCTCTTTCTTTGGAATATGGGATGGAGTGGAGGAGAGGAGAGGAGATAGTTGTGAAAGTGGAGCGAGAAAAGTTTTCGTTCACTAGAAACACCGGCCACTTTCTTCACTTGTAAATTGGTTTTTTTTCCCGATATGACCCTGCTACATTGCCGATTTTATTGCTGGAATGCCCCCTGAATGAATTCTTACAGCTGTCGCTCTCTGGACAATTAAATGATGTAGTGGACCGTTGGATGCAGTAGGAAGGTCTGGTCACCTCCCGATTGTGACCTATCTCCACTCAGGCTAGTCTTAAAAAAAAAAAAATTTATTCTGCCATTACAGTTGATGAAATTTAAAAAAAGAAAAAATTTTCCGGAACATGTCTCTCCATACCTTCTTTTATTTTGTCTAATTTTATTAAAAAAAAATTTGAAATTTTTTTTATAACTTTTAAAAATTATTCTTTTTATACACAAATTAATTATTTTTTATATAAAAAATTATATTTATTTTAATGAAAATAAATTATATGTTATTTAAAATATTTTACAACCAAGGATTCAAGCGTTTAACTATTTTATATCTAAATGTAAAAGTTTACATTGTCCATCAAAAACATATTAATATTTCTATCTTTTTCTTTTCCTTTTTAATATAAATAAATGGATCCATAAAATATCAGAAATATTTTTCGAACAAAAGGGATAACCAAGAAACGAAGCACGTGCTTACGTGCCCCTCCCCTATTGGCTCCAACCCTCCCTCTTGTTAGTTCCAGCCCACCACTTCCACTGTATCAATGGAGAGACATTATGATAGTGCACGGTTCCCCCTCGGTTGGTAAGGCAGCTCCCACTGCGTCAATGGTTGGACTTTGAATTTTTTTCCTGAATCAGATCTTATCTGAATAGATATTATTAAAAAATATTGTCATAGATTTAATATTTACTGTATGTTAGAGGATTTCTAATCATTATAAATTTCCTTTAAAAAAATATAATAGTTACTAATTATTTCAACTCTTTTACAAAGTGTTTTAAAATTTGACGTCTAAGTCATATGTATATTTTCATATAATAAATAAATTCTATCTATTTGTTTAACTATCTAATATTATCTAACTATATAAAAATATCTCAAACTCGTGTGGTCGTGTGGTTAAGGTGATGAGTCGATTCCACATTATAGTATTACCTAAAACAAAATGTTTTTTTTTTTTACATCCGTGCGATGAACATACACGTAACTGTTTTCGATAATGTAGATATTATTCACTAAATTTCTTTGAGAGAATATAACTATCAACCTTAAAAAAATTTATAATTTGAAAAACAATTGTACGCAATTGTCTCAATATATTTTAACATGTTACAAGAACACATGATTCTATTGTATTAGAAGGAGCTAATTAGCATTTAGACCCTGGATTTTAAAGTTTAGACCTAGGTTTTCATTTTTTTTATCATTTTTTCCTACTTTACTCTCAAATGACTAAAAATGCAACAATCTATCTATGTTGAAAAAAAGAGTATAATGAGAAAAAATAATAATAATTAAACAAACAAACAAATAAGATATAAACTTTTTAATTGTACATCTTAGAACTTAAACTATAAGTTGTTATAAAATCCGGAATCTAAAGACTAATTAGGCCTAGTAAAAAAGATTACGAAGATTCAAAGTAATATAGTAGAGGATTATTTATTTGGACTAATTAGAGTTTTAGACACTATATTTTATATCAGCTTCCAATAAAAAAAAAATACACTCTAAATTTTTAGTTTTTTTTTTTTCATTATATCCTTTTTAGTCTGTATAGAAAGATTTTATTGTTAAGCATAAAAGAAAAAAAATAATGAAAAAAAATTAATAAAAAAATTTGAGGGTCCAACTTTTTAATTGGATAATTTGAAACTCAAACTCTAAACTGTGATAAAATCCAGAGTATAAACTCTAATTGGCCCTATTTATTTTCATCCCAATTTATATTAGGAGATTTTTCGTTCTACAATCCTTGGATGATTTTGGAATGTTAGTTGGATGGTCACATCTTATCCATTCTTCTTTTTAGAACATTTTGGTGGACAAACTTGTTTTTAAAATAAGATAATCTCAGTCCTTATCAATTTTAACAAATGAGGTTGCAGCCAAAGATAACTTAGTGATTTAAATAAAAGAAATTTTTAGTTACCTCCTAATTTTTTACTATTCAGGATGTACCCTATATTATTTTCATAATGGATAAAAAAAATTATTTTTGTCAGAAATTGTATCTTCATGACGGTCAACTAGTTTGATCCATTTTTTTTGACGAAAATACCTCCGTCTTTTTTCTCCCTTATTGCCACAAGCCCCCGCTCCCCACACCTCCCCCCGCCACCGCCACCCCCTACCCACGCCACTAACGGCTCAGCCCCCCCCCCCCCCCCACCTCCCCGAGTCCCCGCCAGCTCTGGCGGAACAACCCCCTCCCCTCTCCTCTCCACCCCCCCCCCCCCCCCCCCCCCCCCCCACACACACACCCCTCCCCGCAGCCTCCCTGTGTCCCCACCGGCAAGATTCGTGCCCCCCCTCCCCGCTTGCTGGGACGATCATGCGTTGCGGCCAGGACGACACGGGAGGCCGGGTCGCAGGCACACTGTGGCCTGTGCGGGCGGGCGCTACCCCGACGTTGAGCCACCTAGGTAGTGCGGGAAGGCGGGAACGGATCTGGACGAGGGTAGGGGAGGGGGGATGTGGAAAGGGGTGGGGTGGGGATTTGTTCCGCCGTAGCCGACGGGGGCTCGGGGAGGCCGCGGGAAGGTGCGGGGGACGGAGGGGGGCTGAGCCGAGGTGCGAGGAGGAGGGGTGGTGGTGGCGGGGAGGGGTGGGGGGAGCGGGAGAGGAGAGGAGTGTGGCCGATGGCGGCCCGCGGTTGGGGAAAGGAGAGAGATATGAAAAAAGACATTGAGGATATTTTAGTCCAAAATTTTGAATCAAAGTTGTTGATCGTCATGACTGGACGAATTATGCCAAAAGTAGAAGATCTTGTACATTATAAAAATAATGTACAATATATCATGAATATGAATAAATAAAGTGAAGAATAAATTAAATTTTATCTTTAAATAAAACATGCAGCTAATTGATTTGATGAACCGTCCAAATCATTGGACCGAGACCTTTGTTACAGACTTACAGTGTCATATGTCATTAGCAAGAATTAAAAGAATTGCCTTGGTTAATTATATATTAGGTGCCTAATATATTAATTAAAGAAAACAGTTACAAAAAAATTGAACATAAACGTATGGAGAATGAACAGTCTTTGGTTGACTCATTTATGCATGCACAAGTGAATTCTTGTCACTTAAAAATTAATAAAATCGAATATAATAATAATATGTGCTTGAGAATAATAGGGAGATCTAGATTGTGTAATGCATGTGCTTTGTATGTGGGGGCGGAGATGCAATTTGTACTTCGAAATAATTAGCACTGATTAATTTAACAATCGTTACACCACTACTTAGTGACGGAATATATATATATATATATATATATATATTCCACCAAGCCTGTAGCATATTCCTAATGCCAATAGCCCTCACGTAACGTTTTGGATCAACCAAAAGTGATTCCACGCAACCTGATCGTCTCGTTCTCATAGAGAATGTAATACAATGATAGCGGAAATAACTCTTTAGGAATAATAGCTACTTAGGAATACTAAAAGTTTAAGAAGACTTAGAAAAACATATATTTAAAATATTTTCAATTTAATATTATTGTTATATATATTATTTTATTCTTACATTTAATATTATTTAGAAAGGTTAAAAGACAACTTTCATAGTTATCAAGTTATCCATATTAACTTTAATAAATTATTTTAATTAGTAAAAATATAAAATAATATATTTGAAAAAAGAAATTATACGATAAAATTAAATTTTTATTATTATATAGTATTATAAATTATAGCTAACACAGACTTAGGTATATTCACTTTACTGTACTAATATTTGTTGGAGAATATTGGTCATAATCTGACAGAATTGGCATCGTAGCCAAAAGAAGAAGAGGAAAAACATGCTATTTATCTTATTTTTCTTTATTTTATTTTTTTTAAACGGTAGTAATTTAATCGGATTTTTTCGTTTAAAGTAATATAATATAATATATTTATAAATAAAGGAATAACTTGGGAGAATTAGCGGGGGAGGGGGGGACCACTCGCCAACTCAGTTGGCGAGCTGCTGAGTTGGCGAGCATCTCGCCAACTGAGTTGGCGGGGCGCTCTCCTCGAGAGGCCGCTCGCCAACTCAGTTGGCGGGCCAGTGACCGTTCCATCCGACCGTTGCACAACGGCTCCCTCCAACCCCTATAAACACCCCCCACCCCCCCCCCCCCCAAACACTCCTCACACAACACATTCTCCTCCTCCTCCTCCTATTTTCACAGCTTCCTCCTCCTTAATCACAGCAATTCTCTTTCTCCTCATGATATTTACTGGCGATGGCTACCCACAATGACGGTCGTATTCCTGGCGGATCGACTATCGCGCTTATTATTAAGCAACGTGAAGACCACATTTCTAGTCAGATATTTACTGACGAGGTAATTTTTGAAATTACAAGTTGCCAACTTTATTAATGCATATGTTTTTTATAATGCCTATGTTTTTACTTTATTAATGCATATAAATTTACACACAAAATATAATGCATATATTTTTTATAGTTATACGACCATAATCATGCTTTACGAACTCGGATCCACGTACATTGGCGGTCCGAAAGGAATTATCGTACGTGGGAGCTAAATTCGGTCCAAAAGGCGTTGGTGGAATCATTTGGATTCCACTATATAGATCGTGTTAGATATTTAATCCACGATCTTCATTTAGTTGTAAGCCTTGCGGAGCGTTGGTGGCCAGAACACAACACTTTCCAACTCCCATTCGGCGAGATGACGATCACCCTTTTCGATGTGGCGAATATACTAGGGTTACCTATTAACGGTAACGCTATATATTTTGATCCGCACTTAAAGGGATCTGATCTGATCCGGATCGAGGTATCTCGGTGTTAGCCCTCCTTCAGGTCTAAAAGACGACAATTATGTAAAATTTACATGGCTCCGTGGCAACTTTATGGACCTACATCAAACTATTGATGGGTTGGTTGATGTAGATAAAATTCGGGTATGTATTCTTATTAGTAAATTTGTTTATTACTTAATTTAGTGGTACAATTCTATATAACACTTAATAAATCCAGGTCATTCGTTGCACTAGAGCGTATCTGCTCTGTTTATGTGGTGCAATTCTATTTTCTGATGCATCGAAAAATATGATAAATGTGCAGCTTTTACCATTCTTGGATGATCTGACAAAACCTACTAAGCATGCGTGGGGAGCTGCTACTCTTGCCTTTTTGTACGCCAATCTGACAGAATTTGTCAGATCCAATCGCAAGAGTATTTGTGGATGTATTTCACTGATACAGGTATGAATGAAAGACCTTAAAAAGTTAGAGTAATTTTATACGCAAATTTTGTTTGTACTAATGTCATATTTTTGTTTTATAGTTCTGGTCCTACGAGCACTTTTATATTGGTAGGCCTGTTACCAGCATTCTCAGTAATGTATTTTCAGTTGCTATGCGCTGGCCTACAGACGTAGTGGATTATCAACACTACCAACACAGGACTGTATCACTATATCGTAGCCAATTTGATACCCTGCAGTATAATGAGGTAATTTTTATATATGCAATAAATATCTTTAAATTATTTAAGTTTTGATCGTAGATAAACATCAATATAATTGATACAATATCTTTAAATAGGTAACCTGGTTACCGTACTCATGTGGACCTGATGCTCCAGAAATCAAGATGACATCCTATGCATTTAGTTTACACAGATGTCATATTATATATGATCGGTTCACCATGTACCATCCGGCAGACCGTGTTCTTCGGCAATTCGGAATGGCCCCAATAATTTCCGATGATCCACCGACAGTCGGTTATCAGACATCAAATACATTACAACGAATCATTGGTCTCGTTGCTGACTAGAATAATCGGTTCGAGAATTATAGTGTGAGGGACATGTCTCCCAGACTAAATTCTACTGAGGAATGTAAGTTATAAGTTACTCATTATTCGTATTGATTTAGTGTAAATAATTTGCTAAAATTTTGTTTACATTTTGCAGACATAGGTAGTCTGGACTATAGACAATGGTGGGGATGCCCTCTTATGGGCAACCGAGTATACCACTACGAGGAGCAAAGGTTCAAGAGTAGATCCGTAGACGATTATATTCTGCGTGCTTTTGTCGATGGAATGCATGATTTGGTATGACTTCATTATACTTTCAAAAATACATATACATAGATATGATCAATTTATTAATTTACAAGTTTCAAATTTCAGAGTGGTGTATACCGACAACATTTACAACGACCTCGTAGAAACCTTTCCCCAGACAGTTGGCGTCTTATGGAGGAACTTGTGACTCGTGTTGAGCATCTGGGTATTAGACGGGAACCGAAAATGCCTCCAGTACAATCCCGTCTTCCACCGGACTATCCGACCGGCTTAGTACGACAGAGACACTCTCGTCGTCGTAGGCGGGATACTGCAGAGGACCATTATGCTGGAGCGGGCCCGAGTGACCAGTATGCTGGAGCGGGTCCGAGTTTCCAGTATGTTGGAGCGGGACCGAGTTACCTGGCTGCTGGAGCAGGCCCGAGTTACCAGACTGCTGGAGATGAAAGCTACCAGATATTCACACAATTTTTTTCGACTCCATCAGCACCGCTGCCTACCCAAACTCAACAAGACGAGGAGGAGGATGAGTAGATAATTTGTAACAATGTATGATTGTAATATTTGTATGATTTGTAAAGGTTTTTTATTGCAATATTTGGGTATTGAACAATTTTATTTTACTCTCTCATTATCAGACTCACTATTACAATATTTTTAAGTTTGTATTGAATAATTCTATTTTACTCTCTCGGTTGACTAGTACATCTTCTTCGGTTGTGTCCCATAGCACCACAATTACTGCAACGTAGATCTCTTGTCGATGAATCCCGAGGTTTGATGTGGTTCTTCCGGCTTTGCGTCTTACATCTGGCACCCCAATTTGTCCTCTTACCAAAGGACCTTGGATCTCGTAGGGAACTGGAATTGGCTCCATTTTTGGCGCGTATACACTTTTCAAGTTTTTCGTGCAGGATAAAAAGTATCAATACTAATATTGCAATATTTATAAACAAAACATGCATGTATACATGGTATATAAGTATGGTACCATCTTAAATATGTACAAGATCTGTCAATTATATGAACAATATAGGTTCTACTTGTTGCCTGGTCTATTATTTCAAACTTATAACTATCAATAGCTAATATTTCTAGGTGGTTCTTCTCTTTGATAATAGAAGCCATATTTTTTAACATCTTCGGACAATAATCTGTGTCTATATTTTCAGCAAACTTTCTACGATTGTCATGAAGTGTAATAATCTTGGCTCTAATACCATCGAGAAGTATTGTAATTGGCTTATCTCGTAATTTCTTAATCCAGCTATTGAAACATTCAGCAAGATTAGAAGTGTTAATATCTAATCTAGGACAAGTAGCATACGCTGTTATCCAATGTTCAAATCGACGACTTTCATCGTTTACACCAATAAGCCAATCGTACAACACTATGTTCTCGGCTTTAATTATATCAAACACACTCTCTGCATCCGTTTTATTATAGGATCTAGCAAGCGAGTCTAACAAGCATTGAAATACTGGTTCTTTTGAAACTTTTTTCATGTTTTGTTTAAAATGTTGAATACAAAAAAAATGAGGAGATGCAGGAAAAATAGCACGAACAACATTTATTAATCCCTTTTGCTTGTCAGATATAAATAAAATTGCACTCCAATCATTAAAACAACTTTCAAAAGATATTTTAAGCGAATTTAAAAACCAAGACCAAGAATCACTATTCTCACCTTCAGCAACAGCATAAGCTATAGGATATAATTGATAGTTAGGATCGTGAGCACAAGCAATAAATAAGATACCTTGATATTTAGACGAAAGAAATGTAGCATCAGTACTAATAATTGGTAAACATCCACTTAAAAATCCATCAATACATGACTTAAAACAAATAAAAATTCGTTGGAAGCTATTGTTTTCGGCAGTTTTAATAAAACATGTACTACCTGAATTTGTCTCCATAATTCTATAACAATACTCCTCAAGACTAGCGTATGCCTCATCATAACTACCAATAATTTCAGCTAGTGCTGTCTCTCGGGCTCTCCATGCTTTGGAATAACTAACTTGTATACGGTGCTCCCTATATATATCTTTAATAATTTATGATGGACTGTATGACTGGTTATCTCTAATAATGTCAATTAGCATGGTCTTAATCCATGAAGCGGTAGCTAGTCGATGACGTCCTGTACTAAGTCTTCCTAAACAAGAATGACGATTTTCTAATGTACTAACTTTAACTATATCGCCATTTCCAATAGATTTGACATATACTCTCCAATTACAATTCGGTTGATCACAACTATATATAATTCCACGAGCATTATTCATAAGACTAGCTGAACAACTAAAATTATATTTAATTGCTAAATTACTTATAAAGCTTCTAAAGTGAGAACGACTAGGAAATGATTGTCCCTTAAATAATTCATCAGTGATAGCTTTTACAACATCATCATCTACTGTATAATCTACATTTTTAACTAAATCATCATTATTTCCATCGTCGTTGTCACTATCATCATCATGGTTAGATTCATCTGACGAATGACCTTCTTGGATAAATGAAACTATTTGTTGAGAAGAACTAGCACCCGAACTAACATGCTGATATTTAGAAAAATATTCATTATTTCTACTATCTAAGGTTGCTGCTACTTTAATAACATATATTTTTATATATCGTGATTGTGAATTAATCTCAAGAATATAATTTCATGCATCTTCACTATCTATCAAAAAATAATTAGAACAAAAAATAGACTTCAGAATAAAATCATAATGAATAGAACAACGTTCAATAATATGATTACGTATATTTTCAAAACTAATATTCGAATAAGTTAAAAAATGTATACTTTCTCCTCCTTCGTAATTTAACCCATTTACTTTACCGCCGTGCGAGCATACAATTCTTACGCTACGATCCATGACGGTTGAGAACTTTTGCTACAGAAAACAGGAGGAGGAAGCTGTGAAAATAGGAGGAGGAAGTTGTGAAAATTTGAGGAGGAGGAGGAGGAGAATGTGTTGTGTGAGGAGTGTTTGGGGGTGGGGGGTGGGGGGGTGTTTATAGGGGTTGGAGGGAGCCGTTGGAGGGAGCCGTTGTGCAACGGTTGGATAGGAACGGTCAGCGCCCCGCCAACTGAGTTGGCGCGTGGCCTCTCGAGGAGAGCGCCCCGCCAACTCAGTTGGCGAGATTCTCGCCAACTCAGCAGCTCGCCAACTGAGTTGGCGAGTGGTCCCCCCCTCCGCTAATTCTCCCAAGTTATTCCTTTATTTATAAATATATTATATTATATTACTTTAAACGAAAAAATTCGTAATTTAATTGGAGAACGTATATTTACCAAATATGCAACAATAAATTTCTTGACAATAGAGTTAGTATTTGGTTATGGTTCATGGTTTTGGTCAACAAAATTATTACATATATCTCTATTATTAATGTAACTTAAAAACAAATCAAAATAAATCGTCTAATTCGCATCCTCATATATATATATATATATATATATATATATATATATATATTGTTTGTACATATATTTATAATAAATTTTAATAAAAGAAATAAGCCACTTTTATTTTTTCCTTTAAGCATTCATTTTTTTCCAAATTTTTTTTGACATTTAAAAAAAAAATATCAATTGAAATTACAATTTTCTAAAAGAAAGCAAAAGAACAAGAAATTTATTTTCTTTTTCTCTCTTTCCGCGAACAAAACGAGACCTAAATCTTGTTGAGAGCAAATCTATCTCCCTTCGTACACGACAGAGGAGGGAGCCTGGGAAGAGAAAAATAGTATTTCGATCAAAAATTAGCAGTCAAAACAGTTAATTTTTAGTTTCTGTTAAAAGTGGAAGGTGTCATACATTATAGTAATAGCTGGATATATCTTAAAGATAGATAAATAAAATAGAATACAACTAAAAAAAATCAATCTTTTATCTTTATTTAATAATATATGGTCTACGTATAAACTTGTATAAAAAAAAACCCAATAATTTACAAGTTACTGTACTGGTGTGGGAGCTGCAAAACTACGGATCAAAAATCCTCGTGGGCCCAAAACTAACGCAGTGGTGCTGACACGTGGAGGAGTTCACGCGGACCAAATTGTTATCCGGCCGTTAGATTTTGTACGGTGTTCAAACTTCGAAAGACTCGTTGTCGGTTCTCGACAACTTTTGTCGGGTTCGGATCTCCACAGTTGGACGGTGGGACCCGCTACGTTTCCTCCTACCTATCAGAAGGAAATTTCTGGCGTTTCGGTGCAAATCCAGAAAGTCATCGGCAACTCCTGTGCAGTCAAACTCCTGTAACTCTTATTAAATGACGTGTAACCGATTATGTTAGAGTTTCAATTAAAAAAATGGCTAATTAGAGATTAGATCCTACAATTTATATTACCTTAGAGTTTAAGTCTTGATATATCTGCATAGAGAACCACGAACCCGCCACAGGTCCTGCTCGGTCAAATTCGGTCCAGATCGGTCCAAATTCGGTCAACGATCCGGACCGGTTTTGTCCATCTCCTCCGCGGATTCGGATTGGGTCGACAAAATCAGTCCGTAAGTCCAGTCCGGTGTGCAACGTTACGGGGCTGAACCGGTTTCGAATTTGACCGGACCGACCCAATTTTTTTATTTACTTATATATATATATATATATATATATATATATATATATATGGTAATTGAATATAAAGAAATGATATTCCAACTCAATTGCATCTACATCTCACTTCAAAGCAGCATCTCGTCAATGCTCCAACCCACCCAATATATATATATATATATATATATATATATATATATATATATATATCCTAGAGTTTAAAATCCGTCCGGTCCGGATCCAGACCGATTCGACCTGGTCCTACCCTGATCGGATCATGGGCATGACCTGGTCAAGGTCGAATAATTTATTGACCGGTCCGGTCCGACCGGTCGCTCTCTTCGGGTTGAGTCCGGACTGGACCATTTCAAACTCGGTTGACCCGGGCCACAGGCCGGCTCGGACCGTCCCAATACACACCTTGAATTTTATGGACCAAATTCTTTATATGGACATATTAGAACCTAAACTCCAAGCTAGTATAAACTCTAGGATCTAAACTCTAATTAGTCCTTAGAAAAAAAATATGAAGCAACTTGACAAGTATTTGAGTCCGAAAGTGAAATTATATTGACGGTGTATAAAATATAAATATAATATTTAATAGTTAACGAACGAACAAATATTAATATACATTCCAATGAACATTTTTAATGTTCTATCTAATAAAAATATATATTTTATAAGTATATCACATATGAAAAATCATTAAAATGGTTGTATAAAAGGAAAACTCACCAGATAAATCATTATTTAACGTTTTACATGAAATATAATACTCAATATAAATATGATAGGATCCAAAGTAATTTGAGCACGTAGATCATAGAAAGATCTAGTACCAAATGTACATGCGAAAGCGGGTTGATAGTTGATATTTGATGTGTGATTGAACCAGATTTTTTACGGAACTGGTTGTCATACGTCCGTTGATGTTTTCTAAAATTTTTTTTTCTTCACCTCGTAATAAACTCATATTAGCTCAACGATAATGGACATTTACTAACCATAATATCTACATTTTCACGGATAAGAAGATGTTAAAGCAGAAAATTCACTAAAACAACCATCTTGCATAATTACTACGCAAACATCCTTATAGCAAAGATCTAGCACGCATAATAATTTTCGTGAAAACACCATCCGCGTGAAATTTCTAGCATGCACGATAATTTTCATCGAAGCAGTCTATGCGCGAAAATGCAGTGCCGACACGATGTCCGCGCGGCACCCATGGAAGCCCACCCTGAGCATGTGTTGCGCGCATACTTCGCTAGCGGGAGAACGATGCAACGACGCGCAAAATCATCATTTCGTGTTTGATGCGTACGTGTGAAGTGCGTCAATTTGTGACCTTCGTTCACGTCCTTGCTTGAGTCTGAATTCAAGTCGCTATGTCCCTCGAATCCTAACTCATAAAAAAAGTTTCAAACAAATGAGTGACATTAAACATAAATGTTCCTCAGAGGTTTTGATTATTATCCTCTAGAAAAATATTTCAACATCTCAACCACATAATCTACTTACTGTTTATGTGCAAAAGTCAACAAAAAAAATTTGTATATTAAAATATACTCGGAATTGCCACATAAATGTGTGATTTATTTCTAGAGTACAAAATCAAAACCCCCACACTTGAGCCCATCTAGTAGAGATGCTCTTACTTTTAAAGCCTCAATTCTTTTTGCTCAAGTATCTCTCTATTTTCTTATTTATATCAAGCTATTTTAAGAAGGTTTATATGTGAGCTGCATTTTTTTTCATATATAAACCCACTATAAAAAAGAATGGCTCCAATGAATTTTGTTTATATTTATTCCTATTTTAAATAGCATTTAAAAAATATTTTTTTAATTATAATATGGTAAGAAAATATTTATGTTGTACACATTTTTATTTGACACATAAACCTATAAAATCTCAATCAAAGACTATACATGTAGAGTCTTCACAAAGACCTTTTATTTTTAATTTTTTTCACTCAGGATATAATATTTGATAGAAACCTCCACTATAGATAAATTTGTTTCCTATGGAAATGTTTTATTATTGAAGTTTATTTTCTATACAAAGGAAGAGCTCTCCCACTTGTGTCTCAGATATTCTTTCATACTTTTGTTTTTTAAATTATTTTTCATTTATATTATTTAATATTTGTATATTAATATCTATTAATTTTCAAAAAATATTGACATGTTCACGTGTTATAAAAAAGAAGAAGTCATTCGATGAAAAAAAAAATGTGTGCTTTAAAACAAAATTTTCCATCCTTCTACGAGAAACGTCCCTTTATTTTATATACCGACAAAATATCATTTTTAAGATTAAGATAATATACATTAGTCCTTGAGACTAATATTGCAAAAAATTATACTTTTTCGATAAAAAAAACAAATATTATAATAGAATTGGACATGATCAAGTGAGATAAAACTTAGTCCTCGTTTGGTTCACGGAACCATGGAGTTAGAAACGAAAATTCATTCATTTTCTATGTTTAGATGCTAAAATAATGACGGAGGAAAAGAAATTAATTTCCAATGGATAGAAAAATAGAAAAAAAATTTGTTCTCTACATCCTCCAAGGATTCACTTTTCCACATTTAAATAATCACTTTCCCTTTTAATTTTGTTGACATTTTTAAACACCGAAAAAAAATCGATAAAAATTATAATTTTTTATAAGAACGAAAATATCAAAGGATTAATTACTTTTCTTCTATTTCCGTGAACCAAACGAAGTCTTAGTTTGAAAGATGGAGATAGATCATAGAGTTGGGCCATCTAAGTGAACAGCTTGTGTCAATAATGGTCTATATGATCTAAACCAAGGCCCATTCTAGGTCCGACAGCAAATGGATTGCCAAGTGATTGGTCCGGCATGGAATGGTCCGGCATTCTAAGACAATGGGCCTACAACACATAAAAAAAGAGTCTTCTGTTCCAACACTGAGGCTGTTTGGTTGCAAAAAAAAAAATGAAAAAAAATGTTAATTTTATTATTATTATTATTATTATTTGTCCTTTCCACCGGGTTAAAACTAAGGGTCCGTTTGTAATTTTATTCTAAAAGTAGTTTTTTAAAAATAAGTTATAAAATTATTTTTTGAATATAAAATTTTCAATAATGCTAAGTTACTACCAAACACTTACAACATTCTTACAACCCTCTCACCCCCCGCTATGTGGGCCACCCCCGATGCCACATCTCCCCCAATGAACGACCGTCGCGTGGCGTTTCGGCCACATGGCGCCACCGGGTCCCACCTCTCCCCCTTCCTCCAATGGACGACTGCCACGTGACGGTTGTAGGCATAGCATAGTCCTAAAATTGTTGGCTTTGCGTTTGGTTACTTTCATCTGTAAAATAATTTTAGAAAACAAAAATAGAAGATTGTGTTTGGTAAAACAAATTTAGAATTTTTTTTTTACTGTGTTCAGTTAGAGGAGACTCTGTCCGACTTTCAGGGAGTCGAGTCCGGCAAAGATCGTCAGCTCCAGCGAGTCATTTCCGGTGACTATATCAGCATGGCGACCTCCGGCCATAGCCTCTGCTGTCGACATCGAATGAAATGGGATCTTATTTATTATTAACCCATTTCTTCCTCCGTCATTCAAAACCATTGCGACCTCAGGCCGTGACTGCCGCTGCCGTCAACGTTGAGGCAGTGGTTTGAGCTCGCGGTGGAAAGGGTTGTTGTCGACCTCGCGGTCGGAGATCTCGAACTCGGCTCCCTCGCGGTGGCTCGAGAAGCTCCCTCACGGTGGTAAACATTGTCATTGTAGCCGCCGGGTGGAGAAGACAAATGCGGAGAGGAGGAACCGCCAGAGGTTCCTTGCAATCTACTAGATTCTGTCGACTGCACGAACCAACGACAGCACCTCGCTTCCCAGAGCAGCTCTGGCGCCTCGTAGGCTTCGACTCCTCCGAAGCACCCCTCTACTTCAGTGTCACTTCTTGGGGAGAGGGCCAGGAGAGACAAAGAGAGAGAGAGAGGAGAAACTGAGGGAATCGAGAGAGTATAATTTAAAATTTATAAGTTATATGTTAAGTATATTTTAAAATTTATTTGTTAGAAAATTTATTTAATTTCTTTATATCAATATTTATATAACTTTAAGTATAAATTAAAATCTAAATATTTTTAAATTTTTTTTAATAACTTATAAAAAAATGTATAAATCTATTTTTTATATTTAAATATAAATCTATAACTACATAAAGAAGTGATTTATATAGACATAAAGAAGTTAAATGTAAATAACTAACAACATTAAGTAAGAAAAAACTGATTTTTTTATTAATGATAATTAAATTATAAATGTATTATAACATTAAGTAACCAAAAGAAATAGAAACTTGTAAATGATATTTTATTTGCATAAAGCTTGTAAAAAAATGTACAAGTCTTTTAAATTAATTTCGTCGTCCGTCTTTCGTTGAAGTTTATTGCTCAGCTCCTCCTTCAGTAGCGTCATCTATAGTAATTGATTCAAAGTCCAGCCCTGCGGTATCGACACTTTCATCTCTTGAGTCTTGAGTTCTTTCTTCAGCACGAGTCCAATCTTGAACGCAGACACAAACTTCCAAAATATCTGGCAGCAATCGACTCATCTTCTTGCTTAGCATCCTTGAACCTGCACTAAAACAAGATTCCGATGCTACCGTGGACATCGTGACCATTAGAATATCGCGTGCTATAGAAGAAAGTACATGATACATTTTTTTTTCTCTTCCGCCATTCTAAAATTGAATAATGAGATGAAGAGTCATCTTCATCTGCTTCATAAGAATTTAAATATAAGGACAATTCTTGCGTAGGTTGGAAAGATTATTTTTGTTTCTTCCTTTGAAGTACACCTTTAACATATGATAATTTAGACGAAAAACTAGAGCTACTACCTTGAACGGTTGTACCGGGTCGGATGGATACAACTCTTTCTTCATATGAAGAAATTAAACTATCTAAAACATCCTTAACTTCTACTTTCAAACTACCTACGTCAACTCTCATATTATCTTCAAAATCGTCTAATAAAATATATACACCATCTAATTTAGTCTTAGGATCAAAAATCGAAGCCAAACAATATAGAAGAGGTATATCACCCCAATAATTTTAAAATTTTGCTTCAATTTTGGCAACAACATAATCAAAGCAAAAAATATTTATATATTTACAAAATAAATTAGACATGTTAAGAATTTCTGTTAAAGCTAGATGAGAAGTTGGATAATAAACTCCAAATAAAGTACATGTAGCATCGTAAAATAGTTCTAAAATTTCAAAAATAGAAGTAGCAATTAATCAATCATTCTCAGTTAGCTTCATTACCTGCTGTAGCTTTATTTGATTCTGGAGCATCGCATTCATTCATAGCTACTAGCTTCGTAGCCACACATAGACTAGCTACCGCACCTCTCTCGAAGATGAAGAGAATTCTTACGGGAGGTGGAATTATCCCAGTTAGTGACGTCTGTAGATCTTGTTCGGTAGTAGTCTGCGGCAGATAGATGCGAGCTCAATTTCTGATCTTTTCAATGCCGAATTATGATATTGTACTTGGTATGGACTGGTTAAGTCAGTACCATGCGACTCTTGATTGCCGGCTTGGAAGGATTATATTTAGACCACCGAGTCATCCAGAGTTTGAGTTTCTTCGGGGAGCTGTAGAGCAAGGTATTCAGCCTACTCTTAGGGTATTATCTGTAGAAGGGGAGTCAGGTTACCCAAGAGTCATATCAGAGTTTGTGGATGTATTTCCTGATGATCTTCCAGGTTTACCACCTAATCGGGAAATAGAATTCACAATAGACTTAACTCCAGGAGCAGAGCCTATCACTGCATCAGTGTACCGGCTAGCACCTAAGGAGTTAGTGGAATTGAAGGAGCAAGTTGATGATCTTCTGGAGAAAGGTTTTATCCGGCCCAGTATTTCACCTTGGGGAGCACCCATATTATTTGTACTAAAGAAGGATGGAACAGTACGCTTGTGTATTGATTACAGGGCACTAAACGCTGTAACCATTAAGAACCGGTATCCCTTACCACGCATTGATGACTTATTCGATCAATTGAGTGGTGCTAGGGTATTCTCGAAGATCGACCTTAGATCCGGTTATCACCAGATTAGAGTGAGGAAGGAGGATATACCGAAGACAGCCTTCAGAACCAAGTATGGACACTATGAATTCTTAGTAATGCCGTTTGGTTTAACCAACGCGCCAGCTGTGTTCATGAGTTTGATGAACGAGGTTTTCATCAGTACTTGGACAAATTTGTGGTTGTGTTTATTGATGATATTATAGTATATTCCAAGAGCCACGAAGAGCACGAGGAGCACCTCAGAATTGTGCTAGAGACGTTGAGACAGGAGAATATTGTAAAAGGAGGCAATAGTGTTTTTACAACATTGGAATGAGAGGAGTAGAGATTGAAGGCTATTTCGAAGTGGAGATCGGTTTCGGGTAATTCTTTTATTGTCATCTCCGTTTTTCATTTGTTTGTGATCTATTTTATATTCCAAAGAGTTGTAGTTATCTGTTTGGATCGGTGAGAAGTTTGTAGGGAATCGGTGTATTTCTTATTTCATTAGTGGAGGCTTTTCAGGGTTGGATTCCGATCATCCTGTAGTTTTTTCCATTTAGATTTTTCATGTATCTGCGATTTGTATTTGGTATTTTTTGTTTTGTGGGCTTTTGTTCTATTTTTTCGCATAACTTCTTGATTTCGCATAAAACCGTGCTCCTGTAGAAAATATCTTCACATGGTGTGCAATTATATGCTCATGTTTTGGGTGTAATGAGTACATACCGGTAAGTTTTGGGCATGTTGCACTGGTAGGAATAGTTTGGCAAGCATGGTTCACTTTCATTACCAAGGATTTCAAATATACTATGTAAATGAGAAGTTCATGACAGTAAGCAACTTAAAGAAGCTTTCTAGTGATCTTTCAATCTAGTCGTTATTGAACTTGATATTCACTTCAGTTGTGGTTCAACCCCTCAGAGACTATAAATTTAAATGGGATATTGAACAGATTTTCATGAAGTAAACTACTATTAGAAGGATTTGACTTCAAATATCTATCTAATGTTATGTGGATATCGGAGAAGTCAGTGATCTTGTTGATATGGTATGTTGGGTGTCATATTTAAGTATAGTATAAGTACATGGGAATATCCTGAGGACATATTTGGTATGCCAGAATATGTCACAGGATATTCCATTATGTGATTATTTTCATAATGATTGAGATCATTGTATTAATGACTGTAAGGCTATATAATGCCAATGAGACAATCAATAAAATAATTAACTAATTTTAACATGGTATCAGAGCCAAGTTTTCACAAACCCTAGCCGTCACCAAGCTTCCACAAACCCACATGAGGATTTCCTAGATCTCTTCCACCGAACTCTTCCACGCCCCCCCTTCTTCCCTTCTCCGCCCTTCGCAGGCCGCCCTTCGCTGTTGCTGCCCCGTCCCGCTACTGCTGCGGCTACTACTGCTGCTGCTGCTGTGACGGTGGCTGTGACATGCGTGCTGCCGCCTCCTCCGCACCAGCACGAGACAACGCCTAATAGGGAAGCCTAGATCTGAAAAAATGGGGGACATGTTCGGATCTAGGAGCGAACGACGAGGACGAGCGTGAGTCATGGAGCGGACGTGATGTGATTGGATAGACGACGTATCGATGGAGAAGATCATCAAGAAGCTAGATTCTGCAGAGGTGGTGACATTGATGAAGTTGTTGACGATGTCGGCTGGTGAGAACACGACACGAACGTCGCCGGAGTTGAAGCTTCCCTCCATCGATCTGAAATTAGATGGAACAGCCACCTATCTGAGTTGGTTACGGCGGGTGAGAAGAACCCTCGCAGGAAAAAACATGGAGGGGTTCCTGACGGGCGAGGCGACAGAGCCGGACGAGGGCTCGACAGGACGCGATGAGTGGAAGTCCACTCATATGGTGATCTACATCTGGCTTCTCAACTCCTTAGTCCAGTCTATTGCCGCCACAGTAGACGATATTGAGATGGTGAAAGATGTGTGGGAGAAGTTGAGAAGGACCTATGATGGTGTGGGGAACAACTTACGGGTCTTCCAAATAAAGGGGGAGATTGATGACACCGTACAGGGAGAGAAGACGGTACAGGAGTATGCCACGGAGTTGGAGCGTCTGTGGTTGGATTATGATCACTCCTCAGATCGGACGAGCTGCGGGGACCCTAAGTGTAAGGAGAGACATGTGTGTCTGCAGGAGAGGACGATAAAGTTCCTCAAAGGGCTGACTGCAGCTTTCGCACAGAGGACGGCCCTACTTCTAGCCCAACCAAAGATCCCTAGCCTTGAGGAGGCTATCTCAGCCATGATTGTCACGCCCCAGTCCCAAAATACGTAGGACCAGGACACGTAAGCATGCCAGCCGCCTGTATATATGGCAATTCCAATATATGGAAACCATATATACGAGCGTACGTTGTATAATGAACAATAATTCATAAGTGGTAAAACTAATCACAAGTCACAGGATAATATCTAAATCTCATCCACAGAAATCAAATATGAATAACCAATAATCAGGTAACTAGATCTCAATAACAAATATCTAAAGAATGACAGTCGGATGGAAACAAATCCACTGCTGAAATAAAATATAAAAGGAACCAGATACACACCATATATGAACATCTGACAATCACGAGGTTCAAAGAGAAGACCTCCTCGGGATATACGTAACATGCCTGGATCTGCTCTCCTGCGAATGCTCAAGAACATATACACCTGGCAGGGGACCAGGTCCTCAGAGGGACATAGCAAGATACATAAAAATAATATGCCATAATGTAAATACTGAATAAATAAATGGGGTGTGCTAACCATCTAAGTGAATACAATTTAAATACCTGGTAGTACGTATGGGAATGTGTCGGCTAGACATATGCTGACGTAATTCACCAATCGTCATGACTGGCTAGTATATGTGTCATATGCCCCCAGACGCATGGGCACTCTGCAATCGACCATCTCCGAGGAGCATGGTATGAAGGATATAACATCATGGAGGGGGGTGTCCCATACGCCTACTAGTAATCTTCCTCGCCCAATGTAGGTATACAAGTCGTAAAAACGACGTGGACATCTCATACTATGATGCAAGTCTCAATCAAATAAATAACTAAGCTACATACCGTTACACGTGTTGCTCACACTGATGGCCAGTCACGCATAAGGCACGCGTCCCTACATGAACTCACTCTGTGACGTGTAATGATACGTGTCAAGGCCTGGGAAGTTATATCAATAACTCCACATGTGGGCCGCTTTGCACCGAAAAACGTGTCAGGGTCAAAGGTCTCCAAATTTGCCAAACTTAGTGTCAACAAGTCCAGAACGTCGATACGAATCCAACGGAACTTCCAGAATTGGATTCCGATGAGCCGGTCACAAAATCGCCCGTCAAGTGGAGCCTATGGGGCCCACGATACGGGATTTTGCCAACGTTCTTAGAATCGAACCAAACTTGGATCACAGGACCAGCGTATTGCTACGAGTCCGATGGCGCAAGTTTCATCTCGATCCGACGTGTGTACACAAAGTTGCAGCGTGTTCCAGAACAGGCGGATACGGGACGTTGTCAGCGGATACGCGTTGATTCCGTTGTGCACGCACATCCAAATCAACTTCTGCGAAATCCCGCACGTCCGTATCAACGGCGCGCATGTTTCGGTAAAGACCGCGTGCGACCAAGTCGTCCCGTTTGGCGGGGCGTACTCAGTTCCGGGGTGAATCGGGTCGTTGTTTTTCCTATTTTTGGATCGCGTGCCACGATCGCCACAGGACGCGATCCTCTGAGCGGGTTGCACGGGCATCGAGAGGGTTATATTTTCTACTTGTCACAACTGACGGAATTAAAAATGGAACTACGAGGAGATAGAACAGGTTACCTGAACAGGGCTCCGTGGAATAAATTTTCCTGTGTCCGCGAGTCGATTCGACACAGGATTTGTGTCCTGGACTTGTCCGGGCTGTGTCCGGGCTCTAAAATGCTGCTATGTCCGGTTCTGCTCGAGTCGGGGTTGTTGCGGGGTGGTCCGGAGCCTCTGCGGGTCAGCCGGCCGGACGAGGGAGAAGCTGAACCGGAGTGGGACTGCACAGGGTCGAGCCGGGGAGTCTGGAGCCGGACGGGGTGCCGCGGGGGTGAAGTCGGCCGGCTCGCCAGTGGCCGGTGGAGATGGCCGGACGAGGGAGGCCGCACGGGAGTCGGGTGCAGGCGGACCGCTGCGGGTCAGGGGGAACTGTTGGAGCGAGTCAGCCGGCCCGGGGGACTTAGTCGGCCGGACGGTGGCCGTGGGGTGGCAGCACCGTGGGTCGAGAGAGGGGCTGCACAGGGGTCGGTCGGCGGATGCACAGTCAGAGCCGCCGTGGGGGGGGAGACACATACGGCCGGTCGGGGGAGTCGTTCACCGGCCGGAGCTGCGCACGTGGAGGCTGAGAGGCGGAATACTCGAGGAAGGAGAGGTCGATGGTGGAGGAGAAGAGGAGGAGGAGGTCGGGAAGGGCGGGCGGAGCTTGGATTAATATATATATGGAGATAGGCAGTACGAGGGGGGTTAAAACCGAGCGGGAGGGGGAAGGCGGTTTATTAAAACAGCAGCTGTTGCTGCTGTTTCTCATTCTTACTTTTTCCTTTCTTTGCTAGTTTCTTTCTTTCCTTTGCTAAGTTTCCTTAGTTGCTACTGCTGCTGTTTTCAAACTTTTGTTAGAATGGTTTTGGTTTTGCTAGGAATGGATTTGAGGGTTTTGGGTTTGGATCCCTAATGGATCCAAACCCACTATCTTTTTCTTTTTCTTTTTCTTTTCTAATCTAATTAACTAATATATATACATATATATATAATTATATATATACATATATATACCTATAAAATTCTAGAAAAATATATTTGTGCACACTAATAGGCTAGCAACTGTCCACCGGGTCTCCTACATGAAATAAATTAGAAAAAAATTTATAATGGCTCCAAAAATCTCCTAGATGCACAAACACTTTAAATAAAAATTAAATAAAATATATTTCATCTATTTAGCCACTAATTAAAATAATTAATAATATAAAATAAAAAAAAATAACTAATACGATTTTCAGGATTTGAGGTTTCACAATCTACCCAACTTATAAAAATTTCGTCCTCGAAATTAAAACTAAGCCAAGGTAGAAGTCAAAGACGGCAATAGATATAATTTAACAAAGTAATTTATATCTTGGGTTACGAATAGGTTCGAAAAACGTTTACGCATGTCGTCCATACGCTTCCAAGTAGATTCTCCTGGCGCGCCATGCTTCCATGCCACGCGGACCAAGGGAATAGACTGATTCCTCAATACCTTTTTTTCGATGATCAAGGATTCCCACGGTTTGCTCTTGATATGACAAGCCCGGCCTAATGGTGATCTCCGAATGGTTGAGAACCTGACTGCTGTCTGTCACATATTGCCTGAGTTGCGACACGTGGAATACATCAAGTACTCCTTCAAGTGAAGGTGGTAGCGCAAGTTGATTTGCCACTACTCCCACTCTTTCTAGCACGTCAATGGTCCAATATAACTTGGCCTCAACTTGCTGCGTCATCCGAATTGAATGGTGTCTCTAGTAGGTGATATCCTCGAGATGACATGATCGTCCTCTTTGAATTCAAAGGGACGATGATGACGTCTGTCCACTGTTTGTCTGTCTTGCGCTGCGCGCAAGTGTCCTTGTATTACTTAACTGCCTTTACTGCGTTGACTACCAACTCTGGTCACGTGAATCCTTGTCTGGTAAAATGCTGACTGGTATGCCGTGCAATCTTAGGATTTGCCTCATATAAGTAATGTCTTCATAGCTTCAGAGTAATTACGACGGTTGCAAGTTCCAAATTCTTCTCATGTACTCATAATTGTCTAGATGCATATACCATTACCTTGCCATCCTGTATTAATACGCATCCCAAACTTTTTCCTGATGCGTCTGTAGATCACAACCGCCTGATCCGGATGGAATAGTCAATACGGGTGTTGTGGTCAGTCGCTTCTTCAACTCCTCGAAAGCGGCTTGACACTCGTTGGTCCATAGGAATTTTTAATCCTAAAAAGTCAACCTAGTCATAGGTGCTGCTATCCATTCAGGAGGCAGTCAATTTCTCATCCAGGTAAAATCCATTTAGACTCCTGACAGCAAAATGATACATTCTTTATCGTAACACTTGAGTTCTGAACTTGCCCAAAGTTACGAGGCAAAAATTTTATGCTGTCAAAGTGATGCACGTACCAGGAACGTAATAAAACGTTAGGTAGGTAGCGTAGGTCATTCTTAAAGATAGCACCGTTTATAACTGCAATCTAATCTAATAATAGGGTGTGATAATTACCCAAGAAACAAACAGAAATAGCTACAGAAACAATACACTTTCGTATTTATACTAAGTACGAGGTTTCGTCTTTCCGAAATAAGGGAAGATGTAAAACAGTAATCAAGAGTTCAAGGGGAAGGTAATATATTAGAAGTGTGGGGATCAAGGCGTTTAAAGAATTCAATGGGAATTGTCAAAATAGTTGTGGATTGAAATCCTATTTTGGTAATCCCTATTTACATATTCGGATTAGCACAGTTATGTAGCTGATACGATATGCTCAGACATATCTAAAGGGCAAGTACATTTGTCTACTGATCACTATATATCTCAATCCACGTAAAGTAGTTATGCGAAGGGCGAATCAAAATGCACTAAGGTTGATCAGACCGTAATACACTGATTCTGAATAGACAATTGTATTAGTGGGGTGGATCAGGCCCCAATAACACATGTGTCATGAACAAGCTCGATAAAGAATAAGCTTGCAAAACTAGGCTATAATAGCAGTATAAGTCAAGGTAGTACAGTAAATATAAGTACGCTAGATTATGATATGAGAAATTATAAACAATTCACAATCACAAAAAAAACAAGACTCTACAATCTCTACAGTAATATTCTAACTTCTTCCTAAGTTGCTAGTTGACCCAAAAGAGGTATGGCCTTCTAAGTTCTACAATCTTAATATACATAATAGGTTGTCTGCCTAAAACAGAGATTTCAAGAAAGTTTGCGTAAAGTAGGGGTTCGAGGTTGTCTGCGTACAGCAGAGATAAAATAATTTGGCGTAACGCATGGCTACAGAGCTATCCGCGTAGAACAGAGAAGCGTAAGGTAGAGCTTCAGAGCTGTCCGTGTAAAAAGTCTGTGCGTAGAAATCTGCGCGTAAAAGTCTGGGTGAAAGTCTGAGCGTAAAGGTTTTGCGCTAAAATCTGCACAAAACTATCTCTTGTGTAAAGTCTAGCATTCGTCGTAGCGTAAAGTTGTACGAGAAACTCATGAGTTTGTCAGTCAAATTTAGTGAATCCTGACATCTGACAAAAGTACTCGTACAACGATCGAGTGGACGGTTTGATGATAAATTTGCACGGGGTCCCAGGTTGTCGTTTAGTGACTTTATTGGATACAAGTCACTTACGCTCGGGGTGAGACAAAACCAGATGTCATGTTAAAAGCTGTTTCTTTTTTTTGCACAGGGCTCGAGGCGTATCTCTGCCTTTAATGCACGAGATTGGGTCATGCCTGGGGAAAGCTAAGGCTGTAACAATTTTGCTCACATCCAATCATTATATCTTACGCCTAATCAGGTTATTCTACGCTGGTTATCTATTTATTCAAGAATCATCAGGTTTACGCAGGGCAGTTACCTACGTGGCTCTCATAACGCAGGATAAGGAAGACTAAGGGATCGTGGGTAGCAGTTGTCATAACTGCGACGTAAAGGGGACAAGCTCTTGCATAGTTTGGCTTTTTACGCCAACTAGGCAGTCGTTTGATTCTTATGCTAACAATGGTCAAATGGGTTTTACGCCAACAAGGGTAAAGAGTCTCTGGCGTAAAACTCTGGTCGAGGGGGTTTAGTCCTAGTATTCAACTTTGGATTTCTATTGGTTCCTTAAGACTAGGGTCAACATTATGGTCAAATCTTTAACTAATCCTAGTAGTGTTTTTACTACACTCGAGTCATACATAAATACGCCAAGGGATAAGGATAAGTTAATTTATAGGTAGTGATGCTAGGGTTCATTAGGTAATATGGAAGACTAGGGTTCATTAAGTAATATGGAAGGTTAGGGTTCATTAAGTAGTCTGAACTTAATCATACATCCATGTCCTAGTTGTGTTCTTAATAGGAATACTACCCTAATTATCATTCTATCAATAGGGATTCCTATATTTTAGCAGGGGCTATACTCTAGGAATTTATCAGGGAAGCACATGAATCAAACATGATACAATTTTGTAAGTAGGACAGACTAGAAGGAAGATAAGTCATAGTCAATTATGGATGAGATTTTATACTTTAATCCTAGGTGCAGGCTTGCTCGGTACAGTGACGTAACCGAGACAATATGCTCTGACCTGCATGGGCCACCACTAAAAACATGTCACGCCCCAGTCCCAAAATACGTAGGACCAGGACACGTAAGCATGCCAGCCGCCTGTATATATGGCAATTCCAATATATGGAAACCATATATACGAGCGTACGCTGTATAATGAACAATAATTTATAAGTGGTAAAACTAATCACAAGTCACAGGGTAATATCTAAATCTCATCCACAGAAATCAAATATGAATATGAATAACCAATAATCAGGTAACTAGATCTCAATAACAAATATCTAAAGAATGACAGTCGGATGGAAACAAATCCACTGCTGAAATAAAATATAAAAGGAACCAGATACACACCATATAAGAACATCTGACAATCACGAGGCTCAAAGAGAAGACCTCCTCGGGATATACGTAACATGCCTGGATCTGCTCTCCTGCGAATGCTCAAGAACATATACACCTGGCAGGAGACCAGGTCCTCAGAGGGACATAGCAAGATACATAAAAATAACATGCCATAATATAAATACTGAATAAATAAATGGGGTGTGCTAACCATCTAAGTGAATACAATTTAAAGACCTGGTAGTACGCATGGGAATGTGTCGGCTAGACATATGCTGACGTAATTCACCAATCGTCATGACTGGCTAGTATATGTGTCATATGCCCCCAGACGCATGGGCACTCTGCAATCGACCATCTCCGAGGAGCATGGTACGAAGGATATAACATCATGGAGGGGGGTGTTCCATACGCCTACTAGTAATCTTTTCGCCAATATAGGTATACAAGTCGTGAAAACGACGTGGACATCTCATACTATGATGCAAGTCTCAATCAAATAAATAACTAAGCTACATACCGTTACACGTGTTGCTCACACTGATGGCCAGTCGCGCATGAGGCACGCGTCCCTACATAAACTCACTCTGTGACGTGTAATGATATGTGTCAAGTGTAAACCCCCCTAATTTTTCAAAATTTTAAAAACTGGAATTTTCACAATTTTCTGGAATTTTCTGGGATTTTTCTGCAATTTAAAATAAGGGTTTTAATTATTCAATAATTTTTAAATGATATTAAACAATATTAAAATATTATGAAAATAATATTATTGGGTGTAAATGAAAAACTGGACTTAGGGCAATTTTTCTGGAATTTATCGGACCCCGGACCTATTTTTAAATGCCTAAAAACTATTTATTTAAATTATTTATTTATTTATTTATTAAATGTTATTATTATTATTATTATTATTCTTTTAAAAACCCCCAGCCCACGGCCCGTTGGGCCGGCCCGGCCCACTCCCCCGAATCCGGCCCAGCTCCCTAGCGGGTCGGGTCGGACCCGCCGCCGCCCGACCCGCACCCGCAGACCCGCACCCGTCTCCCCCACGCTGCACGACCCGGTCCCCGAATTCGGCGCCGCTCCGCCCGGGCCGTACGCCGCGTCCTCTGGCCCCTCACCGCCACGTCCGCCCCGAGAGCCCCGCCTCCCCCGCCACGTTGCCGCTTTCTCCGGCCATCCCCCCCCGCTCCCATCGCCTTTAAATACCCCGATCCCTCTCGGCCACCGCCATAGCCACCGTCCCCAGCCGCCCTCCGACGCGTCCCCAGCCGCCTCCGTCGGCCCTCCCTGCCACCGTCCCCGAGCACCACCGGCTCCGTCCCCAGCTGCCTCCCCTCTCCCCCGGAGGCTCTCCCGACCCAGCAGCGGCCCACGCCCCCGCAGCAGCTCCGGCAGCCTCCAACGACCGCCGCGAGACCGCCGCGCCGCCTCCGCCTGGCCGCAGAACGCCGCCCCCAACCGCCCGGCCGCCCTCAGACGCCCTGCCGCCCTCAGCCGCCCTGCCGCCGCCAGAACAGCCCAGCACCCCAAGCCCTAACCCTAACCCTAATTTCAGAGTTCCTGTGTCCGACACGAGTCGGACACGTGTCGGACACGGTCTGACCCTGATTTTCGGGTCCCCTTCAGGTACGCGTAACTTCTTGCTCGTAGCTCCGTTTTCGATTCCGCAAATTGCGTTGCGAAGCCTGTATGACCCTCTCGGTGTCCGGACAAACTGTTCGGGACATCGCGTCCTGTGGTGATCGCACCGCGATCCAAAAACAAGAAAAACCCAGACCCTGTTTCACCCCGGAACTGAGTACGTCCCGCCAAACGGGACGACTTGGTCGCGCGCGGTCTTCACAGACACGAGCGCCCTCGTCGATACGGACGTGTGGGATTTTGCAGAAGCTGATTCGGGTGTGCGTGCACACCGGAATCAACGCGTATCCGCGGACATCGCCCCGTATCCGTCTTTTCTGCAATTCGACCTAACTTTGTGTACACACGTCGGATTGAAACGAAACTTGCGCCATCGGACTCGTAGCGATATGCTGGTCCTGTGGGTCAAGTTTGGTTCGATTCTGAGAACGTTGACGAAATCGCGTGTCGTGGGCCCCACAGGCCCCCGCTCGAACGGGCGATTTTGTGAACGGCTCATCGGAATTCAATTCTGAAAGTTCCGTTGGGTTCGTATCAGCATTTCTGACCTGTTGACACTAAGTTTGGTAAATTTGGAGACCTTTGACCGGACGCATTTTTCGGTGCAAAGCGGGCCCACCGGTGGACCCGTTTTGGCCCGAAACTGTCGTTTCTGCCCTTGTCTCCAAATTGGACCCAAGGACAGGCGTTTCTAGCTGATTGATATTTTCTGGATCTGATGGTGATATTTGTTTCAGCAATCGGAAGTACCGCCTGCAATTTCAGCTGAAGTCAGAGCCGCAATTGGAACCGGAACCACAGGCAAGTGTACCTTGCCAAAACCTGCAGCTTGCTATTCATTTTCTGGACTTAATTATGCATAGTGGACAAGTAAAACTTGTAAAATTCTAAGTAGTTCCTGTGATAATATTTTGCTGGATTTCCTGTGTAATTCATGTAAACTTGATTAAACTGCTTAACCTAGGAACCATGCGACGTACTTAGCGTCCGATCATAGTCGGGTGCCAACCCCGTACGCGGTGTTGGGTACGTCATCTAGAGATGGACATTCGATACCCTTACTCTTGGTACTTGTCCTATCAAGTACACCAGAACCCAGGACACTTGACACTATTCATGAGGCAGGATCCCCTTGAGTGATTCACGGTGATTCTATATAGGATACAGGTTATGACTTGGACAGTTTATTCCTAGACGTTATATGACTGCTGCATTAGTTATGATCTTGCGTGTCATGGACATGAGACGTGTGATTACATTGGGTGGGGAGAGACACACAGGCTACAGGCTGTTTTCATATATATATATTATTAGTGTGAGGTCGTAGACTCTCCAGCAGAGCTAGACCCTTTACGTGTTATTACTGCTACCGGCTCCCCGACACAGAGCTTGTAGCGGTCTCAGCCTGAGTACTAGTGTTGCTCTCATTTGCATATCACATAGATGGTTAGTTACTTAGTTTACCCTGCTGTTTCATTTACTTATTGCACTGCTTATGTTTTGGCTTGTATTATCTGTACCTTGCTATGTCCCCTGAGGACCTGGAATGGATGATGTCCCCAGGTATAGCTGAAGAGATCCATCCAGAGATACCCCGTACCAGAGCACTTCCAGGAGCTGTACCAGGACAGAAGACAAGCTAGCACCAGAGGACTTCTCCTGAGCATTGGCCGTATGTAGTCAGTTATTTCTGTTTTCATTTCCAGTTCCTTATTTCCTGTCTATTTGCTTTGGATGTATCAGACATAATCTCGGATTGTTCACCGAGATATTATTGAGATTTGATAGTTATTCTATTGCATTATTTCGGCATTTAAATCTGTGTTTACTCTGTGGATGAGATTAGATTAATCTGTGGCCTGTAACAATTGCTCTATTTCCTGCTAGATTACAGCTTAAGCATGCCCTGATGGATCCATTAGATTGGGTTGTCCATCGGTGCGTGCTGCTGGCCATTGCCACGTCTCTCCAGTCCCTCGTCATTTTGGGACTGGGGCGTGACATCAAGGCCTGGGAAGTTATATCAATAACTTCACAACTTTAGGTGGGTCTACTAGACACTAAGTCAGATACTACTCCTAACGTCAACGCCTTCGTTGACTGCACCCGAGTTTTCTCGGACGCGCACATTTATATAATATAAAAATAGATAAACATGTAACTAGCAATAACTGAATTTAAACAGTACAACAAGGCAATGTATACTTGCCTGGCAAGAGCTGCAAAATATAATGTCCAGATGTCAAATGCCAAGAAGTCAGAAACTATGGCCTCAGAAGGAAAGTCTCCGGATGCTGAAATAAACATCACTAACAGTCTCAGAAAATATCAAATAGCTAGAAACGCCTGTCCTTAAGTCCAATTTGGACACAGGGACAAAAATGACAGTTTTCGGTCAAAGCGGGGTCCACATGTGGGCCGCTTTGCACCGAAAAATGTATCAGGGTCAAAGGTCTCCAAATTCGTCAAACTTAGTGTCAACAAGTCCAGAACGTCGATACGAACCCAACGGAACTTCCAGAATTGGATTCCGATGAGCCGGTCACAAAATCGTCTGTCAAGTGGAGCCTATGGGGCCCACGATACGGGATTTTGCCAACGTTCTCAGAATCGAACCAAACTTGGATCACAGGACCAGCGTATTGCTACGAGTCCGATGGCGCAAGTTTCGTCTCGATCCGACGTGTGTACACAAAGTTGTAGCGTGTTCCAGAACAGGCGAATACGGGACGTTGTCAGCGGATACGCGTTGATTCCGGTGTGCACGCACATCCAAATCAACTTCTGCGAAATTCCGCACGTCCGTATCAACGGCGTGCATATTTCGATAAAGACCGCGTGCGACCAAGTCATCCCGTTTGGCGGGGCGTACTCAGTTCCGGGGTAAATCGGGTCGTTGTTTTTCCTGTTTTTGGATTGCGTGCCACGATCGCCACAGGACGCGATCCTCCGAGCGGGTTGCACGGGCATCGAGAGGGTTATATTTCCTACTTGTCACAACTGACGGAATTAAAAACGGAACTACGAGAAGATAGAACGGGTTACCTGAACAGGGCTCCGTGGAATAAATTTTCCTGTGTCCGCGAGTCGATTCGACACAGGATTTGTGTCCTGGACGTGTCCGGGCTATGTCCGGGCTTTGAAATGCTGCTGTGTCCGATTCTGCTCGAGTCGGGGTTGTTGCGGGGTGGTCCGGAGCCTCTGCGGGTCAGCCGGCCGGACTAGGGAGAAGCTGAACCGGAGTGGGGCTGCACAGGGTCGAGCCGGGGAGTCTGGAGTCGGACGGGGTGCCGCGGGGGTGAAGTCGGCCGGCTCGCCAGTGGCCGGTGGAGATGGCCGGACGAGGGAGGCCGCACGGGAGTCGGGTGCAGGCGGACCGCTGCGGGTCAGGGGGAACTGCTGGAGCGAGTCAGCCGGCCCGGGGGTCGGTCGGCGGATGCACAGTCGGAGCCGCCGCGCGGGGGGGGGGGGGGGAGACACATACGGCCGGTCGGGGGAGTCGTTCACCGGCCGGAGCTGCGCACGTGGAGGCTGAGAGGCGGAATACTCGAGGAAGGAGAGGTCGATGGTGGAGGAGAAGAGGAGGAGGAGGTCGGGAAGGGCGGGCGGAGCTTGGATTAATATATATATGGAGATAGGCGGTACGAGGGGGGTTAAAACCGAGCGGGAGGGGGAAGGCAGTTTATTAAAACAGCAGCTGTTGCTGCTGTTTCTCATTCTTACTTTTTCCTTTCTTTGCTAGTTTCTTTCTTTCCTTTGCTAAGTTTCCTTAGTTGCTACTGCTGCTGTTTTCAAACTTTTGTTAGAATGGTTTTGGTTTTGCTAGGAATGGATTTGAGGGTTTTGGGTTTGGATCCCTAATGGATCCAAACCCACTATCTTTTTCTTTTTCTTTTTCTTTTCTAATCTAATTAATTAATATATATACATATATATATAATTATATATATACATATATATACCTATAAAATTCTAGAAAAATATATTTGTGCATACTATTAGGCTAGCAACTGTCCACCGGGTCTCCTACATGAAATAAATTAGAAAAAAATTTATAATGGCTCCAAAAATCTCCTAGATGCACAAACACTTTAAATAAAAATTAAATAAAATATATTTCATCTATTTAGCCACTAATTAAAATAATTAATAATATAAAATAATAAAAAAATAACTAATACGGTTTTCAGGATTTGGGGTTTCACAATGATCCAGGAGGAGACACGCATCAGGCTGCAAGCCGGGACAGGTGGTCCCCCCGAAGCAAAGTCAGCACTAGCGATCACCAGCTCAGGAAACATATGATCTAAGGTAGAGCCCTGGCAGCATAACTGGCAGTGCTACAACTGTGTGGAGATGGGTCATCATCGGTATGCTTGTACCAAACCACCTAGGGAGGGAGATTCAGGTGGTGGAAGAGGACCGTTCGGCGGACGAGGATATAATGGAAGACGAGGCGGTCGAGGAGGTTATCGGGCGAACCTCCTGATATCAGAAGGGAACGGAGAAGCTGATGGCACCTTTACTGTGGAGGACCAGGCACTGGGAGACATGAGGAGTAGAACAGAGGAGGCGTCCACCTCATTCTTTGTTAGGGGCAACGCTGTCATGTATGCCCATCCATCAGAAGGTACTGACGAATCACTTGCCCTTGCGTCTATCTCTTCCCTTAAATCATCAGACTGGATTATCGACTCGGGAGCATCTCGGCATGTGACGGAGAATGCTAGTGAGTTTTCTTCCTACACTCACCTAGCATCAGCAGACATCATTCAGACAGCTGATGGCACTTTCCAGCCAGTGGTCGGTAAGGGTACTGTTAATTGTACAGGTTCAGTAAGATTATCCAATGTTTTACATGCTCCATCCTTTCCAGTCAGTCTCTTGTCCATTAGTTCTATAATCCTCCAACTTAAATGCATTGTTTCTTTTGATATTTCTAAGGTGACCTTCCAGGAGAAAGGGACAGGACGAAGACTTGGGACTGGCACTTGGCATGAGGGACTGTGGTACCTAGATCGAGAAGGACTGGACTCAGCATTGGTATCTATGGCAGAGAAGGCTGGCATGGAAGGACTGCAGCAGAGGACTGAGGATACCTTGATACTCCATCATCGGAGGATGGGACATTCTTCCTTTGATACTCTAAGTAAGTTGTATCCAGAGATTTATGTAAAAACAAATAAAGAGAAATTAGTATGTGATGCGTGCGAGTTAGGAAAACTTACTAGGAGCTCATATGTTGGCACGGGTCATAGGAGCACTTTTGCTTTTGAGGTAGTACATTCTGATGTCTGGGGTCCATGTGCTACTAACACTATGAATGGTTATAAGTACTTTATTTCTTTCATTGAGTGTGCCTCTCGTGTTACCTGGTTATATTTGATGAAAAATAAGAATGATGTACCTGCTTATTTTCGAGATTTCCATAAGCATGTCCAAACTCAGTACAAAGCAGTTGTGAAGGTACTGAGGTCTGACAATGGAACGGAGTATACCAACAGGACGCTTGCAGAATACCTGTCAGCACACGGAATACAGCATCAGACCACCTGTGCATACACACCAGCACAAAATGGAGTTGCAGAAAGGAAAAACAGACACCTTCTGGAGGTCGCAAGAAGTATGATGAACGACATGAATGTCCCACAGAGTCTGTTGGGGCATGTAGTGTTGACAGCAGCTCAACTCATCAACAGGATGCCCTCGAAGGTCCTCGGATGGAAGTCCCCATGTGAGGTATTGCAAGGCAATAATAGTGGGATACTCCCACTGAAGGTGTTTGGGTGTGTGTGTTTTGTGAAGGACAACAGGCCATCAGTTGGGAAACTTGACCCAAGAGCGATCAAATGCATCTTCGTAGGCTACTTGGCGACCCAGAAGGGGTATGTGTGCTGGAGTCCAGTAGAGAAGAAGAAGTTTGTCAGTATGGATGTCCACTTTCGGGAACATGAGCCATACTACCGCCAGGACGGAACTTCACACAACACGCCTAATACTACCAGTATTAGGCGAGAGGGGGAGATGGAGAACTTGGTGGTAACCGATTTAGAAGTTTGGCATGGAGGCACGGAGAAGGGACAAGAAGGTGAAGGTGTTAGGCCTACGGCTCAGGGAGAGTTACTTACCTACAGCAGGAGAGAGAAGCAAACTGCAGGACCAGTACCGACAGTGCCAGTGCCAAGTCCCTTGCCTGCGTTCGTCCCAACTCCTGAGGCACCGACACCAACCCCCCTTCAGGTGATACCCCCTCCTTCACAAGATATCATTCCTCCTACTTCTACTCCTCCCACACCACTATCTGTACGGAGGACCACTCGCAGTAATGCAGAAAATCCTCCAAACAGATATGGTTGGGATATTGTTCAGTTTGTTTCTTATGACCATATCCCTTCTCATGGAGCATTTATAGCATCTTTGGATAGTATTACTGTACTAACAATTGGCAGGTTGCCAAGAATGATCCAAAGTAGAAAGCGGCAATGCACGAGGAGTTGGGAGCTCTGGAGAAGAACCACACTTGGGAGCTTATGAGACTGCCAGAGGGAAAGAGAGCAGTTGGATGCAAGTGGGTCTTTACCGTGAAGCAGAACCCAGATGGACAGGTTGAGCGCTACAAAGCTCGACTAGTAGCCAAAGGATACAGTCAGACGTACGACATCGACTATGACGAGACCTTTGCACCAGTTGCAAAGATGAGCACTGTCAGGACTCTGATTTCTCTGGCAGCGAATGATGGATGGAAGCTACACCAACTGGATGTGAAGAATGCGTTTCTTCACGAAGATCTAGTGGAGGAGGTGTACATGGAGATACCACCAGGATTTGGCACCAATCAGACAGTAGGCAAGGTCTGCAGGTTGAAGAAGTCCCTCTATGGACTGAAGCAGTCTCCTCGAGCGTGGTTTGACAGATTCATAAGGGCGATGATAGGGATGGGATATCAGCAGATCAATGCTGATCATACCGTGTTCTTCCGTCAGAGTGGAGGCCACATCACCATGCTTGCGGTGTATGTGGACGATATGATTATCACAGGAGATGATGAGCAGGAGATCGTCCAACTCAAAGGAAAGCTTGGCAAGGAATTCGAGGTGAAGGATCTCGGCCTTCTTCGGTACTTCCTTGGGATTGAGATTGCTCGAGAAGCAGAGGGGATTGTTCTCTCTCAAAGGAAGTATGCACTGGACCTTCTCACAGAAACTGGGATGTTGGGGTGCAAACCTGCAGCGACACCAATAGATCAGAGGTTCAAGATTGATGCTGAGGTTGGAGAACCAGTTGATCGGGACAGATACCAGAGACTGGTTGGCAAGTTGATCTATTTGAGCCACACACGTCCTGATATCTGCTTTGCAGTAAGTGTGGTGAGCCGCTACATGCATGACCCACGGAAGGGTCATATGAATGCAGTATACCAGATTCTGAGGTACTTGAAAGGTGCTCCCGGGAAGGGACTAATATTCAGGAAGAACAATCACGTGAGCATCGAGGGCTACTGTGATTCTGACTGGGCTAGTTGTGCTGATGACAGGAGGTCTACCTCGGGATATTGCATATTTGTAGGAGGTAACTTGGTCTCCTGGAGGAGTAAGAAGCAGTCTGTGGTGGCCAGATCGACAGCTGAAGCAGAGTACAGAGCTATGGCCTTGGGAGTTGCAGAGCTGCTATGGTTGAAGAATATGCTGGTGGAGCTGAAGCTGGATCAAGGAGCCAAGATGAAGCTGTGGTGTGACAATCAGTCAGTATCTCCAACAATCCAGTACAGCATGACAGGACCAAACACATCGAGATTGATAGATTCTTCATCAAAGAGAAGTTGGATAGTGGATTACTGGAGCTTGGCCATGTTCCAACCAGGGATCAAGTAGCAGATGGACTAACCAAGGGACTCGCCTCAGTGAGCATGATTAGAGGATGTGACAAGATGGGCTTAGTGAATATCTTTCACCCATCTTGAGGGGGAGTGTTGATATGGTATGTTGGGTGTCATATTTAAGTATAGTATAAGTACATGGGAATATCCTGAGGACATATTTGGGATGCCAGAATATGTCACAGGATATTCCATTATGAGATTATTGTCATAATGATTGAGATAATTGTATTAATGACTGTAAGGCTATATAATGCCAATGAGACAATCAATAAAATAATTAACTAATTTCAACAGATCTCACTTGTAAAATTACCATCATTTGAGATACCTTTTTTTCCATCAAGTATTAATGTTTGCCTTAAATAAGATCTTGTGTAATCACATGTTGTTTTTCTAAGATAACCTTTCCAATAGTAGGTATATCAGAAAACTTGTGGGAAGAAGATATGTTTATAGTCAACTATCTTTTAAATAAGATGTCCCACAAAAAAAATAATAAGACCCATTTGAATTATAAAAATACCTCAAAATGTGAAAATGTCTTACAAAAGTGGCAATTTCTTTGCCTAAAAATGTTAAGATAGGTCATAAGACAAAGAATTGATATATTTTTTTAACATATATTCACCAATAACAAGGATAACATCAATTCGGATGTTAATTGCAATTGCAATTGCAACATTGCATAATTTTGAAATACATAAAATGGATGTAAAGACTACCTTTCTAAATGGTGATTTGGAAGAATAAATCTACATGAATCAACTAGAAGGATTCATAGTAGCACGTAAAAATAAATGTATGCAAAAACAAACACCTAAATAGTGGCTCCAAAAGTTTGACAATGTAATGATGTCAAGTGGATTCAAAATTAATGTAAACCCCCTCGACCAGATTCCAGTATTTTAGGAATATTTTTCGAGATTTAGGATTTGTTGCAATATTTTAATTTATTTTGCTTACATATCCTATTGACTTGTGCACCTGTCCATCACCTAATTATTTGGAGCTTTACCTTGACTATTATTCCCGAACGAAGTTCGCATACCTCTCCTAGACATGCCAGCCTACTATTCTGCACTTTGTGCAACTCCCAGATACTTAGTTTTGAGCCTCGTATGAGACGCACAAATCTCGTTGCAAACGCCCGTATTTAATTTCTATTTTAATTCCCAGATCTGTACCCATCCCTGTTCCCATAGAGATTTGAGGCCCAACATGCACCCGTTTTGCCCAGACAAAAATACGTTATTTTTCTACACTGAGTATACTACATTTAGTGTATTGACACCGTAGAAAAATTATGGTCCTACCTGCCTCTAAATAATTAGAGAACACCGTGCGCAGTATTTATTAATTAAATAAATACGATGGCCCGTATCACCCCAAAACCAGGCCCAACCCCTGCCCAGACTCACCCCCACCCCCTCAGGACCCTCGTGCAGCTTTTCCCTTCAATTATGTGAATTTTAGTATTTTTCGGAATCGAGTGTTTTCCCAGACAATTTCGTAATTGCGCAATTTCCCAAAACTAGGACTTTACGCAATTTATGAAATTACAGGGACTTTCCTGCAAATTTTAGTGCGAGGTGTCACCCCCTAATTGGCCGGTGAACCTGCACCGTCCATTTGGAGGCGGGACCCACCCGAAAAGATCCTGGAAATATCCCAAAAATATTCTAAAAATATCTAGATATTTTACTTATTAAATTAATATATTTTTTCTATAAAAGAAATTATAAAGAAAAAGAAAATAAAAAAATTAAAACCCCAAACCCTAACCCAGCCGCAGCTTTCCCCCCTAGCCGGCCGCGGCGAGCCCCCCCCGGCCGCCGGCGGCGAGCTCCCCCGCCGGAGCCAACCCCTCCCCTCCCCTGGCCGGAGCCGAGCCCCCTCTCCTTCCCCGACTACCTCCTCCCCCTCTTCCCCTGACCTCGTTCTCCCCCCCACACGAGCGCCCTTCCCGACCCGACGCCTCATCCTCCTCCCTCTCTCTCGGCCTCGACCTCCTCTCCCCGAGCCCCCTTCTCCTCCGCCCTTCCTTTCCCCCCCACGTCTCCACCGCCGGCAACGACCCCGATCCCTCGATCTCCTCCTCCACCTCCAGCGCCGTCCCCTCTCCCCTCTCTCAGCCGCCTCCGCCTCCACCCTCTCTCTCGGCCTCGACCTCCCCTCCTCCCCGAGCTCCACCAACCCCTCACGTCTCCGCCACCACCGCCACTCCATCAGAACCCCCCCCGCCGCCGCTCCTCCAGCTCCTCCTCCTATTCTCCTTCCCGACCTCCTCCACGCCCTCTCCCCTCCGCCAGCGTCAGCCCCCATCTCCACCCTGTCGATTCCGCCACTACCACCATCATCATCACTAGCCACCACCACCGCCAACGCCACCATCCCCAGCATCTCTACCTCCTATTCTCCTCCGCCTGTCTCGACCGAGCAGCCCCGCTGCTCTCGGCTGAGCCGAGCCCCTCGCCGGACCCCCCTTCAACTATTCCCCCTCGACCTCGTCTCCTCCTCCCGCCGCCGAAGTCAGCAGCCACCCCGGCTCGATACCGCAGCCCCATCCAGCCAGCTCCACACCCCCGTACCCCCACTCCGGTTTAATTCCTCCCCCGTCCGGCCGGTTGTGAGACTCCCTCGACACAAGGTGCAGACTTCCTCCGGCAGGCCAACGGAAGCTTCTCCGACCGACTGAGCTCCCCCGACCGGCCTGTGCAGAGCCCCCGACCCCCAGCAGTGTAGTGCCCCAACCCACCAACTCCTCCCTGCTCACCTTCCCTCGACCGGAACCTATGACGCCACCTCGTCGAGACTCACCGCTGTCCATCACCGGAGACCCGATACTGAAGCCGACTTCGACGATCACCGGAGACCCGCCAGAGACCCGCTGAACTCTGACTGGACACAGCCCGGACACGTCTGAACCCCGGACACAGCTTGGACACAGTCGTATCGTGTCAAGACGACTCGCGGACACGGGAAAGTCAGATTCACGGAGCCCTATTCAGGTATCGTTTTCTCACTCCTCGTAAATCCGTTTTTAATTCTGTCAGTTGTGACACGTAGGCTATGTGACCCTCTCGGTGCCCGTGCAACCCGCTCGGTGCATCGCGTCCTGTGGTGATCGCGGCACGCGATCCAAAAACAGGAAAAATAACGACCCGATTCACCCCGGAACTGAGTACGCCCCGCTAAACGGGACGACTTGGTCGCACGCGGTCTTTACCAAAACGTGCGCGTCGTTGATACGGACGTGCAGAATTTTGCAGAAGTTGATTTGGATGTGCGTGCACACCGGAATCAACGTGTATCCGCCGACAACGTCCCGTATCCGCCTGTTCTGGAACATGCTGCAACTTTGTGTACACACGTCGGATCGAGACGAAACTTGTGCCATCGGACTCGTAGCAATACGCTTGTCCTGTGATCCAAGTTTGGTTCGATTCTGAGAACGTTGGCAAAATCCCGTATCGTGGGCCCCACAGGCTCCACTTGACGGGCGATTTTGTGACCGGCTCATCGGAATCCAATTTTGAAATTTCCGTTGGGTTCGTATCATCGTTCCTGACTTGTTGACACTAAGTTTGGCGAATTTGGAGACCTTTGACCCTGACACATTTTTCGGTGCAAAGCGGCCCACATGTGGACCCCGCTTTGACCAGAAACTATCATTTTTGCCTCTGTGTCCAAATTGGACTTAAGGACAGGCGTTTCTAGCTATTTGATATTTTCTGAGACTGTTAGTGATATTTATTTCAGTATCCGGAGACATTTATTCTGAGGCCATAGTTTTGACTTTTGGCACTTGACATCTGGACATTATATTTGCAGCTCTCCTGCCAGGCAAGTATACCTTGCCTTGTTGTACTGTTTAAATTCAGTTATTGTTAGTTACATGTTTATCTATTTTTAATATTATATAAATGTGCGCGTCCGAGAAAACTCGGATGCAGTCAACGATGGCGTTGACGTTATGACTTGTGTCTGACCTAGTGTCTAGTAGACCCACCTAAAGTTGTGAAGTTATTGATATAACTTCCCAGGCCTTGACACGTATCATTACACGTCACAGAGTGAGTACATGTAGGGACGCGTGCCTCATGCGCGACTGGCCATCAGTGTGAGCAACACGTGTAGTGGTATTTAGCTTAGTTGTTTATTCTATGGAGACTTGCATCATCATACGAGATGTCCACGTCGTTTTCACGACTTGTATATCCATTGGGCGGGGAAGATATTTAGTAGGCGTATGGGACACCCCCTCCTTGAGTCTTTATCCTTCGTACCATGCTCCTCATGGTCGATTGCAGAGCTACCCGTGTGTCCGGGGGCATATGACACATATACTAGCCAGTCATGACGATTGGTGAATTACGTCAGCATATGTCAAGCCTACACATTCCCATGCGTACTACTAGGTCTTCAAATTGCATTCACTTAGATGGTTAGCATACCCCCTTATTTATTCAGTATTTACATTATGGCATATTATTTTTATGTATCTTGCTATGTCCCTCTGAGGACCTGGTCCCCTGTCAGGTGTATATGTTCTTGATTATTCGCAGGAGCACAGAGCCGGACATGTTACGTATATCCCGAGGAGGTCTTCTATTCGAGCCTCGTGATTGTCAGATGTTGTTCTTATATGGTGTGTATCTGGTTCCTTTTATATTCTATTTTCGGCAGTAGTTTTGTTTTCATCCGGCTGTCATTCTTTAGATATTTGTTATTGAGATCTAGTTACTTGGTTATTAGTTATTCATGTATATTTGACTCTGTGGATGAGATTTAGATATTACCCTGTGACTTGTAATTAGTTTTACCACTTATGAATTATTGTTCATTATACAACGTACGCACGTATATATGGTTTCCATATATTGGGATTGCCATATATACGGGCCAGCTGGCATGGTTACGTGACCTAGTCCTACGTATTTTGGGACTGGGGCGTGACATGTTTTTAGTGATGGCCCATGCAGGTCGAGAGCATATTGTCTCGGTTACGTTACTGTACCGAGCAAGCCTGCGTCTCAGAGCATATTGTCTCGGTTACGTTACTGTACCGAGCAAGCCTGCACCTAGGATTAGAGTTTAGAATCTCATCCATAATTGACTATGACTTAATCTTCTTTCCAGTTTGTCCTACTTACATAAATATATCCTGCTTGATTCATGTGCTTCCCTGATAATTCTTTTAGTATAGCCCCTGCTAGAATATAGGAATCCCTGTTGATAGGATGATAATTAAGGTAGCATTCCTAATAAGAATACCACTAGGGCTTTGACATATCTTTAAGTTCGGATTACTTAGTAAACCCTAGCCTTCCTGATTTCCTAAGTAAACCCTAGCGTCACTTACCTATAGATTAACTTACCCTTATCCCTTGACGTATTTATATATGACTTGAGAATAGTAAAAATACTACTAGGATTAGTTTAGAATTTGACCGTAGTATTGACCCTAGTCTGAGAAACCAATAGAAATCTAAAGGTTGAATACTTGGACTGAAACCCTCATCCTATGCTTGGATAACCAGAGTTTTACGCCAGAGACCCCTTACCCTTGTTGGCGTAAAACCAATTGACCGTTGTTGGCGTAGAAGCCAATTGACCGTAGTTAGCATAAAGGCCAAATGACTTTCCTGATTGGCGTAAAAACCAAATTATGTAGAAGCTTGTCCCCTTTACGCCGCCCTTAGTCTTCCTTATCCTGCGTATGACGCATCATACCAGCCACGTAGGTAACTGCCCTGCGTAAACTTGATTATTCCTGACTATTAGATAACCAGCGTAGAGTAACCTGATTAGGCGAAATATAATGATAGGATCTGAACGTAATTGTTACAGCCTTAGCTTTCCCCAGTTGACCAAATATCGTGCATTAAATGCAGAGATACGCCTCGAGCCCTGTGCAAAAAGAAACAGCTTTTGACAGGACATCTGGTTTTGTCTCACCTCGAGTGTAGATGACTTGTATCCAATAAGTTACTAACGACAACCTTGAACTCCGTGCAAATTATCATCAAACCATCCCCTCGATTGTTGTGCAAGTACTTTTGTCAGATGACATGATTCATTAACTTGACTGACAAACTCATGAGTTTCTTGTACAACTTTACGCTGCAGCGTATGCTAGACTTTTTACGCTGGCAGATTTTTACACAATCTTTAGGCAATACTTTACCCGCAGACTTTTACGCGGACAGCCCTGAAGCTCTCCCTTACGCTTCTCTGTTATACGCAGACAGTTTCGGATTAATACTCTACGCCAAATTATTTTTATCCTTGTTTTACGCAGACAACCTCGAACTCCTACTTTACGCGGACTTTCTTGGAATCTCTGTTTTAGGCGGACAACCTATAGTGTATATTAAGAGTATAGAACTTAGAAGGCCATACCTCTTTTGGGTCAACTAGCGACTTAGACAAGGAGTTAGAATAATAATTGTAGAGATTGTAGAGATTGTAGAGATTTGTCTTTTTGTGAATATGAATTGTTTTGTATTTCTCATATCATAATCTAGCGTACTTATATTTACCGTACTACCTTGACTTATGCCGCTATTATAGCCTAGTTTCGCAAGCTTATTCTTTATCAAGCTTGTTCTTGAGATATGTATTATTGGAGTACTACACTAATACATTTCAGAATCAGTGTATTACGGTCTGATCAACCATAGTGCACTTGGTTCGCCCTTCGTATAACTACTTTACGTGGATTGAGATATATAGTGATTAGTAGATAGATGTACTTGCCCGTTAGTTATGCCTGAGCATATCGTATCAGCTACATAACTGTGCTGATCCGAATATGTGAATAGGGATTCCCAAAATAGCATCTCAAATCCACAATTTCCTTGACAATTTCCACTTGAATTCTTTAAACGCATTGATCCCCACACTTCTAATCTATTACCTCCCCCTTGAACTCTTGATTATTGTTTTCCGTCTTCCCTTATTTCGGAAAGACGAAACATCGTGCTTAGTATAAATACGAATAGTGTATTATTTCTGTAACCATTTTAGTTTGTTTCTGGGTAATTACCAAACCCTATTATTAGATTTGATTGCAGTTTAATTTGGTGCTACCTTTAGGATGACCTTCGCTACCTACCTACCTACCTACCTACCTACCTATCTATCTATGTTCCTGGTACGTGCATCCCTATGACAGCATAAGAAATTTTTTTATTTTTGCCTCGTAACTTGGGTCAAGTCAGAACTCAAGTGTTACGATGAAGAATATATCTTTTTGCTGTCAGGAGTCTAAATGGATTTTACCTGAATAAATAATTGATTGACTCCTGAATAGATAGCAGCACCTATGACTATGTTGACTTGTAAGGATCAAAAATTCTTATGGACCGACATACCAGTCAGCATTATACCAGACAAGGATTCGCGTGACCAGAGTTGGTCGTCAACACCGAAGAGGCAGTTAAGTATATACAAGGATACTGGCGAGCAGTACAAGACAGACAGAAGCAGTAGACAGACCGTCATCATCGTCCCTTGGAATTCAAAGAGGACGATCATGTCTTTATGAGGATATCACCTACTAGAGACACATGCGAATCAGAGGACGCAGCAAGTTGAGTCCAAGGTAGATTGGACCATTGACGTGCTAGAAAGAATGGGAGTAGTGGCATATCAACTTGCGCTACCACCTTCACTTGAGAGAGTACTTAATGTATTCCACGTGTCGCAACTCAGACGATATGTGTCAGACAGCAGTCATGTTTTCAACCATCCGGAGATCACTATTAGGACGAGACCTGTCGTATCAAGAGCAACCCGTGGGAACCCTTGACCATCGAGAAACAGTATTGAAGAACCAGTCTATTCCCTTGATCCACGTAGCATGGAAGCATGACGCGCCAGGAGAATCAACTCGGAAGCGCGAGTACGACATGCATAAACGTTTTCGAACCTATTCGTAACCCAAGATATAAATTACTTTGTTAAATTATATCTTATGCCGTCTTTGACTTCTACCATGGCTTAGTTTTAATTTCGAGGACGAAATTTTTATAAGTTGGGTAGATTATAAACCCCCTCGACCAGATTCCAGTATTTTAGGAATATTTTTCGAGATTTAGGATTTGTTGCAATATTTTAATTTATTTTGCTTACATATCCTATTGACTTGTGCACCTGTCCATCACCTAATTATTTGGAGCTTTACCTTGACTATTATTCCCGAACGAAGTTCGCATACCTCTCCTAGACATGCCAGCCTACTATCCTACACTTTGTGCAACTCCCAGATACTTAGTTTTGAGCCTCGTATGAGATGCACAAATCTCGTTGCAAACGCCCGTATTTAATTCCTATTTTAATTCCCAGATCTGTACCCATCCCTGTTCCCATAGAGATTTGAGGCCCAACATGCACCCGTTTTGCCCAGACAAAAATACGTTATTTTTCTACACTGAGTATACTACATTTGGTGTATTGACACCGTAGAAAAATTATGGCCCTACCTGCCTCTAAATAATTAGAGAACACCGTGCGCAGTATTTATTAATTAAATAAATACGATGGCCCGTATCATCCCAAAACCAGGCCCAACCCCTGCCCAGACTCACCCCCACCCCCTCAGGACCCTCGAGCAGCTTTTCCCTTCAATTATGTGAATTTTAGTATTTTTCGGAATCGAGTATTTTCCCAGACAATTTCGTAATTGCGCAATTTCCCAAAACTAGGACTTTACGCAATTTATAAAATTACAGGGACTTTTCTGCAAATTTCAGTGCGAGGTGTCACCCCCTAATTGGCCGGTGAACCTGCACCGTCCATTTGGAGGCGGGACCCACCCGAAAAGATCCTGGAAATATCCCAAAAATATTCTAAAAATATCTAGATATTTTACTTATTAAATTAATATATTTTTTCTATAAAAGAAATTATAAAGAAAAAGAAAATAAAAAAATCAAAACCCCAAACCCTAACCCAGCCGCAGCTTTCCCCCCTAGCCGGCCGCGGCGAGCCCCCCCCCCGGCCGCCGGCGGCGAACTCCCCCGCCGGAGCCAACCCCTCCCCTCCCCTGGCCGGAGCCGAGCCCCCTCTCCTTCCCCGACTACCTCTTCCCCCTCTTCCCCTGACCTCATTCTCCCCCCCACACGAGCGCCCTTCCCGACCCGACGCCTCATCCTCCTACCTCTCTCTCGGCCTCGACCTCCTCTCCCCGAGCCCCCTTCTCCTCCGCCCTTCCTTTCCCCCCCACGTCTCCACCGCCGGCAACGACCCTGATCCCTCGATCTCCTCCTCCACCTCCAGCGCCGTCCCCTCTCCCCTCTCTCAGCCGCCTCCGCCTCCACCCTCTCTCTCGGCCTCGACCTCCCCTCCTCCCCGAGCTCCACCAACCCCTCACGTCTCCGCCACCACCGCCACTCCATCAGAACCCCCCCCCCCGCCGCTCCTCCAGCTCCTCCTCCTATTCTCCTTCCCGACCTCCTCCACGCCCTCTCCCCTCCGCCAGCGTCAGCCCCCATCTCCACCCTGTCGATTCCGCCACCACCACCATCATCATCACTAGCCACCACCACCGCCAACGCCACCATCCCCAGCATCTCCACCTCCTATTCTCCTCCGCCTGTCTCGACCGAGCAGCCCCGCTGCTCTCGGCTGAGCCGAGCCCCTCGCCGGACCCCCCCTTCAACTATTCCCCCTCGACCTCGTCTCCTCCTCCCGCCGCCGAAGTCAGCAGCCACCCCGGCTCGACACCGCAGCCCCATCCAGCCAGCTCCACACCCCCGTACCCCCACTCCGGTTCAATTCCTCCCCCGTCCGGCCAGTTGTGAGACTCCCTCGACACAAGGTGCAGACTTCCTCCGGCAGGCCAACGGAAGCTTCTCCGACCGACTGAGCTCCCCCGACCGGCCTGTGCAGAGCCCCCGACCCCTAGCAGTGTAGTGCCCCAACCCACCAACTCCTCCCTGCTCACCTTCCCTCGACCGGAACCTATGACGCCACCTCGTCGAGACTCACCGCTGTCCATCGCCGGAGACCAGCTACTGAAGCCGACTTTGACGATCACCGGAGACCCGCCAGAGACCCGCTGAACTCTGACTGGACACAGCCCGGACACGTCTGAACCCCGGACACAGCTTGGACACAGTCGTATCGTGTCAAGACGACTCGCGGACACGGGAAAGTCAGATTCACGGAGCCCTGTTCAGGTATCGTTTTCTCACTCCTCGTAAATCAGTTTTTAATTCTGTCAGTTGTGACACGTAGGCTATGTGACCCTCTCGGTGTCCGTGCAACCCGCTCGGTGCATCGCGTCCTGTGGCGATCGCGGCACGCGATCCAAAAACAGGAAAAACAACGATCCGATTCACCCCGGAACTGAGTACGCCCCGCCAAACGGGATGACTTGGTCGCACGCGGTCTTTACCAAAACGTGCACGTCATTGATACGGACGTGCGGGATTTCGCAGAAGTTGATTTGGATGTGCGTGCACACCGGAATCAACGTGTATCCGCCGACAACGTCCCGTATTTGCCTGTTCTGGAATATGCTGCAACTTTGTGTACACACGTCGGATCGAGACGAAACTTGCGCCATCGGACTCGTAGCAATACGCTTGTCCTGTGATCCAAGTTTGGTTCGATTATGAGAACGTTGGCAAAATCCCGTATCGTGGGCCCCACAGGCTCCACTTGACGGGCGATTTTGTGACCGGCTCATCGGAATCCAATTTTGAAAGTTCCGTTGGGTTCGTATCATCGTTCCTGACTTATTGACACTAAGTTTGACCAATTTGGAGACCTTTGACCCTGACACATTTTTCGGTGCAAAGCGGCCCACATGTGGACCCCACTTTGACCAGAAACTATCATTTTTGCCTCTGTGTCCAAATTGGACTTAAGGACAGGCGTTTCTAGCTATTTGATATTTTCTGAGACTGTTAGTGATATTTATTTCAGTATCCTGAGACATTTATTCTGAGGCCATAGTTCTGACTTTTGGCACTTGACATCTGGACATTATATTTGCAGCTCTCCTGCCAGGCAAGTATACCTTGTCTTGTTGTACTGTTTAAATTCAGTTATTGTTAGTTACATGTTTATCTATTTTTAATATTATATAAATGTGCGCGTCCGAGAAAACTCGGGTGCAGTCAACGATGGCGTTGACGTTAGGACTTGTGTCTGACCTAGTGTCTAGTAGACCCACCTAAAGTTGTGAAGTTATTGATATAACTTCCCAGGCCTTGACACGTATCATTACACGTCACAGAGTGAGTACATGTAGGGACGCGTGCCTCATGCGCGACTGGCCATCAGTGTGAGCAACACGTGTAGTGGTATTTAGCTTAGTTGTTTGTTCTATGGAGACTTGCATCATCATACGAGATGTCCACGTCGTTTTCACGACTTGTATATCCATTGGGCGGGGAAGATATCTAGTAGGCGTATGGGACACCCCCTCCTTGAGTCTTTATCCTTCGTAACATGCTCCTCATGGTCGATTGCAGAGCTACCCGTGTGTCCGGGGGCATATGACACATATACTAGCCAGTCATGACGATTGGTGAATTACGTCAGCATATGTCAAGCCTACACATTCCCATGCGTACTACTAGGTCTTCAAATTGCATTCACTTAGATGGTTAGCACACCCCCTTATTTATTCAGTATTTACATTATGGCATGTTATTTTTATGTATCTTGCTATGTCCCTCTGAGGACCTGGTCCCCTGCCAGGTGTATATGTTCTTGAGTATTCGCAGGAGCACAGAGCCGGACATGTTACGTATATCCCGAGGAGGTCTTCTATTCGAGCCTCGTGATTGTCAGATGTTGTTCTTATATGGTGTGTATCTGGTTCCTTTTATATTCTATTTTCGGCAGTAGTTTTGTTTCCATCCGGCTGTCATTCTTTAGATATTTGTTATTGAGATCTAGTTACTTGGTTATTAGTTATTCATGTATATTTGACTCTGTGGATGAGATTTAGATATTACCCTGTGACTTGTAATTAGTTTTACCACTTATGAATTATTGTTCATTATACAGCGTACGCACGTATATATGGTTTCCATATATTGGGATTGCCATATATACGGGCCAGCTGGCATGGTTACGTGACCTAGTCCTACGTATTTTGGGACTGGGGCGTGACAATTAATGAGTGTGACAGACTCAAAATCTACAAGTGGATATATCTTTACACTTGGAGGTGCAGCAATATCGTGAAAGTCCTCAAAACAAACGTGCATAGCCAGATCAACTATGGAATCTGAATTCATAGCTCTGGATAAAGCGAGTGAAGAAGCAGAGTGGCTTCAAAACTTCTTGGAGGACATTCCAATATGACCAAAATCCGCACCAGTAATTTGTATAAATTGTGATAGTCAATCTGCTATCGGTAGGGTACAGAGTCATATTTATAATGGTAAATCAAGACACATCATGAGACGTCACAATACCGTTAGACAACTTCTCTCTAATGGCATAGTCACGATTGATTATGTAAAATCAAAAAAAAATATTGCGGATCCACTAACTAAAGGTTTGACAAGAGAGCAAGTTTATAAGTCATCGAGGGGAATGGACTTGAAGTCTATGATAAAAGAAATTCCATAAAGGAAAATCCAATCTAGTTGACTGGAGATCCCAAGATCTAGGTTCAAAGGGACAACCTAATTATGTGAAATTCTGAAATAACATTGACGAGTATTTAACTACTACTACCATTCTCTAGAATGACAGATAACAGTGTTGCCTGCAAAGAATAACAGGGTAAGCTTTGCTTTTAATTATTCATATGACTTGAAATTCAAGTGGAGTATAACATGATACTTTTGTTAGGAAGTAACCTATGCGAGTGTGGAAGTGGGACCGCTTCTATGAGAATTATAAGGCTAAATTCTCTAAGAACACTCATGAAACCAGACATATGTTCAGGGCCAAAATGAACAAATAAATAGAAGCAATCTTGGTCGGAAAGGAGTTGTGTGTTATTTATTGTTTCAAGTTTACAACAATAACTGAACAGTTCAAGACATCATGTTCACTGGATGGCTAATTAATTCGATAAATATTCACAAGGGAAGATTCAAGGCCAAAAGCTACCTATCCCGATACAATAACTTTTCAAATGATCTCTCTCTCTCTCTCTCTCTCTCTGCACTGAGTCTGCATTTGTCTGCATTATACACAGAAAAATATATTCTAAGTGAATGAATAATTTGACTTGAGAAATTAAGTAAAAAAATTAATTAATTTTTCAATGAGTGAATGTTCGAAAGGGTGTCCCTTCCAAATAATGTCTCTTGACACTATGTATCTTTTCATCCTTTATAAAAAAGAGTCTTGTTAGTGTTTAATTCACTCATTCACACACTTGTACATTCAAACATTAAGTACAAGAGAGAGAGAACCATCATTGCTTCGTCAGTTCCTACGGTGTGAAGTGCTGCTACCGGAGGAGGAATACCGTTATATCATGGGAGACGATCGCCACTAAACCATAATCACCTGAGCGGGACAAATATTGTCTTAAGAACATTGAACCAAGTTCAAGTCTCAATCTCGGTTAGATTACATTATTTACATTTTATTTTCATATTCTAAAATACAGAGTTGCAATTATTTTTACTAACAAGATACGGTTGTTGTAAAACAATATTCAATCAAAATATAAGAGGTTCTCACATTCAAATACACTTGAGCTTACAACTTTATCTCAAGAAGAGAAACAAAACCCACACAACTTACAAGCTAATCTGATTACAGATCAGTCTTCCCTCATACAGAATAAGAATACAAAAAGAAAGAAAAAGAAACACACGCTACAAAACATATGAACACCCATTATGGTAACACCAGTAAATTAGATGTAGGCCACATAATTCAGTTTAACAAAAGCTAACTCACCAAAGAGACATTTATACACCTCAATATTTCACATAGAAATCACGTTATTCCATAGCCCAATCTTCAGATTTTGAGGTCCCGTGTATTGACATGATTCAATCAACAAATAGTTGGTTTTAGTCTACCTTCGTGTTATCTACAGATGAGAAAACCCTCAGAAACCGATTCATCTGCTATGGACTGAACCTCCAATATCTTCTGGCAAGCAAAAATGCGTAGTCACTCCAAGGCTCTCAGCCAACCGGAGAATATAGGATTGTGTTGATGCAGAGTTTGGAGAGAGAGCCTCTGGTAGGCTTGGTAGGCAATCTGGTAGCGATTGATTGCCCTTCCCTGGAAGTCTGAAGAGAGACAGCACTGCTCGACCAGAAGATGAACCTGGTGACATGAATCAATGGAGAATATGATGGAAAAGACTTTCCGGACATCTAAAAGAAAACTAGCAGACAGGACAGAAATATTAATGACACGTGAAAAAGTTAATGAGTGTCAGTTTGGAGTCCCTAAAGATACTAATCAAAGTAGAGTACTTCTGGGAATTAATGAAATATGATCAAAGTAAACTATAATCCAATTAAGGATTTCCTTAGTTTTAATTTTGTCATTCTTCCTGACCTAACTTGCACGGCCACGGAAACAATACGACATGGTCAGGACACGGCATCTAGTTTGGTGTGTCCTAGTGTATTTTGGAGTGTCTGATACGATCCAGATTTTTGAAGTGTCCGTGCTTCCTAGTTCGTGACTGAGGAATATAAGCATTTTGGACCAGCTTAATATATTTGGTTCGGAAGTCCGCAAATAAGTATTCTTTTATTACGTTGATGCATTGCATATATTACCATATGTTTTGATCTATCATGTTCTCTCACTCTCAATCATATGGTCTATACCTTTGACTTTATGGGCCAAGTTTAGATATGCCCCCTCCAACTATGAGATGGATCCCAAAAAAAACCTAGGCTGCGTTTGGTTAGGATTTTAAACTCAGATTTCTGAGTTTAAAATCAGAAACTAACAGAAAATGTGTTTGGCTGTCAACTTTTTGCTTTCCAAATGTTGTTTTGAAAACCAAATTTATAATGTTGCTTTCAGAGAGCAACTGAAAACAGTTTTCTGAAATCGGTTTTTCCAAAATTCGTACCACCCCCCCCCCCCCCCCCCCCCCCCCCCACCCCACACCCACCTCAACTCTCCCGTGCACTCTCTCTCCTCTCATTTGCTCTGGCAGTCTCTCCTCCCCAACTTTCTCCCTCCCTCCCAATGCTTCCCCCTCCTCCTCGAAGCCGGCGTCTCTCCCCCTCCGCGTTCGAGGGAAGCCATCACCGGCCCCCTCCACCTGCGGCGGTGGTCCAGGCTCTCCCATGACCTCCTCTTCCTCCTCCTCCTCCTCCCAAGAGCTCGAGGCGGCAGCAGCAGCGTGCTACGAGCTAGGGTTTGGGACCTCGACGGTTAGATCGAGGACAATGGTGGGGAGCCGGAGCGAGGTCGGGGGTGAGGTCCTCCTCGAGCTCAAGGAGGGCGGTGGGGAGCCGGAGGTTGATCTCGATCTCCATCCCCATCTCAGGGTTAGGGTTAGGATTTTTCTGAGGCCATCAGCTGCGACGCCATGGCGGAAACCCTAAGCGAGGAGTCCCCCGTCTCCGCCGAAAAATGACCTACGGCGTCCTACGCCGCCGCCTCCTAGCTCATCGTCGATGACGACGACGAGGGGCCAATGGCCGGGCGAACGACGACCGGATTCGAAGAGTAGTGTTAGTGTCAGACACGAATTGAGGGGACATGATACATATGTTTTGTTGGACACGAAAAAGATTTGGTAGGGACACTGAATGGATACAGACAGATTAATTTTAATATAAATATTTTATAAAATTTTAATAAAAAAATGTTTTAGCAAAATATTTTAACTTTTCTTTCTTAAAATTATTTTTCAGATGAAAGTAACCAAACACATAGTCAAAAAATTTATATTCACAAAACGACTTTATAACTTACTTTAAAAAAACTGTTTTCAGAAATAAATTTCAGAAAACATATCCAAACGGACCCCTAACTCTCTTAGTAAGCATTCAACCCCCACACCAATGCCAAGGGAGGTACAAATGTTAGTCACTTTTCTACTTTTAGTACGGTAACTAGCCCACCACCTTTCTCATAATAGTTGCAGCCGGTCATGCCCATTATGTGAATGATCTGCCATGGGCACCCTAGTAAATGTACCACATGGAGAATATGATATGGTATATAATAACATTACATAGGCCATGCAAATAACACAGTTAAATGGAAGAAAAGAACTTAACTAGTTCATACCATAAATTTTGGATAAGGCTTTGGTGGTGTTGTTGTAGTAGTTAGTTACAATGCTAATAATTATTCTTCTGCTCTCTTTATTTTCGAAATGAGGGGAAAGAGGGAAAAAAAAGAGAGGACCTTACACCTTTTCTGCTCAACTTTCAAAAGCAAAATCAAATTTTCTTATGGGACATTGCAGACACGGGTTAAAGAAAAATATTAACTTAAAGTCATGGATTCCTTTTCATATTCATATTTCTTTCCTATTTATCAGATTTGTATTCACATTGCTTTCTTCTTAGGGCTCGTTTGGTTGCTTGAAAGTGGCCATTAATTGAAAGAGGGCTTTGGAAGTTTACTTTCAATATTTGGTAAACATGAAAATAATTGAAATGAACTTTCAATGTCATAAAGCTTTTTCCCTTGTTTCCATCGAAATGTTGAAAGAGGGTGTGGACTTTCAATAGTTTTGAATTTTAAAACAGCACATCC
>JAYESA010000008.1:198664962-198782462 GCA_036927795.1 Iris macrosiphon
TAAATATAAATATAATTAATTAAATACAATACATAATTTACCAAATAAAAATAAAAAAATAACCCTATTTTCTAGAATTGGGTAGCGACAATGCCTGGTGCAAGCGCAGCTTAGGCTTGCACGGTATCGCGCCCATGCGAGGACGATCGGTTCTATAGGGACCAAGCGAGGACGATCGGCCCTTACGGGGCCGGGACGTGACACTAAGTCCCTACCTCTCCGCCAATAGAGTCTACACGGTCCATCCCAACTCCTCTTTGTCAGTTGAAATAGCAATCCACCAGGTCCATACTTTGAGTTTCCACTAAGAGTGTCATGCCCCAATCTCCGTAAGCTCGATCGTTTCCGCTGAACATGAATCACCATGTTGCAGCGCTCCCTCAGGACAATCGTTCTCATCGGGACGTGATATCGTACGAGCCTGAAATTACGCTCGCACAAGACGATGTTGTCAAATATCAAAGTTATCATCGAAACGACCAAGTTGTAGCAAAAATCAAGTATTGTGTGTCAAGCGCACATCAGAGTATACACAGCAAAGCTCTCGATAGGGTCCAATAAAAATACCACAAAGAAGAATGCCACAAAGGCGAATGCCACAAAGGCGATGTAACACTCTTGCTCTTTCTCTTGCCCACAAAGGTACTTACCGTTCATACATTATGTCCCATATATTCAAGCAGTGCCACTACAACTGCGTACCTGAAATAATGTCCACAAACGTGGGTCAGTACACAACCGTACTGGTGAGTGGGGTAACCCACTCGTCTAAACCGACACTAAGTAGAATAGTGAATGCAAACAGTTATATGGTGATCTTTCTACTTGAATCCTAGATTCATTTCATGGCAAAGGTATGACATGTTAAGGAAAATAGTAAAGCAGGTTAAGCATGCAAGCATTCAACTCAAGCCAATATACAAGCAGATATATCCAACTCAAAAGAAAACTAGCATGCAAACCGTCCTACTCAAACTCAAGCAATACGTGAACCTATCAAACCATAATCCAAGCCTCAATATCCATCCTCAATCCAAGCCTTATAATCCAATCTTTGATATGCACACTATTGCCCAGGCAAGGTGGCCGTCACCTACACGAAAAGCATAAACCAAAGCAAAGCAAAGAAAACCAACTCTTATCTATATGAAGTCATTGGCCAAGCCATAAAGGACTGTTCAACTGCAGTTCTACTCGATCCAGTGCTGAGTAGATAGCCTGCCTGGTCGTATCGAACTGTCGGTACCGCGTGTAACACCCCGTTCTACTCAAGCGGACTGCCAATTCAAACGACAAAAGTGCAATGTCCCGACCCGCTTTGCTCAGGCGAGAATGCTCGTTTGAGGCAAATGATATCCAGACTTGTCTCTCCAGGAGTTCGGCTTAGGCTTTCAGAGGCTCGCTTGACGTATCGCTCAACCGAGGCGAATCATCGCTAAGGTGGGTGGCTATGGTGAACTTATCTTTGCTTAGCCAGCACACTTAAAATATGGAATGATACATGCTAGTCGCTAGGTGAATCACCCCTGCATGCCAATAAGAATACAACGCACCTAGCTAAGAAAAAAATCCCAACTTGCATTGCTTGTGTTAGATCATGGAATTAAAACATTCTTGCATTGCTTGTGTTATATTTAGACCCTCGTATGCTACCCTAGATTATGTCGCTAGGTAAGTCCCTTCACGGTTTCACCTCCCGGCTTACCTTCGGGCCCGAGCTAATAAAAATGATTATGTTTATACAAATGCATGCTTGCCTGCTTGTATATTGCCTCGTTCGATGCTTGTCGCATAAACTATGCCTCAAATTATGTAACACTGTTCATGTCATGCATTCATCTAGTTCTTCTTGAAAGACTATCTAATAGTCGTTTCGTGCAAGAATAAACCTGCAAGTATCCGGGACCGTTAGGTCACCAAGGCAATCCCTGAACTAGGGGCATGCATCAAGGCAAGTTGTTCAAGAATCAAGAATCCTGTCAAGTTACAACTGAATGATAATCATATCAAGTTTACCTCTGAACGAGAATCATGTCAATGAATCCAAGAATCCCAGCTCATGGAGCAAACATTCAGTTCAGAACAAGAATCATGGATTATCATGTCAAGTTATGGATTTGGAAAGACCCTTGAGACTTGCATGTCGGGGATAACTTGAAAATAAGGTCATTAGGTTCCACGGACAGTTTTTGGGGCACCGGGGCCGATCCGATCCGGATGGAACTTCACGATAGTCTCACGTGCAGACAGGATGGCTTGTGGCACCTCACGTGCTTTCGTTGCATACCATCCTTGTTCAAGACTATAACTCGTCCTTTATGGCTATTCCAGCGACATATGTCATATAGATAAGTCATCCTCGTTTAGCGGCTATCCGCGTGTGAGTCATTGTATCGCATCAAAGAATAATCTGAATCAGCTAAACGATATGAATCCCGTATCCAAACACTTGCATTTGCATATGCTATTGCCTTGGTTTTCACTATGAATGCTCGTGCTTGAATTAACTTGGTTTGCCTTGGACAGGGAAGGTCAAATGGTAAGTTGGTAAGTTTTGTCGTATTTTCTCTTATATCGTACGGTGCACTGCCACATGAGTTAGTCTATTCAGTCCTTGCCATAAAACTGATCCTAAGGCAACTAGAAAGACAACATAATAGTTGGTGCACGAAACATATATTACGTGTTTAGATTTATCGAGCGGGCGAGTAGCCTCCCCACCAGTACATTCGTATACTGATAATCCACCAGGTTGTTTGCAGAGTGCGGGAGAACCTCGTTCGGTGCGGATGCTTCCTTCTTGCGTGCTAAGGCCTGGAGTCAAATCCGAAGCCTTGGAGCGTTGCATCCGGAACTGAAGCACATATATAAGACATAATATTGGAACATTGCCTGTACATTATTCCACTATTGTAGCCACTTGGAACGCTTTTACTATTTTAGAGAGAGAGGATTGAGCGACTTGTAATCTCGCCTATGCGTCGCCTGTAACACATGTTCAATATCAATAAAAGAGCTTGTTCTACTTCAACGTGTATTATTTATTACTTCCGCTATTGTCGACTAAGTGAACTTGTTACCAAATCGCCTATGCGTTTATGACTTTGCTGCACTCGGACAATCTGTACGACTCTGTGGCTTAGATTCCTTACCGCCAGCCAATGAACCACGGCCTTGTACGGGCGCGGCTCACGCTCGTGCGATATCACACCCAGATGGGTCAAAGCGATCATCTCGTGGGAGCATTGGCGCGGTGATTCTCGCCTAGCGGGGACGGCCGATTAGCCTGCGGGAGATCGGGGCATAACAGATTGGTATCAGAGCCTGGCTTATACGCCTTTGGACTTTATTTTGATTATCTCAGTTTTGAAAGGTCGTTCGTGGGTTATGTGCACGCTCTCTCTCAATGTCTCAAACGAAATGTTCCAACAATGAGTCTAAATACTTTTAAAAAGCGCATTAGAATGATGTGATTGCTTGTATAAAATTATGATGCTAAGGCCTTTGTGCCGACCTGTGCAAACACTTGAGATTTTTGCAAGTAGCTTATCTGATTTCACTATATCTAAGTTTGGTTGAATGCATATGTTTGAGGGACGCCTTGAACGTGTGCATGATCCAAGACTCAAGAAAATGTGAAACTCGAGTGCTAAGAATTCGCTATCGCTAAGTTGGTTAGCGTGCTCATACGAGAGGTGCACTTTGAATATGTGCACGATCCAGACTAGCGATATGCTGATCTCAATGCTAGTGCAGGTGAATATCCAAATGAACAAGCATAATAACTTGTATAAGCTTGCCTCAGCCTTAGATCGCTATCTAAGATCGATTAAAACGTACCATGTCCCGTGCTAAGGCACAAATGAGACTGACTCAACATACACGCGACACGATGAAAGAATCGAGTAGGAGATTATGTTCAATTGGATTTAGTGGTACTGAATGCTACGCTTGGGATAGATTCAATAATGCGTTAGTACGGCTTACCTTCAGTAAGTATCGAGGATAAGACTTTTTTTGAGTTGGGTATGATGTAACACCCTGCTCCGCTCAAGCGAATTGCCGATTCAAACGACAAAAGTGCAATATCCCGACCCGCTTTGTGTAATGTCCCGCTCCGTGTCATCATTATGTATCAAGGTGAGTGGGCAGAACTTCGTTCTCTGATTCTTGTACGCCTTAATAATAACCTGAGTTTTTGCTTGCAATATTTTCATAAGAGAATGATAGAACCTGCCTTGCATGTTAATGAACGAACTCACCTAGCTTATCTTTGAAACAAACATGTCTGCTAAACGAGAATCCTAAAATGCTTGCCTAGAGTGCATGAACATGTTCACTATCGTCTATGCTTCAAGAGAACCATATTGTGCCTGAATGTGTTCAAGTGATAAGTCAAATTTTTCCCGCAACAAGGATAACTGTTCTGATGGTTCGTCTCGTCTGCATACTAGAGTTTATTTGATAGTGTTCCATGCATTCACACGCGGTCGGACAATGGCTTTTGGTGGAGAGCTGAACTGCATGTGTCACGGCTGCTACCATGATAGTGAAAAGCAACAATGAGTCACAGCTGCCATTAGCATCAGATGAATGAGTCTTGGTATGCTGTACAACCAGCTGCCGATCCTGAGATACTCGGGGACTACCCTGCATATAGCTAAGTCATTGTGTTGGCTTGGATAGAGGACTGCCCCTAAGATCATGTATGTGTGTCTAGCTATGCATTTGACCCTGGAGTCTCTCGAGACACGCTGCGCACACCCTGAAACATGAACGATTGCTTGTCTTGCTTTATATTGCATATAAAACTCTGTTTCCAAATATATTTTCAAACAATATAATATGACTCTGCTAGAACTGCATGAAACGAACCTAGGTAAAACTAAAAAGATCACTAGTAATGTAATGTTTTGTAACATGATTACTTAGTGTTGGTTTGAGTGAATGCTTATTTCTGTTCAGTTATTTTATCTCACCAGTACTTATAAAAGTACTGACCCACCAACAATTTACTTGCTTGCAGGTACTGGATAGTCCGAGGGAGCGATAGGCGTGCCACAGTCCCTAAGACCCAGAATCCTGGTTTCGATTGTTGCCCCGAGATGCTATCGTATAAGGGGGCATAATGTATGAAACGAGCGAATGCCTTCGCATAAAGGAACCCAAGTTTCCTCGATTGTCTCGGATACTCAGTTGGCTAAATGCATTGTATTACAATAAGTCCCTTTCTGCTGCTTACTCGATTGATGCGATGATAGACAACTATCAACTTAAACGATTGGCCTTGTGCGGGCGTAACCCCAGGATCGCATGGCATCACGTCCCTGATACACTCGTGCGGGCCACTCAAAATCCCTTCCTCACACCCGCGGGACGGACGAGGTAATTTATGTCCGGCGCGCCGCGGTACGGTGATTCGCGCCCGGTTCGATAATTCGGCTATACAGGGGGCGGGGCAAGGCAGAGCGGCGGCCTGGGCGGGTCCGGGGCGTGACAGAATGGTATTAGAGCGTAATCGATCTTCTGGCCCAAAATTTGTTGCTATGACTCTGAGATATTTTTTGATATAGTATTGCAATAGAGCGTTACATACAATAAGTCCATAGATATTCTCAAAGTGTAAATATTTTCTGAACTTGATTTGCTTGATTGTTTTGATTGAGTACGGCGAGGGACGACACTATCGCTGCTCAGAATATCTAGAAGTGTATCCTTGAAGTTTCGAGGATGAAACTTTTTGTTGGTTGGTAAGTATGTAATGTCCCGCTCCGTGTCGATATTATGTATCAAGGTGAGTGGGCAGAACTTCGTTCTCTGATTCTTGCACGCCTTAATAATAATCTGAGTTTTTGCTTGCAATATTTTCATAAGAGAATGATAGAACCTGCCTTGCATGTTAATGAACGAACTCACCTAGCTTATCTTTGAAACAAACATGTCTGCTAAACGAGAATCCTGAAACGCTTGCCTAGAGTGCATGAACATGTTTACTATCGTCTATGCTTCAAGAGAACTATATTGTGCCTGAATGTGTTCAAGTGATAAGTCAGATTTTTCCCGCAACAACGATAACTGTTCTGATGGTTCGTCTCGTCTGCATACTAGAGTTTATTTGATAGTGCTTCATGCATTCGCACGCGGTCGGACAATGACTTTTGGTGGAGAGCTGAACTGCATGTGTCACGGCTACTACCATGATAGTGAAAAGCAACCATGAGTCACAGCTGCCATTAGCATCAGATGAATGAGTAATTGGTATACTGTACAACCAGCTGCCGATCCTGAGATACTCGGGGACCGCCCTGCATATAGCTAAGTCATTGTGTTGGCTTGGATAGAGGACTGCCCCTAAGATCATGCATGTGTGTCTAACTATGCATTTGACCCTGGAGTCTCACGAGACATGTTGCGCACACCCTGAAACATGAACGATTGCTTGTCTTGCTTTATATTGCATATGAAACTCTGTTTCCAAAGATGTTTCCAAACAATGTAATATGACTTTGCTAGAACTGCATGAAACGAACCTAGGTAAAACTAGAAAGATCACTAGTAATGTAATATTTTATAACATGATTACTTAGTGTTGGTTTGAGTGAATGCTTATTTCTTTTCAGTTGTTTTATCTCACCAGTACTTATAAAAGTGCTGACCCACCAACAGTTTACTTGCTTGCAGATACTGGATCGTCCGAGGGAGCGACAGGCGTGCCATAGTCCCTAAGACCCGGAATCCTAGTTTCGATTGTTGCCCCGAGATACTATCGTATAAGGGGGCATAATGTATGGAATGAACGAATGCCTTTGCATAAAGGAACCCAAGTTGCCTCGATTGTCCCGGATACTCAGTTGGCTAAATGCATTGTATTACAACAAGTCCCTTTCCGCTGCTTACTCGATTTGTGAGATGATAGCCAACTATCAACTTAAACGATTGGCCTTGTGCGGGCGCAACCCCAGGCTTGCACGATATCACGTCCCTGATACACTCGTACGGGCCACTCGAAATCCCTTCCTTGCACCCGCGGGATAGATGCGGTGATTCACGTCCTGCGTGCCGGGGCGCGATGATTCGCGCCCGGTTCGATAATCCGCCTTTACGGGGGCGGGGAAAGGCGGAGCGGCGGCCCGGGCGGGTCCAGGACGTGACACTTTGCTCAGGCGAGAATGCTCGTTTGAGGCAAAGGATATCCAGACTTGTCTCTCCAGGAGTTCGGCTTAGGCTTTCAGAGGCTCGCTTGACGTATCGCTCAACCGAGGCGAATCATCGCTAAGGTGGGTGGCTGCGGTGAACTTGTTTTTGCTTAGCCAGCAAAATTAAAATATGGAATGATACATGCTAGTCGCTAGGTGAATCATCCCTGTATACTAATAAGAATACAACGCACCTAGCTAAGGGAAAAATCCCAACTTGCATTGCTTGTGTTAGAACATGGAATTAAAATATTGCTTATATTCAGACCCTCGCATGCTACCCTAGATCATGTCGCTCGGTAAGTCCCTTTATGGTTTTACCCCTCGTCTTACCTTCAGGCCCGAGCTAATGAAAATGATTATATTTATACAAATGCATGCTTGCCTGCTTGTATATTGCCTCGTTCGATGCTTGTCGTATAAACTATGCCTCAAATTGTGTAACACTGTGCATGTCATGCATTCATCTAGTTCTCCTCGGAAGACTATCTATTAGTCGTTCCGTGCAAGAATGAACCTACAAGTATCCGGGACCGTTAGATCACCAAGGCAATCCTCGAACCAGGGACATGCATCAAGGCAAGTTGATCAAGAATCAAGAATCCTGTCAAGTTACAACTGAATGATAATCACATTAAGTTTACCTCTGAACGAGAATCATGTCAATGAATCCAAGAATCCCAGCTCATGGAGCAAACGCTCGGTTCAGAACAAGAAACATGGATTATCATGTCAAGTTATGGATTTGCAAAGACCCTTGAGACTTGCATATCACGGACAACTTGGAAACAAGGTCATTAGGTTCCACGGACGGTTTTCGGGGCACCGGGGCCGATCCGATCCGGATGAAACTTTACGATAGTCTCACGTGCAGACAGGATGGCTTGCGGCACCTCACGTGCTTTCTTTTCATACCATCTTTGTTCAAGTTTATAACTCGTCCTTTATGGCTATGCCAGCGACACATGTCATATAGATAAGTCATTCTCGCTTAGCGGCTATCCGCGTGTGAGTTATTGCATCGCATCAAAGAATAATCTGAATCAGCTAAACGATATGAATCCCGCATCCAATGTAAACACCCAAAATTTTTAGATAATTTTAATATAATTTTTCCTGGATTTTTCGGCATTTTCTGGATGAAGAACCAAGGGGATGGTAAGTTAAGTATTTTTAAGTACAGTTTATTGGTGTCAAAATATTATGGAAATAAGATTTTATGGTGTAAAATAGAAAACCGGACGCAGGGTATTTTTCGGTGAATTTATTGGACTCCGGAAATGCATTTTAAGCCCTAGGAACTATTGGAAGAGTGAACCAGACCCAAGTTGAACCAACCCTACCTGAACCAAACCAGCCTATCGGGTCGGATCTGAGCCAACCCGACACCCGAACCCATTAGGAAACCCTAGCTGCCGGAGTTCCTGTAGCAGCCTATAAAAGGGGCTGCCTCGACATCCGTGCCCAGCTCCTGAAACCTAGTCGTCGTCGCCTCCGAACCCGACTCCCCGACTCTCCTGTTTTCGACCCATCCGTCGTGTCCAGCGTCGATCAGTCGCGCTCGACCCCGAGCAGCTGTCGCCCCTCTCGTCGACCCGCCCCCGTCCCTGTGTCCGATCCCCTCAACCCTGTTCGAATCCCCGCCACCGAGTCCAGTCCCGACCCGCGCGACCGACGACCGCCGCTGCTCGACTCCGCCTCGAAGTCGACCCAGCCCCGCTCCGTTCGTCGACATCCAGTCGACCGTCCGGACGCCAGGGTCCACCGCGGCTGAACCCATCTCCGCCGCCACCCGCGAGCGTCGCCTCATTCACCTCGTCGGCCGTCCGCTGCCCTAGCACGGACACGGTCGCCCTCGGACGCGAACAGCAGTTGACGTCGGACACGACCAGGATTCGGTTCGCGTCGAATTGACGCACGGACGCGTGAGATTCAGACTTCTCAGAGCCCTGTTCAGGTACCAATTTCTTCCTCATCGTAACTCTGTTTTCAATTCAGTCAGTTGCTATGCGTAGACTGTATAACCCTCTCGGTGCCCGTGCAACTCGCTCGGTGCATCGTGTCCTGTGGTGATCGCACACCGCGATCCAAAAACAGGAAAAACAATACCCCGTTTCACCCCGGAAGTGAGTACGCCCCGCCAAACGGGACGACTTGATTGCACGCGGTCTTTACCGAACTGTGCGCGTCGTTGATACGGTCGTGTGGAATTTCGCAGAAGTCGATTCGGAGGTGCGTGCACCCCGGAATCAACGCGTATCCGCCGACGACACCCCGTATCCGACCTTTGTGGAATATGCTGTAACTTTATTTACACATGTCGAATCGAGACGAAACTTATGCCATCGGACTCATAGCAATACGCTGGTCCTGTGACCCAAGTTTGGTCCGATTCAGAGAACGTTGACAAAATCGCGTATCGTGGGCCCCACAGGTTCTACTTGACGGGCGATTTTGTGATCGGCTCATCGGAATCTAATTCCGGAAGTTCCGTTGGGTTCGTATCATCGTTCCTGACTTGTTGACACTGAGTTTGAGGAATTTGGAGACCTTTGACCCTGACACGCTTTTCGGTGCAAAGAGGCCCACATATGGAACCCGCTTTGGCCGAAAATGACCTTTTTGTCCCTGTGTCCAAATTGGACGTGAGGACAGACATTTCTAGCAGTTTGATATCTTCTGAGACTGTTGGTGATGTTTATTACAGCTTTTGGAGGAGTACCCACCGGATCCACCGATATCATGACGACAGTTGATATTCAAACATCAGGCAAGTGTACCTTGCCAAACTCTGCAGTATTGTTACATATTTTTCCTTGCTTTATTATATTGCTGTGCATGCTTAACCTAAGACCGTGTGACGTACTTAGCGTCCGATTATTAGTCGGTTGCCGACACTGTACGCGGTGTTGGGTACGGTCATCTAGAGATGGACATTCGTGACACTATATATTCTCGTACTGGTCTTACCAAGTACACCTTGACCCAGGACACTTGACACCATTCATGAGACAGGATCTTCTCGAGATATTCGTGGTAATTCTGTATAGGATACAGGACTGGACATGGACATTATAATCTTAGACCTTATTATGACTTGCTGCATTAGTTTTGATCTTGCGTGTCATGGACATGAGACGTGTGATTTCATTGGGTGGGGAGAGACACACAGGCTACAGGCTGTTTATATATATATCTTCTACTATTGTGAGGTCGTAGACTCTCGGAGCAGAGCTAGACACATTACCGGTTATTACCGCTACCGGCTCCCCGACACAGAGCTTGTAGTGGCTCAGCCTGAGACTAGTGATGCTCTCACTTGCATTGCACTTAGATGGTTACATATTTACCCCATTGCTTTATTTATTTATCATTGTTGCACTGCTTATTTATTTATTGGCATGAGCTTTCTTGTACCTTGCTATGTCCCCTGAGGACCTGGATCCGGATTTTGTCCCCAGATTTTGCAGACGAGGTTTATCCCGAGATATACGGGACCGGAGCAGGAGCTGGACCGACACCCGAGAACGAGGTGTTAGCTGAAGACTTTGCCTGAGCATCCATGTTTCATGCTCAGTCTTATTTATTTATTTCAGTCTTTTATTTCTGGTCTGTTGAACCATTGTACTAGATATTTATCGGGTTATTCCCGAAGTACTTGTTGAGACTAGCTGATAATTTACATTCCTTATTTATTCTGTGGATCATATTTTATATCTTGTGTGGATGAGATTAGTTGTGCCGGTTGTCATAGACTTGATTATACAGCTTAAGTATGCCCTGATGGATCCATTAAATTGGGTTTGTCCATCGGTGCGTACTGCTGGCCATTATCACGCGTCCGGTCCCTCGGTATTTTGGGACTGGGGCGTGACATAGTTTTTGTGGTGGCCCATGCAGGTCTACGACTAATTTGTTCGGTTTCAATTTAGGGACCGAACCAGCCTGCCCTAAGAATAGGATAAGTCATAGGATCTCATCCATGATCTAAACCATTATTGCACTCTATATCGAACTCGAAATTTGTTACTTGAACTGCATCCTGTATTGATTCCTCTGAGCGTTCTTATAGTTTATCCTTTGATTGCAGAGTAATGGATCCCAGGAACGGAGACGAGATTTCTTTGGATACACCACATGATGCTGTGGTTACTTATGGAGACGGAGTGACTCCAGGAAATGGAGGACAAGCATCGCAGAGCGATCAAACCGGACAGCCTAATCCAAGGTTCCGGAGAGATGACATCCCACCTCCACCACAGTTCACTCCACAGATGCCAGTTTTCCCGCCAGGGCAAGCCATGGACGGGCAACAGATGTTCCAGATGATGTATGCCATGATACAAGCCCAGCAGCAGATTCAGCAAGAGGCCCATCGCCAGGAGGCAGAGTATCTGAGGACCAGCCTGGTATCCACATTGGAGCAGGCAAATCCACCAACGAGACGAACAGCGACGGGATCTATCACCGACTTCCGTCATCTCAAGTCTCGTACATTTTCTGGTAAAGAGGGGCCAACAGAGGTTCATGAATGGCTCACAAACATTCAGCATCAGTTGAAAGCCGATGAACTTCCGAGGGAGAAGTGGATGACTGCAGTCAGAATGCAGTTAACTGATAATGCGCATCACTGGTGGTTAGCAGAAGAGAGGAGGCTCGGACAGGACTGAGTCACTTGGGAAGAGTTCTCCAGGCTCTTCCAAGAGATGTACATTCCAGCAGTTGCACGGTCAGAGCTCAGAGACAGATTCAACCGCCTTATCCAAGGCAATATGACAGTGGAAGAATACAATGCGGAATTTATTCGCCTAAGTCGCTTTGCCCCAACCTTGATCTCGACAGAGGAAGAGAAAGCTGAGAAGTTCTTTGACGGACTGAAGTTCGAGCTTCAGAGATTGATTGGCTCGGTCGCACCTACATCTTATACCGACGTCCTTGCAGCAGCCCGATGCATGGAGCGCGTCACTAGAAGGGAGTCAAACCTGAAGAGGCCTAACAACTCAGCACCATCCAGGACAGCACATGGGGATTCAGCAAAACGGACCCAGAGGAGTATGCCCGAGAGGACAGCACACAGGGCCATATCTCTCCCTACTTGTCACCACTGCGGCAAGATAGGTCACATTGAGAGAGAATGCAGACGTAAGTTAGGACTATGTCTGAGCTGCGGATCCAACCAGCACTTTTCCAGAGACTGTACCGAGCGCAGAGACGGAGCACCGAGATTAGCTTTACCTGCTCCACAACCAGCTCACCCGACAGTAGGAGCCCAGCAGACAGGAGTTGGTGGAGTCAGACCACCAGCCCCAGGAGGAAATCAACAGAGACCACCACTGGCACCACAGGCAGCTCTATTTCAGCAGGCTCAGCAGCAGAGAGGCCAAGCTCAGGGACGAGGCCAGGCATTCACTTTAGCTGTTGAGGAGGAGGCTACAGCAGGCGAGGTCATCGCAGGTACTATTTTAGTAGCTTCATTACCAGCTGTAGCATTATTTGATTCTGGAGCATCGCATTCATTTATAGCAGCTAGCTTTGTAGCCACCCATAGAGTAGCTACCGCACCCCTTCCGAAAATGAAGAGGATTCTTACGGGAGGTGGAATTATTCCGGTTAGTGACGTCTGTAGATCATGTTCTGTAGTAGTTTGTGGCCGAGAAATGCGAGCTCAATTCTTAATCTTTTCCATGCCGGATTATGATGTCGTACTTGGTATGGACTGGTTAAGTCAGTACCATGCAACTCTTGATTGCCGACTTGGGCAGGTTATATTTAGACCGCCTGGACATCCAGAATTCGAGTTTCTTCGAGGAGCAGTAGAGCAAGGAGTTCAGCCTACTCTTAGGGTACTATCTGTAGAAAGGGAGACATGTTGTCACGACCCAATTCCGTAGAATCACTTGAGGCGTCCCCCGAATCGTGACCGCCATACGGGCCTGGAGTTGCGCCCGCACAAGGTTTTAATGATTTGCATAGCAAGCACATATTCAGAGTACGCAGATAAATTGAAACACAGATTTGAAACATAGAAAAGTTCTCTTTATTGATAATGAACATCTATTACAAACTCTTGAACGAGTCAGCTAATATGCCGAACGGCTTACAAAAGGGTTGACTCAAAATGAGATAGCAGTCCTGTACATTACATCCTTTTATAAACTCAAAACGATAAAGACCTCCAGGCTGGAGGATCGCTTTGCCACGGAGCTGCATTTGTGTATGAAGAGTTGCAGCTTCTGGCTTCAAAAGGCTTCAGGGGGCGCGGTGAAGATGCGCCAACAGTTGGACTGGATCGGGTAGACGACTTCGGCTCCTCGCTCGGTTCGCCTTGGTGCGGAGAACCTGTTTCAACGAGGGTCAGCATATCGAAACATGCTGGTGAAGGCGAGCTAGCCTGACTATACCAATCAACACATTGTTTAGTGAAGCATGCATATTTTTGTGGGTTTCTATCTTGCCTTAGTTCATTTACAAGTAAGCAGCATATTGAATTTACTGAAATGAACGTGCCACCGTTCGGTAGATTTTACCTGCCCGTCTGAATGACCTGCACAATACTTACCTTGCCTTCCCTGCCACGGAGATACAAGTTAGTATGCAACAGGTTTAAATATACACGTTGAACACACGATGCATTGCAAGCCATATCCACACGATAAACACACGAGGCGTTGCAAGCATATACACACGAGGATCACTGGCTTGATGCCATAATGGACTAGTCAAGGACAAGGATAGCATGCAACGGGAAAACACGAGGAGCTCAGAAAACACGATGCGTTGCAAGTTATCCCGTCCGCACACGATTGACTATAAACACGAAGTCTGCCCGGATCGGATCGGTGCCAGTGCCCCAGCGACCGTCCGCAGAACTTATATCCTTGTGCACAAGTTGTCCATGATCGAACACACGATGTTTAGTTAAGTTATCATTTCACGCAGTTGAGGCAACACGAGTAATGCATGTTTCCTTTGCATAGCCTCTAGGAACAGTTATGTGCATACACGATATGATTCATAAATAGCATAATTTATAGAAGAAGTTATATTCTAACTACAATTTATGCATATGATGAACATTCCGAACGAACAAGCATGTAAGTAAGTAACCGTTCACGAGTTTGATTGACAAGCAGTAATAACCAAGTCTATTCTCTTTTATCTTGGTTTCTTTTATTATTACTTGGTATCGTTTGATCGGGGCGAAGGAGTGAAGCTTGGAAGCAGGGCTAGCTAATCGGGTTGGTAGCCACTCACTTAGATTTTGGAAAGAAGAAGTAAAGAGGCGCTTCACGACTCCGCTCGCAAGCTGCCTACTGCTCGTTCACCTGCACACGAACAGCTCGATTAATACTTCTTCCTCTCTTTCCAATCTCGGAATAGAAGTGCAAGTCAATGAACGAAAACAATGAAAACCATCAAAACCGTTCAAGGAAAACAAGCAAATCCCAAAACCAACTCAAAGCACGAAAGCAACAAGCGACATCGAAAACCGAGGCAATAAAAGATAGCAGCGGAGGGGTCCCTCCTGACTCTGCCGCTAAGCCGATCCTTGGGGCGCAGTCCACTGAATATGGGAATCGATTTCGAAGAAACAAATCCATAACGAGGACGAGTTCTTAATTCAATCTATCCCGATCGAACGATACCGTCTTGTGTTTCTTAGCCGCGCTCTCCGCATCGGGAGAACGGGGCGCTACATCCTACCCAACCAATTGGAAGTTTCGTCCCGAAACTTAGGAATAATGCTTACCATTAGGGGTTATTACGTTGCGGGCGATGAACAGGAAGGTTCGGGCAGGAATTAATGGCATGGCCTAGATTGCCACAAGCGAGACATAACCCAAGTCTCTTACGACACTGATTGAAGGAGTGCCCACGTTTGTTGCAGTATTGACATACTTGGTTGGGATTTGCCCTGTGCTGACCACCGTTGTTTCGGCGCTTTGCAGCAGTGTTTCCTCCATCGTTACCTTGGCGTTTGTGATTGTATGTATGCACAGCGCTAGTGGAAACGTGAGGATACTGTGGTTCTAGCGAAAAGGCGTGATTCATGACTTCACGCATTGTTCCATATTGATTATTGACCACGTGCGAATGGATGGCAGGGCGTAGTCCACCTTCAAACCTTCTGGCTCGACTCGCTGCATCAGGTAAATAGGCCCTAGCGAATTTGGAGAGTCGGTTGAATTCGGCGGAGTACTGCTTCACAGTCAAACTGCCCTGCCTCAGTTGCACGAAATCATTCTCCATTTGACGTTGTACTAGAGGGGGTATAAACTCCTCTTCGAACGCGGCACGAAAGGTCGTCCACGAGATCGCCTCCTCTCCGTGATCAAATTGGAGATATCGTCGATGCACGTCCCACCAATCGTGTGCGTTGAGGCGGAGCTGTAGTTGCGCGCAGGCGACGCGCTTATCTTCGGGGACCTCTAGCAGAGTGAAATGATCTTCGAGCTCGGCTAGCCAATCTAGAGCTACCACTGGGTCCTCAGTCCCGTTGAATGGGGTGTTGCAGACTTTCTTAAAATGGCCCAAGTTGAAGGCAGTCACGTCCCTCGGCCTTGGAATTTGAGGCGTCTCTACTTCAAGCACGGGCTGTTCCACCGGAGTCGCTGCTGTTGCGGTGGAATGGTTGGCAGCCAAAGTCTGAATAATTTGTTGCAGGGCATCGACCTGCTTCTGTTGGACTGAGAATCGGGTCTCTAGATTACTCTCGAGCTTAGCTTGGCGAGCATCGTCTCGTTGTCGTTGCGATTCTAACATTTGCATTACCCGCTCAAGCGGGTCGACTTGAGACATGCCTCTTTGGCTTCGAGAGCTTCCCGAATTGCCCGAACTGCTTTCCTGTGTTTCGATCGGTGGTTGCGCTGCAGATTGCGCTGGATCCATTCCTTCAAAAGAAGGTAAATTACATTAGGATCATAATGTATTATGGACTTATTGCATGAATGTATCTCATTTTGGCCTAGTGAGTTCAAGAGTTCGCACAAGAATTTCGATCGTTAAAGGAACTTTTCCAGCACGAAGTCTAAGGAACTTTGAATCTGTGCTCTGATACCACTATGTCACGACCCAATTCCGTAGAATCACTTGAGGCGTCCCCCGAATCGTGACCGCCGTGCGGGCCTGGAGTTGCGCCCGCACAAGGCTTTAATGATTTGCATAGCAAGCACATATTCAGAGTACGCAGATAAATTGAAACACAGATTTGAAACATAGAAAAGTTCTCTTTATTGATAATGAACATCTATTACAAACTCTTGAACGAGTCAGCTAATATGCCGAACGGCTTACAAAAGGGTTGACTCAAAATGAGATAGCAGTCCTGTACATTACATCCTTTTATAAACTCAAAACGATAAAGACCTCCAGGCTGGAGGATCGCTTTGCCACGGAGCTGCATTTGTGTATGAAGAGTTGCAGCTTCTGGCTTCAAAAGGCTTCAGGGGGCGCGGTGAAGATGCGCCAACAGTTGGACTGGATCGGGTAGACGACTTCGGCTCCTCGCTCGGTTCGCCTTGGTGCGGAGAACCTGTTTCAACGAGGGTCAGCATATCGAAACATGCTGGTGAAGGCGAGCTAGCCTGACTATACCAATCAACACATTGTTTAGTGAAGCATGCATATTTTTGTGGGTTTCTATCTTGCCTTAGTTCATTTACAAGTAAGCAGCATATTGAATTTACTGAAATGAACGTGCCACCGTTCGGTAGATTTTACCTGCCCGTCTGAATGACCTGCACAATACTTACCTTGCCTTCCCTGCCACGGAGACACAAGTTAGTATGCAACAGGTTTAAATATACACGTTGAACACACGATGCATTGCAAGCCATATCCACACGATAAACACACGAGGCGTTGCAAGCATATACACACGAGGATCACTGGCTTGATGCCATAATGGACTAGTCAATGACAAGGATAGCATGCAACGGGAAAACACGAGGAGCTCAGAAAATACGATGCGTTGCAAGTTATCCCGTCCGCACACGATTGACTATAAACACGAAGTCTGCCCGGATCGGATCGGTGCCAGTGCCCCAGCGACCGTCCGCAGAACTTATATCCTTGTGCACAAGTTGTCCATGATCGAACACACGATGTTTAGTTAAGTTATCATTTCACGCAGTTGAGGCAACACGAGTAATGCATGTTTCCTTTGCATAGCCTCTAGGAACAGTTATGTGCATACACGATATGATTCATAAATAGCACAATTTATAGAAGAAGTTATATTCTAACTACAATTTATGCATATGATGAACATTCCGAACGAACAAGCATGTAAGTAAGTAACCGTTCACGAGTTTGATTGACAAGCAGTAATAACCAAGTCTATTCTCTTTTATCTTGGTTTCTTTTATTATTACTTGGTATCGTTTGATCGGGGCGAAGGAGTGAAGCTTGGAAGCAGGGCTAGCTAATCGGGGTGGTAGCCACTCACTTAGATTTTGGAAAGAAGAAGTAAAGAGGCGCTTCACGACTCCGCTCGCAAGCTGCCTACTGCTCGTTCACCTGCACACGAACAGCTCGATTAATACTTCTTTCTCTCTTTCCAATCTCGGAATAGAAGTGCAAGTCAATGAACGAAAATAATGAAAATTATCGAAACCGTTCAAGGAAAACAAGCAAATTCCAAAACCAACTCAAAGCACGAAAGCAACAAGCGACATCGAAAACCGAGGCAATAAAAGATAGCAGCGGAGGGGTCCCTCCTGACTCTGCCGCTAAGCCGATCCTTGGGGCGCAGTCCACTGAATATAGGAATCGATTCCGAAGAAACAAATCCATAACGAGGACGAGTTCTTAATTCAATCTATCCCGATCGAACAATACCGTCTTGTGTTTCTTAGCCGCGCTCTCCGCATCGGGAGAACGGGGCACTACATCCTACCCAACCAATTGGAAGTTTCGTCCCAAAACTTAGGAATAATGCTTACCGTTAGGGGTTATTACGCTGCGGGCGATGAACAGGAAGGTTCGGACAGGAATTAATGGCATGGCCTAGATTGCCACAAGCGAGACATAACCCAAGTCTCTTACGACACTGATTGAAGGAGTGCCCACGTTTGTTGCAGTATTGACATACTTGGTTGGGATTTGCCCTGTGCTGACCACCGTTGTTTCGGCGCTTTGCAGCAGTGTCTTGGTAATGCCGTTTGGTTTAACCAATGCGCCAGCAGTGTTTATGAGTTTAATGAACAGAGTCTTCCATCAGTTCTTCGATAAATTCGTGGTGGTGTTCATTGATGACATCCTCATATATTCCAAGAGCCATGAAGAGCACGAGGAGCATCTCAGAATCGTGTTGGAGACCTTGAGGCAGGAAAAGTTATATGCCAAACTTAGTAAGTGTGAGTTCTGTATGGACAAAGTACCTTTCTTGGGACATATCATCTCAGGAGAAGGACTTTCAGTGGATCCAGAGAAAGTTGCGGCGATGGAGACTTGGCCTACACCCACATCAGTTGCCAAAGTGAGAAGTTTTCTCGGACTTGCGGGATATTACCGAAGGTTTGTGGAAAATTTCTCGAGGATTGCAGAACCGATGACGAAGCTGACACGCAAAGAGGAGTTTATATGGACAGAAGACTGCCAGAAGGCCTTCGAAGAATTGAAGAGAAGATTAATAACAGCACATGTCTTGACTCTTCCTTCGGGGTCAGGAGATTTTGTTGTTTACAGTGATGCATCAGGCAGTGGATTATGATGTGTTTTGATGCAACATGGCAAAGTCATTGCTTATGCATCAAGACAGTTGAAGGTCCACGAAAAGAACTATGCAACACATGATCTAGAGTTAGCAGCAGTTATATTTGTATTAAAGATTTGGAGGCACTACCTTTACGGGGAGAAAGTAGACATCTTTACAGATCACAAAAGCCTGAAGTATGTGTATACTCAGAAGGAGCTTAACATGAGGCAGAGACGTTGGCTGGAATTGATGGTAGATTTTGACATCGATCTGCAGTATCACCCGGAAAAGGCGAATGTCGTTGCAGATGCGCTCAGCAGAAAGCCTACGGCTTATTTCTTGACGATGCAGCCCGAGTTATTAAAGGATCTACAGGAGCTTCAGATAGAGGTTGTCTTACCAGGACAGAATGGCTTGATGGCTAATCTTGAGATTCAGTCATCACTCGTAAAGAAGATTAAGGAGGCATTGCCCACCGATGCTAGATTCCGAAGACTCAAAGAGAGGACAGAAGCAGGCATGCAGACAGGACTTCGCATACACGAAGACGGGACATTGAGATTTGGAAATCGCCTGTATGTTCCAAATGGAGAATTGAGACAGGAGTTAATGACTGAAGCACATAGCTCTATGTACTCTGTTCACCCAGGAGGAACCAAGATGTACCGAGACTTGAGATAGTATTACTGGTGGCACGGAATGAAAAGGGAGATTGCAAGGTTTATGACTAAATGTTTAGTATGTCAGCAAGTAAAAGCAGAGCATCAGAGGACTGCAGGAATGTTACAGCCGCTTCCGATAGCGGAATGGAAGTGGGAGCATATCACGATGGATTTTGTCACCGGATTTCCGAGGAGCCCCAGCGGAAGAGACAGTATGGGTTATAGTGGATTGACTCACTAAATCGGCACACTTCTTACCATTTAGAGTTGGACAGTCCACAGAGGGACTAGCCGACATGTATATGCGACAAATCGTCAAAGTACATGGAGTACCGGTTAGCATTGTATCAGATCGAGATTCGAGATTTACATCTCATTTCTGGAGAAGCATGCAAGAGAGTCTGGGCACCAGACTTAAATTCAGCACAGCTTACCACCCACAGACAGATGGCCAATCGGAGTGCACCATTCAGATCTTGGAGGATATGTTGCGATCATGTATGGTAGACTTTGGAGGATCTTGGGAAGATCATCTGCACTTAGTGGAGTTCTCCTACAACAACAGTTATCAGGCCAGCATTCAGATGGCACCATTCGAGGCATTATACGGAAGAAAGTGCAGATCACCTATATGTTGGAGTGACGTAGGTGAACGTCAAATACTGGGTCCAGAATTGGTAACGCAGACAGTAGAAAAGGTAAAGCAGATTCAGAATCATCTACGAGCAGCTCAGGACAGACAGAAGCATTGGGCAGATACACATAGACGTCCCCTAGAGTTCAAAGAAGGAGAGCACGTATTCTTGAGGATTTCGCCCACTCGTGGTACTATCAGATTTGGGAGTAGAGGCAAGTTGAGCCCACGGTATATTGGGCCATTTGACATTCTAGAGCGCGTTGGTGAGGTGGCTTATCGTCTTGCATTACCACCATCCTTAGAAGGAGTGCATGACGTCTTCCACGTCTCACAGCTGCGAAGGTACGTGACCGACCCAAGTCACGTAGTCGATCATTTAGAGATCGCAGTAGGCCCAAGCTTGAGATATGAGGAACAACCGGTCGGCATCCTCGACGTCAGTGAGAAGACATTGCGGGGACAGACAATCAGACTAGTTCGTGTAGCATGAAAACATCATTCTCCGGAAGAATCGACTTGGGAACGAGAAGATAGTATGCGCCAGTGTTACCCCCACTTGTTCGAGGAGACAGTTGTAAACTAAGCAACCTTGTATTTCCATAACTCTTTCTTTAGTAGCTTATTCTTTGATTGCGAGGACGCAATCCTTTTAAGGAGGAAAGATTGTAAACACCCAAAATTTTCAGATAATTTTAATATAATATTTCCCGGATTTTTCGGCATTTTCTGGATGAAGAACCAAGAGGATGGTGAGTTAAGTATTTTTAAGTACAGTTTATTGGTGTCAAAATATTATGGAAATAAGATTTTATGGTGTAAAATGGAAAACCGGACGCAGGGTATTTTTCGGTGAATTTATTCGACTCCGAAAATATATTTTAAGCCCTAGGAACTATTGGGAGAGTGAACCAGACCCAAGTTGAACCAAACCAGCCTATCGGGTCGGATCTGAGCCAACCCGACACCCGAACCCATTAGGAAACCCTAGCTGCCGGAGTTCCTGTAGCAGCCTATAAAAGGGGCTGCCTCGACATCCGTGCCCAGCTCCTGAAACCTAGCCGCCGTCGCCTCCGAACCCGACTCCCCGACTCTCCTGTGTTCGACCCATCCGCCGTGTCCAGCGTCGATCAGCCGCGCTCGACCCCGAGCAGCTGCCGCCCCTCTCGTCGACCCGCACCCGTCCCTGTGTCTGATCCCCTCAACCCTGCTCGAATCCCCGCCGCCGAGTCCAATCCCGACCCGCGCGACCGACGACCGCCGCTGCTCGACTCCGCCTCGAAGTCGACCCAGCCCCGCTCCGTTCGTCGACATCCAGTCGACCGTCCGGACGCCAGGGTCCGCCGCGGCTGAACCCATCTCCGCCGCCACCCGCGAGCGTCGCCTCATTCACCTCGTTGGCCGTCCGCTGCCCTAGCACGGACACGGCCGCCCTCGGACGCGAACAGCAGTTGACGTCGGACACGACCAGGATTCGGTTCGTGTCGAATTGACGCACGGACGCGTGAGATTCAGACTTCTCGGAGCCCTGTTCAGGTACCGATTTCTCCCTCATCGTAACTCCGTTTTCAATTCCGTCAGTTGTTATGCGTAGACTGTATAACCCTCTCGGTGCCCGTGCAACTCGCTCGGTGCATCATGTCCTGTGGTGATCGCACACCGCGATCCAAAAACAGGAAAAACAATACCCCGTTTCACCCCAGAAGTGAGTACGCCCCGCCAAACGGGACGACTTGGTCGTACGCAGTCTTTACCGAACCGTGCGCGTCGTTGATACGGTCGTGTGGAATTTCGCAGAAGTCGATTCGGAGGTGCGTGCACCCCGGAATCAACGCGTATCTGCCGACGACACCCCGTATCCGACCTTTCTGGAACACGCTGTAACTTTGTGTACACACGTCGGATCGAGACGAAACTTGCGCCATCGGACTCATAGCAATACGCTGGTCCTGTGACCCAAGTTTGGTCCGATTCAGAGAACGTTGACAAAATCGCGTATCGTGGGCCCCACAAGTTCCACTTGACGGGCGATTTTGTGATCGGCTCATCGGAATCTAATTCTGGAAGTTCTATTGGGTTCGTATCATCGTTCCAGACTTGTTGACACTGAGTTTGAGGAATTTGGAGACCTTTGACCCTGACACGCTTTTCGGTGCAAAGAGGCCCACATATGGAACCCGCTTTGGCCGAAAATGACATTTTTGCCCCTGTGTCCAAATTGGACGTGAGGACAGGCATTTCTAGCAGTTTGATATCTTCTAAGACTGTTGGTGATATTTATTACAGCTTTTGGAGGAGTACCCACCGGATCCACCGATATCAGGACGACAGTTGATATTCAAACATCAGGCAAGTGTACCTTGCCAAACTCTGCAGTATTGTTACATATTTTTTCTTGCTTCATTATATTGCTGTGCATGCTTAACCTAAGACCGTGTGACGTACTTAGCGTTCGATTATTAGTCGGTTGCCGACACTGTACGCGGTGTTGGGTACGGTCATCTAGAGATGGACATTCGTGACACTATATATTCTCGTACTGGTCTTACCAAGTACACCTTGACCCAGGACACTTGACACCATTCATGAGACAGGATCTTCCCGAGATATTCGTGGTGATTCTGTATAGGATACAGGACTGGACATGGACATTGTAATCTTAGACCTTATTATGACTTGCTGCATTAGTTTTGATCTTGCGTGTCATGGACATGAGACGTGTGATTTCATTGGGTGGAGAGAGACACACAGGCTACAGGCTGTTTATATATATATCTTCTACTATTGTGAGGTCGTAGACTCTCGGAGCAGAGCTAGACACATTACCGGTTATTACCGCTACCGGCTCCCCGACACAGAGCTTGTAGTGGCTCAGCCTGAGACTAGTGATGCTCTCACTTGCATTGCACTTAGATGGTTACATATTTACCCCATTGCATTATTTATTTATCATTGCTGCACTGCTTATTTATTTATTGGCATGAGCTTTCTTGTACCTTGCTATGTCCCCTGAGGACCTGGATCCGGATTTTGTCCCCAGATTTTGCAGACGAGGTTTATCCCGAGATATACGGGACCAGAGCAGGAGCTGGACCGACACCCGAGGACGAGGTGTTAGCTGAAGACTTTGCCTGAGCATCCATGTTTCATGCTCAGTCTTATTTATTTATTTCAGTCTTTTATTTCTGGTCTGTTGAACCATTGTACTAGATATTTATCGGGTTGTTCCCGAAGTACTTGTTGAGACTAGCTGATGATTTACATTCCTTATTTATTCTGTGGATCATATTTTATATCTTGTGTGGATGAGATTAGTTGTGCCGGTTGTCGTAGACTTGATTATACAGCTTAAGTATGCCCTGATGGATCCATTAAATTGGGTTTGTCCATCGGTGCGTACTGCTGGCCATTATCACGCGTCCGGACCCTCGATATTTTGGGACTGGGGCGTGACATCCAAATACTTGCATTTTCATATGTTATTGCCTTGGTTTTCACTATGAATGCTCATGCTTGAATTAACTTGGTTTGCCTTGGACAGGGAAGGTCAAATGGTAAGTTAGTAAGTTTTGCCGGATTTCCTCTTATATCGTACGACGTACTGCCACACGAGTTAGGCTATTCAGTCCTTGCCATAAAACTGATCCTAAGACAACTAGAAAGACAACATAATAGTTGGTGCACGAACCTATATTACGTGTTTGGATTTGTCGAGCGGGCGAGTAGCCTTCCACCAATGCATTCGTATACTGATAATCCACCAGGTTATTTGCAGGGTGCGGAAGAATCTCGTTCGGTGTGGATGTCTCCTTCGTGCGTGCTAAGGTGTGGAGTCAAATCTGAAGCCTTGGAGCGTTGCGTCCGGACCTGAAGTACATATACAAGACATAATATTGGAGCATCGCATGTACATCATTCCACTATTATAGCCACTTGGCACGCTTTTACTGTTTCAGAGAGAGAGGCTTGAGCGACTTGTAATCTTGGCTATGCGCCGCCTGTAACACATATTCAATATCAATAAAAGAGCTTGTTCTACTTCAACTTGTGTTATTCAATGCTTCCGCTATTGTCGACTAAGTGAACTTGTTACCAAATTGCCTATACGTTTATGACTCCGCTGCACTCGGACAATCTGTGCGACTCTGTGGCTTAGACTCCTTACCACCAGCCAATGAACCCCGGCCTTACACGGACGCGGCTCACGCTCGTACGGCATCACGCCCGGATGGGTCAAAGCGAACGTCTCGCGGGAGCGCTGGCACGGTAATTCTCGCCTAGCGGGGACGGCCGATTAGCCTGTGGGAGATCGGGGCGTGACACCGTGCCCAAGGCAAGTTACCAATTGTCTCCTCCTTGGCCGAACGGTCCCGGTGCCTCGGAGTATATTCCGTTCGAGGAGACGAAACCCTGTGTGCAACAGGTTGTCCGTGACCGATGCAGACACCAAGTAGGTATGACGAGAGGATCGAATATTCTCGCCCTACCAAACGATCCTAGACTCATCCAACCAACTATCCATAACCATTCTCCAACTTATAGCCCAAGGCACCATCTCAAGTCATCCCCATAGGCACTATGCCGCTTCTTGACATAGTGTTCCAATTGGTCAGAACAATCCCGTGGCACAATGCCCCAACAGTGGCACAATGCCCTCACCAATGCAGTTGTCCAGTTTTGAACCACAACTGCAAGCTTTGCATGATAAAGCGCCCAAGTGATACTAGTGCACGGATGAACGCTCGCTCGCCCGCCCGAATTGACTCGATGTTCCAACCAAGATGATCCAATCAAGCTCCAACTGCCTACTCAAGCTCCAACAATCCAACGCGAAAACCAACTCAAGCCATAAATCATATCCAACTCAAACGACGTACACTCTATGCATGCCACAGTGTAGTGATTTTCAAGTTCCAGTCCAAGTGTTCAAGCCTTTACGTGTGTTCCATATTATTAGGCATGAAGGAGTAGAGGAGAAGGGACGGAGCCCACTCACCAAGTCTGATTCCGTTAAGCATCATGTCATGCCGATACGGCCGATCCCTTAAACCCGTGGTCCGATGCAAAGCACGATCTACTCAATTGGTATGACCGTGCGAGCAGACCGTGCTCTCCAAATCATCCGACAGATCGGACTAAGGAAGATGGTATTATCGCTCCAAATTCTGCTATCTCAGTACTGCTCTGAACAAACATCTGATTCCATCGAACTTCGTTTGCGATCTGCACATAAAACCAACTTAAATCAATACTTGTTCCCAAATTCGACAAATTAAAATATAACCAGCTATTGCCTCATTCAATCTGACTCAGCGTAATGCACCGTACGGTTACGGGACGTTACAAAGAGGACCTCGAGTAGTTCAAAGAGTGGAACTCGGTTACTCGAAATCCGAATTTTATGTTGTTGTTAGAACCGAAGACTTCGACGTCGCTGCCAACCTCACTCGCCATCAATTTATGGATATCTTCTTTTGGAGTCAAGAGAAAGAAACACCAAAATTTAGCTCCGGTTAGGACAATAACCCCCTAGGCTTGTAAACCCCCGATTTTTTCAAAAATATTAAACTTGGATTTTTTCACAATTTTCTGAAATTTTCTGGGAATTTCCGGTAATTAAAATGAGGGTTTCAATTATTAAATGATTTTTAATTGTTAATAAATAATATTAAAATATTATGGAAATAATATTTTTGGGTGTAGAATGAAAAACTGGACTTAGGATAATTTTTCTGGAATTTATTGGGCCCCGGACCTATTTTTAAAACACCTAAAAACTATTATATTTAATTAATTATTTATTTTATTCATTTACTTATTTATTTAATCATTTATTTTCCAAAGCCGGCCCAGCCAGCCCAGTCCGGCCCAGACCCAGCCCATCGATCTAACGGGTCGGGTCGGGTCCACCCGCCGCCCGACCCGCTAGCGACCCACCCGGGCGACCGCCTCTCCCCCACGACCCCGTCCCCCGCTCTTCCCGGCGACGGCTCCGGCCACGTCGCCGGAGCCCGCGTCAGCCCCCGTGCCCCGCGCGGCACGACCCCCCCTCGATCCGCCATTTCCGGCGCCACGTCCCCCTCTCCCTCCGCCTACCCGGCTGACCCCCGCGCCCTCTCCTCCTATTTAAACCCCAGACCCCCCTCGCCTCCGGCCATCCCCAGCTCCCCCGCCTGAACCCTAGCTCCGCCGCCGTCGTTCCCCTCCTCACCGCGCCGCCGTGAGCCGCCAGTTCCTCGGCCCTCTCCTCCTCCAACACCCGCCTCCGGCCCCCCCCCTCATCCTTCTTCTCCTCCTCCCTCTTCTCCCCAGACCCCCGAGCCGCAGCCCCAGTCGGCTCCGCCCACCCCCGTCGGCTTCGCCGCCACCAGCCAACGCCCCAGCTCCCCCGGCGAGCCACCCTCGGCCTCCCTCCGCCTCAGCTCCGGTCGGGCCGCCGCCTCCGGCCAAACAGACCCTAACCCTAGCCCTAATTCTTCCTTGTGTCGACACGTGTCGGACACGACACGGACACGAGAAATCCTAATTTCTCGAGATCGGTTCAGGTACGTGTAACTTTCTCCTCGCTGCCCCGTTTTTAATTCCGTAAATTGCGTTGCGAAGCCTGTATGACCCTCTCGGTGCCCGGATAAACCGCTCGGGGCATCGCGTCCTGTGGTGATCGCACACCGCGATCCAAAAACAGAAAAAGCAACGACCCGAAATTGCCAGTTTTGCCCTTGTCTCCAAAAATAGGATCACAAGGACTATATGATACTAGGTGGTGAGGTATACTACCCAACTTAAAATGATTTAACTACTATTTTATTGTCTTAAGGATACCGTAAAAGCTTCTGTTAAGGTCTATGAGAAGGGGTCTTGGTACTTTATTGGGGTATCCTCTTCAATTACATAGGTCATGGTCATCTTACATCTTAGTCATAGTGCTTATAGAACAAGTGTCAATAGTAAGGATAGAAGAGTTAATGGCCGTTTAAGGGGAAAAAAGATCTCGCTTGTATCGAGGTGAGGGTACAAATTACGTGATTTAAAAACTAAGGGTTAATCATCGGTCACAATCTACAAAACAACTTAAACTTATCAAGTTCTAACTACCAAGCATAAAAAAATTTACATTCAAGGCTACAACTATAATCCTAGCAAACTATGAGCCCTTAACAAAGAATAAAATTACTTGGCCTACTATCCGAAGTGTCAGATGGCACGAGTTGAAAGATGAAGAGAAGAAACGTGATTAGTCGTCGCAAAATAGCGAGCGCTATGGTCGCAGGGTAACAATATATAAAATTAAGATAGAGGGCTCTAGATAGCATCATGGTTCTCTAAGGGAAATGGGGTGTTAGTTGCTATGTTTGAGGTATGATTAGGAAAATGTTCTATACATTGCTCTTGGCTTTCTAAGGTACTGCCTGCTCATCTCAAGACAAGAACCTAAATTTAGTTCTCCAATACTTATCTAACTGCGAAGGTTAGGTTTAGTCCTAATATTCAATTTTGGTTTTCTATTGGTTCCTCAATACTAGGGTCAACCATTATGGTAAAACTTCTAACTATCTCTAGTAGTGTCTATACTACTCTCAAGTCTTCTTAATACATCAAGGGGTAATGGTATACCAATCTAAAGATAAGGAATTATAGGGTTCACTAGATATTCTAAACTTAGTGGTGTGTCTATATTCTTGTTGTATTCTTAATAGGTGTGCTACCCTAATTATCATCCTAATAACAAGGGTTCCTATATTCTAGCAGAAGGCTATACTCAAAGAACTATTAAGGAAGTACAGGAATCAAGCAGGATACAATTATTCAGATAGAACAGATTAGAAGAAAGATGAGTCGTAGTCAAATGTGGATGAGATCCTATACTCTATTCCTATTTGCAGGCTTGCTCGGTACAGTAACGTAACCGAGACAATATGCTCTTGACCTGCATGGGCCACCACAAAAACATGTCATGCCCCAGTCCCAAAAATACGTAGGACTAGGACACGTAAGCATGCCAGCCGCATGGATATGGCAACTCCAATATATAGAAACCAAATCCACACGTAGGCTGTAATATGAATATCAAGTCCACAAGTGGTATAAAATGTATCACAAGTCACAGGGTATAATCTAAATCTTATCCACGAAAATCAGATATAAATAATAACCAGCATCTATATAACTAGATCTCAACATAAATATCTAAGGATGATAGTTGGATGGAAACAAATCCACTACCAACTCGAATGGAAAAGTACAACACAACAAATACAATATAGGAATACCAGCTAACGACCATGGGCTTGAAGAGAAGACATCCTCGCAACACAAGTAATCATCCAAATCTGCGCTCCTGTAATTACTCAAGAACAGATACACCTGGCAGAGGACCAGGTCCTCAGAGGGACGTAACAAGATACAGAAAATACGAGCCAATTTGAATACAGTAAACATGCATATTATTTGAAAATAAATAAGTACGTTGTACAAGACCATCTATATAAATGCAAATGAGGACAACTTTTCGACGTATGGGCAAGGGTAGGCTACTCGATCTACCTCACAACTCACACACACGTCAATGGACATCAGAAATTGACATACCGCGGGGGTAGCGACCAGCGCGACACACGCTCGTAGTGTGAACTATATACTACGGTTTACCAGAATGGTTAAAATCCTATACGCCTAATGATTGTCCTCTCATGATACTAAGTGTCAAATGTGTGTCAACATATCTAATATATAGTAATGACTGAAAGGAACTACACATGCAATAAATAACAGAGATACAATAAATATACAGAAATATACTAAGCATGCAAAATACTGTAAGTAATTTGGCAAGGTATCTTGCCTGGGGTCCTGCTGCTGGTATGAATCAGAGTCCAAGTCACAGTCCAAATAGCCTATGTATTACAAATTTATCACGTCAAAAGATAATTTATTTTATTTTATTTTATTCTGGAATAATTACTCTAAAATCCTATTTTAATCTTATTATTCTGATTTTTATGTTAATTCCTAAATTTTGTCCAAAAAAATTGAATTTTATCAACTCGAGACTCATGGCACGCAAATCGAGGCGATCTGTTGACCGAAAAGTCAACCAACACAAACTCAACTTTCATGCATGATTTCCTGTAGATTTCAGCGTCAAAAATATGCTGGAATTTACGGGTCGTCCGAATTCAAATTCGTTTGGGAATTATGGCACATACAAATTTTGTATTGTGCACCGATGGTTAAATTCTAACCTAAAAGTTCTACAGAATTAACAGTATATAAATACTTTGAATTAAATTCTGGGAAAAATATATGTCAATGATCTCGACATTAGCTTTCCAAAACTTTAAACGGTTCATGATTCTGATTCCTGGTTCTCCCGGAATCGCAAAAATATTAAAATATGTCTATTTTCGGACATGCTGTGCTCTACGAATTTTCTAGAATTTAATACTCATAATTTCATAAAATAAATTATATAATAAGAAAGCTAACCTCAATATCTTTCTAACACAAGAAATTAGGCCTCGTTATGCGCAATGGCTTGTGGAAGATGAAGGAACCCTAGATGACAATTCTACAAAATCTCTCTCTAAAAAAATAATGGGATAATTAGGGTTATTATATTATATATATATAGGGATTGAGCGGCTGAATGAAAGTTGATAGGAGGGTGACACATGTCATGATTTGATTGGATGGTTTTGGTTATATTATTTGATTTTGATTTGTCTTTATAAAAACATTATTTAAGTCATTTTAAATCTAAATAACTCAAAATAAATATTAAAAATAATCATAAAAATCTGGAAAAATTACAAAAAATATATTTTGAATTTAAAAACTCTAGAAAAATATTTAGGATAATTTTATATTCATTGATTTCCTATTATAATTAGGAGAAGCTCTAAACATTAGTTTTATCCATTTAACTAAAAATAAATACTAAAATTATTCCAAAAATTCTGAAATAATTCCATAAAATATATAATAATATTATAAACCCTAGAAAATAATGTGGGTCCATTCTATATTCCTGGGATTGCACAATAAATTCTACAATTCCTAAAAATTAGTTATTAGCCTAATTACTCCCAATAAATCCTAAAAATACTCAGAAAATTCTCAGAAAATTCTAGAAAATATATTTTATTATTTAGAACCTAAAATAAAAGTTTGGGATATTTTTAATTAAGTTTGAATATAAAATAAATTCTTCAAAGTTCTAGAAAATTAGTGTTACTAGTTTTTAATTAACTAAAAATTATGGAAAAATCTCAATAATCTAAAATAGCCTAAAAATAATTCTAAATAAATATTTATATAAGTAAATATACTAAAAAAATTTATTTTCTAATTAACAAAGAGAATACTCTAAATAAATTCAACATCTATAATAAATATAATAATATAAAATATACACAAAATACCTATTTTGGGTGAGGGAGTTTACACGTTTCTAGCTATTTGATATCTCCTAAGCATGATGGTAATGTTTATTTCAGCATCTGGACACATTTCTGGAAAATTTCCCGAGGATAAAACTGTAATTGGATCCAAACATCAGGCAAGTACCTGCACTTCAAGTTTAAATCTTTATATTGTGATAATTAATTCCTTGCTCTACTAGTACCATTGATGATTACACTTAGTATTAGATTTTGGACTTTCATGTCTTGTTTTTCGTGTCGGGTGGGAGAATACTAGGAGGCATGTAGTTTACCCTTCCCCCTGTCGTGACTAATAGCTGTTGGTACACGACTGTACCATCAGCCGGATCTTGATTATTTCTGTCTAATAGCCGTCTATGACGGCCGGATTAGCCTTATAACCCCCTACATGCCAACTATGTATTCTAAATACACACTTACACACACATAGTTTCTTGTCGTGTTGCAGTTCCTGTTATCTTATTGTAGTTCCATTTTTCTGTCTCATTATATTTTCTGTTTACTCATATTCCTGATTTACAGCAATTAACCCTTAGTTATTGTTACTTCTTATTTATGCATATCCTCCACATGATACTTGTCAGTTCTTTTCTACTTGTCATAAATATTTAGTTTAATCTTGTTGTGCATTTGGTACGTTGCTCCTTTCCTGACTGGATCCGTTGATTTAGGAGATGATGAGGATTATGCCCCCACCTTTTATGGCCCATATGACGTAGCAGATGATACCATTGAGGAGCCGGTTCCTACTCAGGAGACTACCTTTGAGGAGTAGTCAACCAGTTAGCTAGTATTTCCTTTCAGCATAGTAATCGGGTTTGTCCCCGATTTATCTTCTGGTTCTGTAATAAACTATGAATTTGGATGACACATTTTGTCTTATGAAATCTTAGCATTCCTATTTTCTGTTATTATCCTTGCCTATTTATTTACTGTGGATGAGCTAGAGATTACCTGTGAAGATGACCTAGACAGCGTACTACCGCCGACACTGCGGCGTAGGCTGGACGTACTCACGAACTCGTGCCCGAATATCCGGGTGCGGGTCGTGACACATTTTTATGGTGGCCCATGCAGGTCCTAGTACCCTTAAATAGTATAATATCCTAGGACAGAGTATGAAATAAGATTGAGGATTTTAGGAAAAGCTCATTCACAGAATAGGATCTTTTACTTCAAAATCTTGATATCATTCCTAGTAAAATTTCCTATCGCCCTTGATTTCCAAGTAACCAATTCTAAATCTTCCTATCCCTTCATCTTTCAGAATGGTTCAGACAAGGAATACTGTAGGAGGCACATCCGAACCCGCCGAGCAGACTGTGCCTGAAACTCTTGCGCTTCCTCCGCCTCCAACTACTCCGACAGTTACTATGGATGGGGCACAGCTACTCGGAGTGTTCCAGGGACTCATAGAATCCTAGAAGGAACAGACTGCCCTGCTACGAACTAGCCTTTCGGACGCTCTTCGCTCCCAGGAGTCACCCCAAAAGAGGCCAGGAAGTGCCAAGGACTTCAAGAACCTTAAACCCCTGGAATTCTATGGAATTGAAGGTATTCTCTATGCCGATGAATGGATAGAGAATGTGGAGCGACTCCTGAAGACTGCTCGGGTCCCTGATGATCTTAAAGTGGAATCTGCAAGCCTGCAACTGTTCGACATAGCTCGGACTTGGTTTAGAGATGAACCTCAACTATCTGCTCCTGATATCACTTGGAAGGATTTTAAGAGGCTGTTCAAGGAGAAATTCTATCCCGAAGTGGCTCGGGAAGCTCTCGAAAGTCAATTCGAGAGGCTGGAACAGGGTAACCTTTCTGTTGATGAGTACACTGCTGAATTTAGCAGACTGAGCTATTTTGCAGAATATATGTTTCGTACCCCTGAGGATAGAGCTCGTCGATTCAAGAAGGGGTTGTCTCCTGATATCCGCCTTGCTGTCACCACTAGCCGAGCTCGTACATACGAAGAAATCTTGAGCGTGGCACAAGGCGTCGAAAGAGACATGGGACATAGACTAAAGCGGGAAAGAGATACTGGAAGTATGGGACCCCACAAACGCCCATTCCAACCACAGCAGAGGGCCCCGCAACAAACCCAGCGTCCTCTCCCTCGAGCCACAACACCCCAACCCCAAACTCAAGGACAGAACCAACAAGCCTCCCCTTGTAACTTCTGTCATAAACCAGGTCACACTTGGCAAGTTTGAAGAAAGAGGCTAGGTGCATGTCTATTTTGTGGCTCAGCAGCACATCAAATGAGGGACTGTCCTGCTGCTCAAGGACGCACAGCTGCACCAAAAGTTCCAGTTCAGGCCAGGCCCCCAGCAGCGCAGCAGAGAGGACCCCCACTTCCAACTCAACAATAACGCTTTGCTCAGCACCAGCATCAGCAACAGAGGGGTGCACCTCAACAAGGCCGTGCTTTTGCAATGACTCTAGAGGAAGCTGAAGCCACAGCAGATGTGATAACAGGTTCTGTACTTATAAATTCAATACCAGCCATTACTTTATTTGATTCTGGAGCTTCGCATTCATTCATGTCAGTAGATTTCCTTATGAAGCATAACTTAGTCACTGAACCTCTTAGGAATTGTTATAAGATCATTACCGGTGGAGGAATTATCCCGGTTAGTGATGCATGTAACAATTGTCCTATTACACTATGTGGGAGAGAATTATATGCTAGGCTACTCGTAATGCCAGTTCCCAGTTTCGACATTATTCTGGGTATGGATTGGTTGAGTCAACATCATGCCACTATAGATTGTCACAGAGGTAGTGTAATCTTCAGGCCCCCCGACAAGCCAGAATTTGAATTCACTAGAGGTTCTAGAGAATTGGGTAGTAACAAAATTTACGGAGCCCTAGTACCAGAAGAATTGCCACTACCTATCATTTCTGAATATCTTGATGTCTTCCCTGAGGATCTCCCAGGATTACCCCCAGACCGAGAAGTTGAATTCTCTATTGACTTAGTGCCAGGAGCAGCGCCAGTATCTCAAAATCCATACAGAATCAACAAGAAAGAGATAATAGAACTAAATGAGCAGATAAAAGAGTTAGAAGACAAATGCTTCATTAGGTCTAGTATCTCACCCTGGGGAGCCCCAGTATTATTTGTGCCAAAGAAGGATGGAACATCCCGAATATGTATTGATTATAGGGCCTTGAATGCTTTAACATTCAAGAATAAGTATCCCCTACCAAGGATAGATGACTTATTTGATCAATTAAGTGGAGCTCGGGTATTTTCAAAGATTGACTTGAGGTCTGGTTACCATCAAGTAAGAGTGAGGAAGGAAGACATCCCCAAAACTGCTTTCAATACCCGGAACGGACACTACGAATTCTTAGTGATGCCGTTCGGGTTGACTAATGCTCCAGCAGTATTTATGAATTTAATGAACAGAGTCTTCCAACAATATCTAGACAAATTTGTAGTGGTCTTTATTGATGATATTTTGATCTATTCCAAGACTCCCGAAGAACATGAAGAATACTTGAAGCTAGCATTGGAGACTTTAAGGAAGGAAAAACTTTATGGAAAATCATCTAAATGTGCATTCTTCCTATACAAAGTAGAATTCTTGGGACATGTTATAACTGGAGATGGAATAGCAGTAGATCCTAAAAGATAGCAGCAGTAGAATCATGACCCACTCCAGACTCTGTAGCAGAAATTAGAAGTTTCCTGGGACTAGCTGGCTATTATCGCAAGTTTGTGAAGGACTTTGCTAGAATTGCTGAACCAATGACAAAATTAACAAGGAAGGATGCAGAATTCACATGGACTGATGAATGTCAACATGCTTTTGAAGAATTGAAGAAAAGGCTGACTACTGCCCTTATTCTGACCTTACCATCTGGAACCGGAGGATTCGCTATATATAGTGATGCCTCTGGAAAAGGTCTAGGTTGTGTATTGGAACAGAACAAAAAGGTAATAGCATATGCTTCTAGACAGCTTCGACCTCATGAAAAGAACTATCCAACTCATGATTTAGAATTGGCAGCTGTTATCTTTGCTCTTAAGCTATGGAAGCATTATCTTTATGGAGAAAGGGTGGAAATCTTTACAGATCATAAAAGTCTAAAATATATCTTTACTCAAAAAGAGCTGAACATGAGGCAAAGAAGGTGGCTGGAGTTAATGAAAGATTTTGACATCACCCTTCAATATCATCCTGGGAAGGCCAACGTAGTAGCTGATGCTCTAAGCAGATATCCTATGGCAATGTACTTGACGATGGACCGACACTTGCTCGAGGACTTGGAAAGTTTGAGTATTGAGGTAATTATTCCAGGAAGAGAAGGTCAAATGATGAACTTGCAGATCCAATCTACCTTAATGGATAAGATTAAGGAGACTCAGTTTCAAGACGAAGGCCTACGAAGCATTCGAGGTCAAGTGCAAGCTGGATTATTGGAGGAATTCAAAATTCATGAAGATGGATCACTAAGACATGGAGATAGATTATGTGTACCTCAAGGGGATATAAGGGAAGAAATTATGCAAGAGGCACACAGATCATAATACTCCATACATCCAGGAGCCAACAAAATGTACAAAGACCTAAGGACGTATGTTTGGTGGTATGGCATGAAAAGAGAAGTGGCCAGGTTCGTATCTCGTTGCTTAGTGTGCCAACAAGTCAAGGCTGAAAGACAAAGACCTGGGGGATTGCTTCAACCACTACCCATTCCGGAGTGGAAGTGGGAACACATCACTATGGATTTTGTTTCTGGACTTCCAAGGACACCTAGTGGAAAGGATGCAATTTGGGTGATAGTAGATAGACTGACCAAATCTGCTCATTTTCTACCCTTCAAAGTAGGGCTACCTACGGAGAAGTTGGCAGATTTATACATCCGACATATTGTTAAATTGCATGGAGTTCCAGTAAGTATTGTCTCCGACCAAGATTCAAGATTTACCTCTCACTTCTGGAAGAGCTTACAAGCTAGCTTGGGGACTCAACTCAAATTCAGCACAGCTTATCATCCCCAAACCGATGGACAATCTGAACGTACAATTCAGACACTTGAAGATATGCTCCGTATATGTGTTCTGGATTTTGGAGGATCGTGGGAAGACTATCTACATCTTGTGGAGTTCTCTTATAATAACAGTTACCAAGCAAGTATTGAAATGACTCCATTTGAAGCTTTATATGGACGAAGATGTCGTACCCCGCTATCATGGGACGATGTAGGAGAAAGAGTTTTACTGGGACCTGAGATGGTGATCGATTCAACCGAGAAGGTGAAACAAATAAGGGAAAGACTTCGGGTGGCTCAAGACAGACAACGACATTGGGCAAATAACCACCGAAGACCATTGGAATTTGAGGTAATTAATTTATGAAATTTAAGTTAATTTAACACTATGATTATGGAACTAAAACTTGATTATGACTTATTAAAGGTTGGAGAATTAGTATTCTTGAAGATCTCTCCGACACGTGGCACTATTAGGTTCGGAAGATGCGGAAAAATCAGCCCAAGATTTATTGGACCATTTGGCATACATGAGAGAATCGAAGAAGTGGCATACCGTCTGGCATTGCCACCCTCTCTGGATGGGGTCCATAACGTCTTTCACGTGTCGCAGCTGAGAAAATACGTGTCAGATCCCAGTCATATTTTGGATCATTCAGAGCTCGAAGTGGGCCCAAGCTTGACTTACCAAGAGCAACCTGTGGGGATCCTGGACCGAACGGAGAAAGTCCTAAGGAATCAAGTTATCCCCCTTGTTCGTATAGCTTGGAAGCATCATTCTCCCGGCGAATCCACCAGGGAGCGAGATGACGAGATTAGAGAGCGCTACCCCTATCTTTTTGAACCCTGAGGTATATTTTAACTATCGATCTTCCCTTTCGTGCCATTGTTATTTTAAATTTCGAGAACAAAATTTTTATAAGTTGGGTAGATTGTAAACCCCCGATTTTTTCAAAAATATTAAACTTAGATTTTTTCACAATTTTCTGGAATTTTCTGGGAATTTCCGGTAATTAAAATCAGGGTTTCAATTATTAAATGATTTTTAATTGTTAATAAATAATATTAAAATATTATGAAAATAATATTTTTGGGTGTAGAATGAAAAACTGGACTTAGGGTAATTTTTCTGGAATTTATTGGGCCCCGGACCTATTTTTAAAACACCTAAAAACTATTATATTTGATTAATTAATTATTTTATTCATTTACTTATTTATTTAATCATTTATTTTCCAAACCCGGCCCAGCCAGCCCAGTCCGGCCCAGACCCAGCCCATCGATCTAACGGGTCGGGTCGGGTCCACCCGCCGCCCGACCCTCTAGCGACCCGCCCGGGCGACCGCCTCTCCCCCACGACCCCGTCCCCCGCTCTTTCCGGCGACGGCTCCGGCCACGTCGCCGGAGCCCGCATCAGCCCCCGCGCCCCGCGCGGCACGACCCCCCCTCGATCCGCCATTTTCGGCGCCACGTCCCCCTCTCCCTCCGCCTACCCGGCTGACCCCCGCGCCCTCTCCTCCTATTTAAACCCCAGACCCCCCTCGCCTCCGGCCATCCCCAGCTCCCCCGCCTGAACCCTAGCTCCGCCGCCGCCGTTCCCCTCCTCGCCGCGCCGCCGTGAGCCGCCAGTTCCTCGGCCCTCTCCTCCTCCAACACCCGCCTCCGCCCCCCCCCCCCCCCTCATCCTTCTTCTCCTCCTCCCTCTTCTCCCCGGACCCCCGAGCCGCAGCCCCGGTCGGCTCCGCCTACCCCCGTCGTCTCCGCCGTCACCAGCCAACAACCCAGCTCCCCCGGCGAGCCGCCCTCGGCCTCCCTCCGCCTCAGCTCCGGTCGGGCCGCCGCCTCCGGCCAAACAGACCCTTACCCTAGCCCTAATTCTTCCCTGTGTCGGACACGACACGGACACGAGAAATCCTAATTTTTCGAGCCCGGTTCAGGTACGTGTAACTTTCTCCTCGCTGCCCCCGTTTTTAATTCCGTAAATTGCGTTGCGAAGCATGTATGACCCTCTCGGTGCCCGGACAAACCGCTCGGGGTATCGCGTCCTGTGGTGATCGCACACCGCGATCCAAAAACAGAAAAAGCAACGACCCGAAATTGCCAGTTTTGCCCTTGTCTCCAAATTGGACTCAAGGACAGGCGTTTCTAGCTATTTGATATCTCCTAAGCATGATGGTAATGTTTATTTCAGCATCTGGACACATTTCTGGAAAATTTCCCGAGGATAAAACTGTAATTGGATCCAAATATCAGGCAAGTACCTGCACTTCAAGTTTAAATCTTTATATTGTGATAATTAATTCCTTGCTCTACTAGTACCATTGATGATTACACTTAGTGTTAGATTTTGGACTTTCATGTCTTGCTTTTCGTGTCGGGTGGGAGAATACTAGGAGGCATGTAGATTATCCTTCCCGCTGTCGTGACTAATAGCTGTTGGTACACGACTGTACCATCAGCCGGATCTTGATTATTCCTGTCTAATAGCCGTCTATGACGGCCGGATTAGCCTTATAACCCCCTACATGCCAACTATGTATTCTAAATACACACTTACACACACATAGTTTCTTGTTGTGTTGCAGTTCCTGTTATCTTGTTGTAGTTCCATTTTCCTGTCTCATTATATTTTCTGTTTACTCATATTCCTGATTTACAGCAATTAACCCTTAGTTATTGTTACTTCTTATTTATGCATATCCTCCACATGATACTTGTCAGTTCTTTTCTACTTGTCATAAATATTTAGTTTAATCTTGTTGTGCATTTGGTACTTTGCTCCTTTCCTGACTGGATCCGTTGATTTAGGCGATGATGAGGATTATGCCCCCACCTTTTATGGCCCATATGACGTAGCAAATGATACCATTGAGGAGTCGGTTCCTACTCAGGAGACTACCTTTGAGGAGTAGTCAACCAGTTAGCTAGTATTTTCTTTCAGCATAGTAATCGGGTTTGTCCCCGATTTATCTTCTGGTTCTGTAATAAACTATGAATTTGGATGTCATATTTTGTCTTATGAAATCTTAGCATTCCTATTTCCTGTTATTATCCTTGCCTATTTATTTACTGTGGATGAGCTAGAGATTACCTGTGAAGATGACCTAGACAGCGTACTACCGCCGACACTGCGGCGTAGGCTGGACGTACTCACAAACTCGTGCCCGAATATCCGGATGCGGGTCGTGACAAGGCTGGCCCTGGATTTTTTTTTATAACAAAATAACTTTCAAGAGAAAAACTATTGGCCCTGGATCGACGCCACAGACAATATGCCACCACAAAAACTATGTCACGTCCCAGTTCTAAATCGCACGGCACTAACATGTGTCTTGGCCAGCTGGTACATACTCAAGGGCTAACCCATTCTAAGGAACCTCTCAAGCATGCACTTACTGTTGGCTGTGTATTCACTTGTGAGCAAAAGCTCAACTTCCTCCATTTTACTTTAGTCCCATATCGGTTGGACCCCTTTCCCCTTGTTTGTATATATTAGATCTTCTCCATTGCTCTCTTAAGATGTTGTGTGGGGAACCCCTTGGGCCACACGCATGCACCGCCGCCGCCCGGCCCAGCTCGGTTCGGTTCGGCGCGCGTAACGGGTGTGGGTACGTGCTCACACCTGCAGACGCCAAATGTTGATCCAATTTACTCTTCGGGCTGGGATCCAAAATATCTTTTTGCTCCTCCTTGTTTTGAATCAGTTTTAAACTCTTTGGAGATTTGAACGTTGGACATTTATTGCTCCATATGTCCAGTTTCATTTGGCACATGTAACAGCTCATATGACAGCATTTTTCTCCATGTTTTTCTTATGTTATTGCTCTTTAATGCCAGTTATGAGCTATTTAATTTCTTGTCCGTTGGTTGTGTCTAGGGACTACCTATATATTGTGGTCTTCTCCTCCTTTATTTTTTACAGATTTGTTCCTCTACGTGAAACCTCTTTCTTTGCTTCTTCTCTCTAACAATATTCTCTCCTCTAAATCCTTGCTCTGGGCAGAGCTAAGTTCGGTCTCTCTCTCCGAGTTATGTACGACGAAGAGAAGCCGGTAGTCAAGGATTTTTACCACTAGGAGCTTCCGAGAAACGTCTACACATAGACCTCGGATTAACTCTTAGGGCAATACTTCGTGCACGACTTCCCCGGAGGCCGGTAACATTAACTATTTTAATTTTAATTTTTTACAGATTTCTAAATGAGAAAAGGTATTTTTATCTATCAATCTAAGAGTCAATCTGATTTCATGTTAGGTAAAATAATAGTAAATCGTGCAATAATACAAGTGTAAGCTACATTGCGTTACTGCAACAAAAATAATTTTTGCTTGTGATCAACTTCATTATTTAGAATTTGCTTAATCTTCTGAAAACAAATTAAATCATTTGTTAAATATCTGCTGTAGCAATAGAAATATGCTTGTTTGCTACTAAGTTGTTCATAGTTGTTTAAGTCACTATAGCAATTTTGTTTCTAGCAAATAATTAAATAAGTTTAGTAGTTTTTCAATTCAATAAGGTTCTATAAAAACTTTTATCAAATTTTAATTTCAATTGTAATTGAACAATTTCTTACATATGAAATTGTTTATATACCATATCTTGTGAAAATAGTGTTTTGGCATATTTCTATTGCAACTTAGAACAATAGAAACTATTTTCTAGAAGTAAATAAATAATTAAAGTGAAACTGCAAATCCCTTTGAGTCTGAATTCTAAAAGTAGAGATAAATTTAGGAATAAGCCGAAAGGGTCATTCTTTTAACAAGGTGTAAATAGCCCTAAGCGAAACGGTACTTAAGTGTCTTTGGACCACCGCTAGCTGGGAACCGGCCCCTACAGCTAACCCAAGTTAATCAACACTTGATAGACTAAAGATTTTATATGGTTGATTAGAAAAATTACTCAAACTATTCTTCTAGAACACTAGACTTTGTTATTGAGTAAAATACATATTTTTCGGTTTCTGACTATTCACATTAGCAACCATGACTGGCAAGGATGAGACTTTTACTGCTAAACCTGCTAAGTTCAACATAATCTACTTTAAGAGATGGCAGAGTCAAATAAAGTTTTGGCTCACAACTTTAGGGCCGATCTCAGCCATTGATGGTTCAACACCCATCACAAATGATTCTGATAACACCGAGTCTGACGTAGGAGTGTCCAAACCCACCAGCTTCTCAAAATCCAAAACTCCTAAGGAAATAGACTACTATTGCTTCCATAGAATTCTAAGCGCTTTGTCTGAATCATCATATGACATATTCTTTGAATATAAGAGTGCTAAAGAACTTTGGAAAGCTTTGGAAGATGAATATAGTTGTGATGATGCTGGAATTGAAAGATTCAATTCCTCCTCATTCAACAGATACTTTACGGTAGATAATAAACCTATGAATGACCAAATACATGAATTTCAAGAATATCTTAGGCATATTCAAGCCAACGGTACTTTTTTTCTACTGAGTATAAAATAGCCTGTTTTGTAGACAAGCGCCCTCATTCTTGGTTTGATGTTAAGAAAGACCTTTTTCATACTCAAGGTGACCTTACCTTTTGCTCAAGTCCTAAAGAAAATTAGAACAGAAGAACAAAATAGGCTAAGGTCTAACTATAAGTCTGAGTCTAAAGCTAAGGTAAACCTAGTAGAATCCCAAGGCAACCCAAAGCCACCTCATCATCACAAACCCAAAAGGATCATCTTCAAGAAGAAGCATAACCTTTAGTCTTACCACCAAAACCACCATCACCATAAACTTAGAAACTTCGGTCAGACTCAGGATCAGAAGAGATTTTATTTTGTGTGTGGTAAAATAAACCATATGGCCACCAACTGTTTCCATAGGAAGAAGGAAGTTGTCCAGACTTCTTACAAAGGAAAACGTCCAACCTAACCAGAAGCATACATGCTTCTCAATGGCTCTTCTAGTTCCTTCAGGTCTGTAAGTTATCAATCTTTAGTCAACATTTTCTACCATTCTGACGATTGGTGGTTGAATTCTGAAGCTAATATTCATGTTACTTTTGATCGCACCAATTTTTCAAACTATCAGGAATCATGTGGAGGAGGTGCAACTCTAGGAGATGGCTCTGCGACACAAATTATAGGAAGAGGAAGAATAGATCTAAAGATGACATTAGGAAAAACTCTGACTCTTCATGATTGTTGCATGTGCCGTCTATCAAAAGAAATTTAGTTAGTGCGTCTCTTCTTGTAGCTTCGGGGTACAAGATTGTTATGGAGGCAATTAAAGTAGTATTTTCTAAGAATGACTCTTTTATTAGAAAAAAGATTTATAAGAGATGGTCTTTTCATTTTGAGTACCGTGAATAAAATTTTAGATCCTTCTTTTGTTGTTTTCAATGTAGAATCTTCAAATGTGTGTACAGTAGATTAGGTCATGTGAATCTAGGTTCCCTAAAAAGGATAATGAACTTAGATCTTATTCCTAAGACTCCAATAGATGATAAACACAAGTGTGAGATTTGTGTTCCAGCCAAACACATTAGGCTACCTTTCAAATCAGTAGAAAGAAACTCTAACCTTCTAGAGCTAGTTCATAGTGATGTGTGTGACTCAAATAGGGTTTTGACCCGAGGCGGTAGGAAATACTTTATTACCTTTATAGATGATCATTCAAATTATTGTTATACCTATCTTCTCAAAACCAAAGATGAAGTTCTAGACAAATTTAAGGTCTATAAATCTGAAGCTGAGAACCAATTAGAGAGAAAGATTAAGGTTCTTAAATCAGATCATGGTGGAGAGTATACATCAAATGATAAGACCAATTTCTGTGAAGAACACGGAATAATCCATGAGGTAACTGCTCCATATTCACCACAGTCCAACGGAGTTGCTGAAAGAAAGAATCGTACTCTGTTAGACATGGTGAATGCCATGCTCCTCAGCTTAGGTGCTCCTGATAATTTATGGAAGAAGCACTATTATCTGCATATTACATCCTTAATAGAATTCCTAGTAAGTCTAATGATAAGTCTCCCTATAAATTATGGAAAGGTAGAGCTCCTAAGATCCATTATCTCAAAGTTTGGGGATGTCTGGATAAAGTAGGAATTCCTGAACCTAAAAAGAGGAAGATTGGACCTAAGACTGTAGATGTTGTATTCATAAGATATACCCTAGACAGCAATTTCAATAGATTTCTTGTTACTCACTCAGAAGTAAATAAAATCTCTAATAATACTATTATAGAAGCAAGAGATGCAGTTTACTTTGAGAATATATATCCCTTCAAAGATAGAATTTCTTCCTCCCCCCTCCTACTCTTCTCTTGCTTCGTCCACTAGCTCTCATGTTCAAATATCTAGTTCGCAAACCGAACAATATATAGAACCTAGAAGGAGTAAAAGAGAAAGAATTAAAAAGAACTTCGGAGAATGTTTCTTCACCTTTTTGATAGAGGGTGATCCCTCAACTTATGAAGAAGCAATATCTTTTCGTGATGTCCCTTTCTGGAAAGAAGTCATTAACAGTGAGTATAACTCCATCATGGAGAACAATACTTGGTTTCTAGCAGACCTACCTTTAGGTAGTAAACACATAGGTTGTAAGTGGATATTCAAAAAAATCTTAGAGCCGATGGTACTATAGAGAAATACAAGGCTAGATTAGTAGCCAAAGAATTTATCCAGAAAAAATGATTAGATTATTTTGGTACCTACTCACCTGTAGCTAGGATAACCTCTATCAGAATCCTTTTAGCCTTAGCATCCATTCATAATATGTTAATCCATCAAATGGATGTAAAGACAACATTTCTAAATAGGGACCTAGAGGAAGAAATATACATGGAGCAACCTGAAGGTTTTATTGCTAAAGGCCAAGAAAAGAAAGTTTACAGATTAGTTAAATCTCTTTATGGCTTAAAGCAAGCTCCCAAGAAATGGCACAACAAATTTGACATAGTCATCTCATAATATGGTTTCGTGCCAAATGGGTATGAAAAATGTATATACTCCAAAATTATAGATGAAAGTTTTGTCATCTTATAGATGACATCCTTATTCTTGGATCATCACTGGAATTGATAATTAATACCAATGACTATTTATCCAGCTAGTTTTATATGAAAGATCTAGGTGAAGCCAACTTGATTCTAGGCATACAACTGTCCAAATACAAGGAGGATTATACTCTATCCTTATCACACTCTATCGAGAAAATGCTAAAAAAAATTGAGCATTTTGATAAGAAACCTGACCTAACTCCTTATGACAGTAGTGTTGTCCTCAAGAAGAATGAGGGTTCTCCTATGGAACAACACAGAAATTCACAGATGATAGGTTCTCTCATGTATATATTAAAATAGGACCAGACCTTATATTGTATTTGCTATTGGGAGACTAAGTAGATATACTAGTAACCCAAATCAGTTATATTGGACAACATTAGAAAGAGTATTTAGATATCTTAGGGGTACTCTAGATTATATGATGCATTATACTAGACACCATAATATTATAGAAGGTTATTCAGATACAAATTGGGTAACTGACTCACATGATATAAAATTCACTACCGGATATGTTTTCACTCTAGGTGGAGCTATAATCTCCTGGGGCTCATGTAAATAAACTATCATAGCTAGGAGTACAATGGACTCTGAAATGATAGCATTAAATACTACTTGTACAGAAGCCGAATGGCTAAGAAATCTTATTATGCATATACCTATTTCTCTTAGTCCAGTTCCATCAATTTTTATAAACTGTGATAATAAATCTGTTATAGAATTACTAAAGCGTGATTCTACGAATGCTAAGATGAACAGGCACCTGCAGCTGCAATTCAAGTCAATAAAAGGCCTACTAAGCAAATATGTGGTTCTTGACTATATAAAGTCAAAAAAATCTTGCAGACCACTTGACGAAGAGTCTGTCTAGGACTTTCATCCTAAAATCATTGAGGGGGATGGGATTAAGCCCATAAGTAAAGTCACCAACAGTGGCAACCCAGCTGATTCTGACTGGAGATCCCAAGATGCTGGTTCAATGGGTAGGAACAAGCTGGACTTAGGTGACTTTTATGGAATACTGACTCGAGATTAAAATCTCATTACAATAAAGCATAAGTGGTTGTACATACGTACAATGATTTCCCATCCCTATGGTGATAATTTTCTTGAGTGATATGGTTAGGATGAGTTTGAAAACTCTTAATAGGTCCAAGCTGATATGCGGGATTGACACATATCACCAACCCTTAAGGACTTACCTATATGAGAGGTTGTAAAGGTCGCGACTATGGGACATGGCGATCCCAAACAACTCTCATGAATTTGGAATAAGTGCGTATGGCCAACCAAAAGTGCCACCCGTTAGACCCAGAACCTCTAGCGTACTATGTGTGCTATTTTCTGAATCTGGTACAAGAAGTCTGATTCAAGGCATAGTCCATCAAGCACTTCTTCAGACAAATACAATAGTTACTAAGTGAGATTCAAGACTGTTGTCCATCTCATCTATGCATAGTATATACCTGCCCAAAATTTCTTTACCTTTAATTTTTTTGTCACTTCTATTTCGGAACTTGACCTTTTGGGAGGGGGGTTGTTGGTTGTGTATTCACTTGTGAGCAAAAGCTCAACTTCCTCCATTTTACTTTAGTCCCACTTCTTCATTCAAGTCTATGCATAGGATTATACTCTTCCCCCTTGTTTGTATATATTAGTTCTTCTTCATTACTCTCTTAAGATATTGTGCGAGGAACCCTTGGGCCACACGCGCGCGCCGCTGCCGCCTCCCGGGCCGGCTCTGTTTGGTTCGTCGCGTATAACGGGTGCGGGTACGTGCCCACACCTGCGGATGCCGAATGTCGATCCAATTTACTCTTAAGGTTCGGGCTGTGATCCAAAATATCTTTTTGCTCCTCCTGGTTTTGAACCAGTTTTAAACTCTTTGGAGATTTGAACGTTGGGCATTTATTGCTCCATATGTCCAGGTTTATTTGGCACATGTAATAGCTCATATGACTGTATTTTTCTCCACATTTTTCTTATGTTATTGCTCTTTAATGGCCAGTTATGAGCCATTTAATTTTTTGTCTGTTGGTTGTGTCTAGGGACTGCCTTTATATTGCGGTCTCCTCCTCCTTCATTTTTTATAGATTTGTTCCTCTACGTGAAACCTCTTTCTCTGCTTCTTGTATCCAACAACATTCTCACCTCTAAATCCTTGCTCTGGGCAGAGCTAAGTTCGGTCTCTTTCTTCGAGTTGTGTGCGACGAAGAGAAGCCATTAGTCAGGGATCTTTACCACTAGGAGCTTCCGAGAAACGTCTGCACATCGACCTCGGAATAACTCTTAGGGCAGTGCTTTGTGCACGACTTTCCCAGAGGCCGGTAATATTAAATATTTTAATTTTTATTATTTACAGATTTCCAAATGAGAAAAAGGTATTTTTATCTATCAATCTAAGAGTTAATCTGATTTCATGTTAGGTAAAATAATAGTAAATTGTGCAATAATACAAGTGTATGCTACATTGCGTTACTGCAACAAAAATAATTTTTGCTTGTGATCAACTTCATTATTTAGAATTTGCTTAATCTTCTGAAAATAAATTAAATTATTTGCTAAATATCTACTGTAGCAATAGAAATCTGCTTGTTTGCTACTAAGTTGTTCATAGTTGTTTAAGTTACTATAGCAATTTTGTTTCTAGCAAATAATTAAATAAGTTTAGTAGTTTTTTATTTCAATAAGGTTCTGTAACAACTTTTATCAAATTTAAATTTCAATTGTAATTGAACAATTTCTTACATAGGGGTGATTTAATCGTAGGGGTAGATAAGCAAGAATGGAAAATATATTACAATTTTATAATCATCCACTCCACTTGCATATAAGTCCTTCCTTGCATCATTAGATTCAGTGCTTGTACCTAACAAGTAGCAGGTAGCTAAGCAAGATCCTAGGTGGTTGAGTGCCATGCAGGAGGAACTTCATGCCTTGAAGAAGAACGACACATGGGAGCTGGTACCACTGCCAGCTGGAAAGCGTGTTGTTGGATATAAACGTGTTTATATTGTTAAGAAGATTCCAGAGGGTAAGATTGACAGGTAAAAGGCCAGATTGGTTGCTAAAGGCTATAGCCAAACTTATGGTATCGACTATGATGAGGCATTTGCTCCAGTCGTAAAGATGAGCACTGTGCGAGTGTTGGTGTCATGTGTTGCCAACTTCAATTGACAACTACATCAACTAGATGTCAAGAACGCATTTTTGCACGGGGATCTCTAGGAGGAGGTGTATATTGAGATTCCACCAGGCTTCCAGTCTGTGGTATGGGGTATAAGCAGTGTAATGGAGATCATACTGTGTTTTACAGGCACTCCAAGACTCATATCACTATTTTTGCAATCTATGTTGATGATATTGTAATTACTGGAGATCGTACTAAGGAGATCCTACAGCTGAAGAAAAGACTTGGAGAGAAATTTGAAGTTAAGGATTTGAGGCAGTTGAAGTACTTCCTCCGAATTAAAATTGCAAGGTCACGAAAGGGTATAGTACTTTCTCAGCGAAAGTATGCTCTGGACCTTCTTTCAGATACCTGAACGCTGGGTTGTAGAGTTGCTTCTACTCCTATCGAGCAGAATCACAAGTTGTGTGCTGAGGGTGGTTATCTGGTGAGTAAGGAGCAATATCAAAGATTAATTGGTCGGCTCATATATCTATGTCATATGAGACCTAATATTACTTATGCCGTGAGTGTGGTGAGTAGATATATGCATGATCCCAGAGAGCAGCATATGAAGGCAGTTCGCAGAATTCTCAAGTATATTAAAGGAAGCCCAGGAAAGGGGTTATGGTTTAGAAGTTCTGGACATCTGAGAGTTGAAGGCTACTGTGATGCCGATTGGGCAGGTTGTATGAACGATCGCAGGTCCACTACAGGTTACTGTATTTTTTTGTTGGAGGCAATCTTGTATCTTGGAACAACAAGAAGCAAAATGTAGTTGCTAGGTCTACAGCTGAGACCGAGTACATGACTATGACAGTTAGCCTGTACGAGATGATGTGGGTGAAGAGCTTGTTTGCTGAGATGCGTTTGTTTAGAGGAGACTCCCTGCAACTTTGGTGTGACAACAAATCAATAATTGATATTGCAAACAATCCAGTTCAGCATGATCGCACCAAACATGTGGAGATTGTTATGTTCTTCATCAAGGAGCAGTTGAATAGAAAAGTTTTGACTTTGAGCTATGTGAAATCAGCGGAGCAGTTAGCTGATTGTTTAACTAAAGGCTTAGGTCCTAGAGAGTTTGATACCTTTTGTAACAAGATGAGGATGATTGATATCTATCGTCCATCTTGAGGGGGAGTGTTGAGTTATGGGAGACTTATTTAGTCCCACATCGGATAAAAAATAAGGAGGAGAACCTCCTCCTATATATATGTACCTCCTCTCTTGGAAGTAAATCAATCAATTATTTTCTCTCTACATATTAAAATTATAATTTTATATACACATTGTTGTATTTTAAAGTTGTCCAAAGTTAGACTAATTGTTAATTTATCAAAGTTGGACTTCAAAATACATACATAGAATTTTTGTTTTCAAAATGTACACATTTTTATTTACAAATTTGTATAGAATTAAGGGTATTTATATAATCGCATAAGTTTTATTCGGTTTTCAATTTTGGACCGAAACCCAAAACCGAAATCGAATAAGAAATTTTAGTATTTTACGAATTTTAGAATTAAGGATATTTATATAATATATTTTTTAACCCGATCGAATCTCTTATTCGGTTCAGTAATGTTTGCCCCTAATTTATCGAGAAAAAAAAAAGAGAATACCAAACCTAAATTTAAAGTTCTAAATTTTGGATAGTGACAAATTTTTTTCCTCTATTAAGCGAGTTATTATGTTAAAATTTTTTACTTTATTCGCGGTATAAAGTTGTGGTCGTCATAGTTTACCCACTCCACAAGTAGATATATAAGTACTAGTAACGTACAAGTGTATTGCACGTACGTAAAAAAAAATTATTAAAATTTTTTTTAAAGTAGAATTTTTAATAAATATTGTTATTCCTTAGAATTAGTCCACCCAACCAACAAAAATATTTTCCACTTTAACCATATAAGTTAGAGTTATTTGACTATAGTTAGATAATATTATATAGTTAAATAATAATTAAATTTATTTATTTATTAGTTTTTAATTACGTGAGAATATATATACAACGTAGACGGTTGTTTTAGAGTTTTCAAGTCTCTATTCGACCCTTCAAGCTGTCTCTCCAAATCATTCATTTTTATGTGACAGATGATTAAAATTAACATTAACATTAAAATTCAAATCAATATTACTTTTTTGGGTAATTAGTTTTTTTAATTAAAATTTGTCATATCAACTATCATGTTAGATATTATATAATACTATTTAATATGTCACGTCAGCTGTCATATAAAAAATAATAATTTATAGGAACAATTTTCAATTAGGAATAGCATTCCTCTTTGGTACATTTTTTCTTTTCTTGAGATGTCCGACGATAAGCACGAGATTATATATATGCTGCATTGCATGTCATTTGAACTCATTATTTCAATATCTCCTCTGCAATTTAATTTCGAGACTTCAGCCTAGCCAGTTGTTACTTTATGCATCCAAAATTAAGTTGATTGGTTATGAAATTCCACAACAACAATAGTGGAGATGTGTCTTTCGCCAAAAGGCAATAGTTGCAAGTGAATAGCGTGTGATTGCTGGTGAATAAATCCCGTGCACGACTTCACTTGCTACAATCTCGAATAGTACTGGATTCGTTCAGCTCCTCCTCCTTGGCTTGCGTCAACGCGGTGTCTTCTTCGGTGGGGCGCCACCATTCTCGTGTCTGACACGTGCGGTGCTACGTGTGTGCTGTTTGATAGGAGACACCTGATCGTGGAAGAGAGTGGGGATTGATGGATGGTAGAAGCCGGCACCGAGACACGTGGCGGCTCGTGGCTAGTATCCGGCTGCTCTTTTCGCAACATCTCCACCATTCTCGCGCTCGCCACGTGCTCAGTCAGGACAATACTTAATGAGCACGCGGTTCCCATTTCTATGAAGTCTGCCGTCACTGCTGAATTTGCAATTCAACACGGAAATTTCTATGACCAGATTCAACAACTGTGCAAACAAAATAAAGACAGTGAATAGCCTCACAAAAACTCTACACAAGTACGCATACGGGGGATGGAAAGAAATAAGTATACACTAAAGATAAAAAAAAAGTTACTGTCATCCAAATTTTTTGGATTATATTTACAGGATCTATGCTGGTTCAAGACAGTCAAAACGACAGTTTATGACTCACATATTACAAGAACCCAAAAAAAAATAGTTTAAATATAAATATATTAATAATATTGTATCCAAAATAGAACCAGTATGCACTATGAGCCCTTTGACACAAATCGTGCTCATTCTCATAGGAGTCTCACATCGTAATCAACATACCATGATCTCACAGACACACAAACAATAGTGATGTAGTGGTTATTATGTTTGACTTGCACTAAAGGTCCCTAGATTAATTCTGGTGTAATATATATATATATATATATATATATATATATATATATATATATATATATATATATACTTTTATTTTAGTATTTAATTTTTTTTACATTATTTATGGGACTCCATTTTAAAAGTTTGCCTTGAGCTCTCCTGAGCTTAGGGCCGGCCCTTTATTATATCATCTTCCAATATATAATATCTAACATGACAGCTGATAAATCAAATTTTAACATTAAAATTAAAAATTAAATAAATATTAAAAATTAAATTAATATTAATACTAATATTAATTTAGCATTAATTTTAATATTAAAAATTTTGGGAGATTAATTGGGTCAAAATTTATCGTGGCAGTTGTCATGTCAAATGTCACATAATAAGAGATGACATCATTCAAAAAAATTTGGATGCCAAATAACATAATTAAAAAAGTTATAAGCAAGGCTTCGCAGAATTAGAATCTTGAAAAAAAAAATCTTAAAACAATTCGATTTTTTCTTCCAATTTTTTGATATTAACAACCAATGAAAAAAAAAATTGCACACGAAGTTATTGTTTATAGATTAACGATACCTGCAAACGGAGGAGAAAAAGTCCGCTTCGGAAAATTCTACAGCAGACCGATTCCACTTTAGAAAAGTATTAAGTTATTTTAGTCAAACTTAATTTGAGAAACTAGACATGGACAGTTCGGTTATAGAAAGAAGCTTCCACTTTAGAAAATGTACTAAGTTATTTTAGGCCCCCCTCGACTGACGGTTCTAGAATGGTAACCACTTAATGGACGCAATTTCTAACAAAAAGGAAATGTCAATGCTTCAGCAAGGGAAAAAAAAAAAAAAACTGGTCAATAGGAATGATTAGGTCCACAACTGAAAACTTGTTCACAAACTTGCTATGTACCAGTAGTTAAGAGTACATTACACAACCAGTAATATCGACATTTTAGGTACACTTTAAAGTAAAAATCTTCCAGTTTGGACGCTTCGAAGAAGAAAAAGTTATATGTGAAAAATACTAAAATTTAATATTTGATTAGATGTTAAAGAGAGCAGCAAACTATTAGACTTCAGTAGAGAGGAATTGATTCTCAAACCAAATGCGCGAAGTGGAAGATTTTCCATCTCGCACATTCCGATTTCACGGTAAACATTTAAATAGATCTTATCAGTAAATTCTCTTAACTCCAAAATTCAAAATTTGACCACTTCCAAACAACCCCTTATTAGGCTCAACAATAAAATTACAGAAGCCAACTCTCTAAATCTCTTTCAAAGACATCACGAATCACCATTTGTCATCACCAGGTACCACACAGAAACGTAGATATCAAATGTAAATCACTAACGGAAGTTCTGGATGTAAACATTACATTTTACTTGTAAAACACCTATCCCGATATTTCGTGAAGTTGATAAACAACTTTATTCCTCTTCAGATGCTATTAGAATGTTACCAGACTCCTTGTATTTATGAGAACTTCCCAACTTTCATAAATGTTGAATGAAAGGTTTTATTGAATAGGTAGGAATACCAAATTTTCCATTGGAAACACAAACTTCCATTGAAAACCTTGTGAAAAATAGACAAGATACCAAATTTTCCAACATAATGCAACGACAGGACATGAAGTAGGAATACTAGGTGTCTTTCAAGATAATTCAGGAACCGTTTTCATGTTCTACAAGCTCGAACTTGTATTTATTTTGCAGCGAGGACTTCGATCTCGAAAACTAAAACGGAGTTGGGCTGTATTCCCCATGCTGGAAAACCACCGGCTCCGTAAGCATAATCTGGCGAGCACTGAACAATTAAAATAAAAACATGTCAGCCAATAAACTAGCAATGAAGGGTTGTGATTCCAAAAGATCTGTTGAACAACTTTATACATTCTAAAGTTCACTAAATAAATTGCAAGACCACAATGGTATATGATTTTTAATGGACGGTCCCTCGTCACAAATCTCAGATAGAGAATCACGATCAAGAATAAATATCCTTTGTAAACACGAGACTGAAGTTCACTCAAACCATGACTCAAACCATTTGATGCATAGAAAAGGTCATCAAGTCATTTGGATTTTGATCCAACATGTCTTTATCACAAGATGCAGCCAGATGCTTTTCATTGGAGCAATTTCTTCAAACTTTTCCACAATGTCGTGTGCACATAATATATACTAAAACAATAACCATTGCGAGCTGGTGATCATGGTTGTGACAATTGGCATATTTGAGAGCAGTAAGTGTTATCATTTGTGAATTTTTTTTCTATTTATGCTCTCTTTACTATATACTAATCTACTACTGGTAGCTGGTATTCTGCTTATTCTGGTTGTGGAAAGAAGATAACACAGTTATTAAAGTTGACAACTAACGTTTGCTCATATTTATGTAATATGCAAATCTGTTTATTTATATACTATAAATGACAGACTCTTAACAAGCCTTATCCAGATAAAGTAGTATTGATTATCTACTTTGATTTGTACATACAATGGACAAATATTTACAGTTCATGACTCATTTTATCTAACCAAGTGAACTGTAAACTTGTCAAACTGTCATTATTAGGTAGAAAGCTTATTGTTATGAGGTTACACATTTTCAATGAAAATTAATCAATCTCAAAAAATTCTCGCAGCATCGCTCAGGTAAAATACTAAAATACTAGTTATTGAAAAACAACACAACCACCTCTACTGGGAAATAACCAATATGCAAGAAACCCTGATTTATATTTTATAGCCTTTATCCAAGAATTTCTATGGGTAACATAACTTCCAGATCACAGAGCAGTATTACCTGAAGGCGAGCAATTTCTCCCACTTGCATGTCTAACACTCCTTCATCCCACCCTATAAACGATGAGAAACCAAGTTAATACAGAAATGCATGCCAATAGTGCTAATTACATTACAGGAAACTGAACTGGCAACTAAAAATCTGAAAATTTGCAAGTCCACTTCTATTGAGGTTTGGAAATGTTAAAGAAAGGATGGTTAATTTATCCAACCAAATCAAAGGACTACAAAAAATGCCAGATGATTAGATTAATATTATAGTATCTATACGTGAAACAATGGAAATATACATACTTGTACGAACTATCAGAAAGATTATGAGCCCTGCTATGAACTCTGGAAGAGGATAATTGAGCAAAGACATATAAACAAAACAAGAGTTTCAGAGAATCAATTTGGTTTTATGCCAGGGTGATGTTTATGGAAAGCCATTTACTAACTAAGATTAACAAACAAACAAAATTAGAGAGAAGAACATGGATCTACATATGGTTTCTATTGACCTAGAAAAAGCTTATAATAGAGTACATAGGGATGTAATGTTGTAGAATTTGAAAGTCTCTAGTAGCTATACTGAGATCATAAAGAATGTGCACAACATAGTTATGACTACTATGTGGACCAAAGAAGGAGATACCACACCATTTTTCATCATCACTAGTTTACATCATATTCAGGCCTTAGATGGGTGAAAGTATTAGACTTATTCTAGATGAAGTTAGATGTTGTTTGCTAATAATATTCTACTGGTTGATAAGGGTGGAGAAGGTTTACTCTAAAATATGAATGTGGATAGACATTGGAATCTAAGAATTTTAAAAGTAGTAGGGAAACAGAGTATAAAACAAACCAAAAGTCATAAAGAAATGAGCAAGTACACATTGATGGACGATATACATAGGAGCAACAGTTTTCGGTATGTAAGATGAATAATTCATCTTGATGAAAAGATTGAGAATGATGATGTTCATACGAGATACTTTATGATCGAAAAATATCGTTTAAGCGGAAGAAAATTTTGTAAAGAAACTATAACACTAACCATACTTTATGGATCTGAGAGTGTTGGGCAATTAAAAACATGTCCAAAAGAGTGATTGTGATCACAGCATACTTTATGGATTCAAAGGAATACATCAACATTGGTGAAAACATGCCATGTGATTGTGATCACAGCAACAACTAAATACAGTTTTTAATGGAAGTTTGAAAATGCGAGCAGTTTATGTTAGTCGTGTTTAGACTTTCAGGAGTATTCTAGTGTGAGACCTAAAGTCCGCGTAAAATTAATGCATATTGATTAGCTTTGACTCATTACATTTCGCACATCATATCACTGTTATACAAAATTTTGAGTCTATTAATTACTTTTGGTGAGCATTTGATGCAAAACTGTAACCTCCACTTTTCTATATTTATTTTTTATTTTTTAATTATTTATTATTATTGTTAGTTTTATTTTTTAATTATTTATTATTATTGTTAGGACTAGTGATTAGTTAATTAATCCTAATTAGTATTTAGTTTAGAGTTTTAACTTTGGTTTAGGTTAATGGAAGATTAGTATTAGATTAGGGTTAATCTTGGATTAGAAAACATCTAGATATTTTCCTTCCAACCTCTTCATTCCACCTCTTCAAATAAATATCTAACCCACCTCTTCAAGGTAGCTTACAAGAGAAGCCACACCATCCCACCTCTTAACCAAGCCCTATTTAAAGGGATCTCCATCCCTTCATCCTCTCCATTTCAAACCCTAAAATCAATCCTCCACCTATAAACTTCATTCAAGGAGAGCCTAGTCTTGGGAATTCAAGAAGGGATAGGAAAGAGCACTATCAAGAGGAATTAGACTCAATTCTTCTATCATATTGAGTGGATTGCCATTGGGAGCCCTTCCCAATAGGTAATTATTACTTTCCTTTAATCTCCATGGTATAGAATTCAAGTTGAACCCATAGGAACCCACATATAACTATGTTTAACCTTTAAATGGTAGGAATAGGTTGCTAAGTATCATATTATGTGTTAAGTGTTATATTAGATAGATATATATATGTAAGTGTATGTGCACATACGAGGATAAGTGCATATATATACTTGTGTGTATATGTGTGGTGTGTCCTTTGTTGGGGCTGACAGAGTGTAGCAGCAGCAGCAGCATGTGCAACAGCTGCAGCAGCAACTGCAGCAGTAGGAGCAGCAGCAGTAGAGGCAGTATGCAGCATCAGCAGTAGCCTAAGCATCCCCCACCTCTTTCTCTTGATCAAGAGTGGAGAGTCTGTGAGTGAGTGTCTAAGTGTTCAAGTGCCTAGTGAGTGAGTGTATGAGAGAATGTGAGGTGTAGTGAGTTTAGTGTCAAGTATAGTTAGTGTGTTATGTATAGGATATAGGTGAGTATCCTAGAGTGGGTTAGATGTATTGTGTATATTGGGTATGTTCATGACAAGGTATGTGTCAAGATAAGTTGGGTATTGGTTGTATAAGTGTCATGGTAAATACCAAGGTATTAGAATACCAAAGTATTGAATTAAGAAACTAGAAGTGTTATATAAAGTGTAATAAGTATTATACCTACAATATATATATATATATATATATATATATATAAGTTATATATGCTACTTTGAACTATATAAAACTATATTTTAGTATTAAAATACTTATTATATAGGTATCACAAGAAGGTAGTATTGAACCTATCAAGATAAAATATACTTGGTATAAGTAATTGACCTAGAGACCCAATAATTAAATAGATAAGTTAGATTTTGATTCCATATCCCATATTGACATTGTAAACTCATATATAGGTTACTTGGATTTAGATACGGACTCTGACCCGTAGCACTAGCACATGACGACAGGCGAGTACATTCTCTGATTGTTTTCAGTATTTTGATAGCTGCAATACTTCACATTCTAGATATGATATACTTGATTCTTACGTTTGATATTATATGGATTCATCCCCAGGATACGTGTTTACACGTGCTGGTCATGTTGTTCATGATGACTTACTTCAGAATCATTGTATCTCGACATGAATCCATGAGTATTTGTCGGGGGAAGGAAAAAATACTAAGTAAATATGTGATCAATTCCGATTTCTTGTTTCACTACTTGAATGAAAGATAATCATGCAATTCACGTATGATTATGTCGTACCACTACTTGAATGATAGCCATCGATTCGATGTGTTGTATACCCTTGCTGATCACATATTGAAAGTAGTGTTTTAAAATCACACAGAGTGCTTACAGTCTTTCCTTTTGTCATTCTCAATTGTCACATATTGTGGTTTCTCGTGATTACTAGCTTATTCACATGTTGTAATGCCATGATTCAGATTTACCGTCAATCATATATTATTGTCTTATAGCTTCTACCATATATTGGAATTGCTTTCATTTGTGTACTTTTGCTCCAATCCTGACATAGATACGTTAAAAAAATTAGGAGATGACATCGAGAACTTGTGCTCTACATACTACGGGACCCAAGAGGACTACACAGCTGGGTTAGATCCTGCCCATCAGGAGTGATCGCAGTGGAGATCCAGACTGTGACTCACTGACTCTCTAGTTATCTAGTTAGCTAGTTTTCCTATTTTAGCATTTACCCGGAGTTGTCCCCAGTAGTCTATGGATATGTTCTAGATGTAAATTCTAAAGTCCTTTTGAGTTATATATAAATCTGGGATTATAGGCCTTATTGTCAAATTACTGATTTGTTCTTCTCGTGTTATCTTCCTTGGAAATGTGATTTGAGTACTATATTTGTTTCATTTATATTGCGTGAGTTGTTGGATATTACCGGAAGATTCTAGACAGCGTTCAACCGCCGACACTGCGGCGTATGCTGGACGTACCCACGTACTCGTGTCCGAATTATCGGGTGCGGGTCGTGACAAAAACTGTGACAAAAGACCCAAAGTTTTGCTTATTGCTAAAAAAGAATTAATTTTGGGCTGTGAAATATTTCTTACCCTCGATAAATTTGGGTAGTGAAACAATGAAAAGGTGAATCAGGGCAGAAGAAGTCATAAACTGTGGCAATTAAACAATTTATATAAAAAAATTACATAAAGGATTTTACTTTCATAAAAAAAATTACATTTGGATAACATATGATATTATTATCCTATATTTTACTATCTTGTGATCCTTATACTACTTATACTACTAAAAGTTTGACAAACGAAAAGAAAACTAATAGGAAAAGTAGGAAACTATTGGAAACTACATCTACTTCCCATCCGCAACATGTTTGGCAAACTCACTTTCAAAAGTTAATGCCATCAGCATATTTGCAAATTATAAGCCTATTTGGCTTCTTCTCCGAACTATGCAAAGTCATGGAAAGTCTTCAGGGCATGTTCAATATTATGTGAACTTTTGGTTGTCCCATGCATCTGGTTGCTCCTCACCACCTCTACCCACTTTCTACACAAGTTGATGGAAAGTAATAATGCTATCCTTTTTTTATATTATTTTAATAGTGAGATTCTCTACTTTCTCTTTTCAACCAACCAAACTTTTTTGTTTGGAAACATACTTTTATTAGTTTCCAGATACTCCCACTGTTCTAAAAATCAGTCTAGGCGGTTGGTGCATGCCCGATGTCCGCCTAGGCCCTCCGACGTCCGACTACGCATGTTTGTAGTTTTATGGACATTTTGGGGTTTATTTTTGATTTTTTATTAACCGCCTAGGCGGGCTAGGTGCCCCGTGCCTCGTGCCCTCCCGACTAGCGCCTTTTGCAAGCTTGGATACTCCGCCGAAACAAAGCTTCCAAATTTCTAGTAGTTTACTTTGCCAAACAGGCGAGAACCGCCCAGGTGGGTTTCACTTTAAAGGAGTATGGACTATGGACACTCATGAAAGTCTAGGCAGATGCTTTGACAACATCATTTCTGGTCCTTGTAGAGACAAAGTAAAACTAAGCCTGATCCTTGTAGAGAGAAAGTAAAACCAAGCTCGATTTATGGATTATTTACTTTCTTAATTATGAAATTCAAGCCAACTTTATTTTGCTTACGGAAACTTTCCGTGAAGCCAACACCCCCACACACATAAAAAGAAACACACACGAATAATAGTGCTTTTTATATATCGCAACACAAACCAATGTTCAATGTACATTCTAATTGGCTTTGCACTTTACGAAGCACTTGTTTGGGCTTTAATGCAAGAGATTGGATCCATAACATCTAGGAGGTTGGTTAATTGACCTACACCCTATCCTAATAGCACCCCTGTCGTCCCAAAGATATGTTCCCCCAATTTTTTAGATGAATGCAATAGAGTATAAATATCATTGGATATCTCAGAGGGGTTGACTCTTTATGTAATCCACAATACAGATTAATTAGACACTAAATTGTGAATAACAGATTATCAAATTTCTAATACAAGTCGTCAAATTTCTTATTGTGTAAGTAGTGTGGATTGACAAATTTCAAGGCAATATTATAGCTTGATATCAAATGGAGAACATTTCCAAACATACTAAAAAAGAATTTATCTCATTAACGTCATGGATTTCATGCTCAAATGTGCAATCTATTGTACCCATTATATACGAGGGGCCCAAATGATTTCTCTTTGTTAATTCCATGTGAAGAATGTGCACATGATGCTGACTCGTTTCTTTTTTGCCTCATATAAAACTGTATGCATAAAATAGCAAGATTAAAATAAACTGTCAAAAACTTCTAGAATAAATAGCCCACAAGAACGATATGGCAAACTATCTAAGACCAAAAAAAAAAACTTGAAATGGTTTTGAACAATTCTGTGTTTTTGCTACTACTACAAATGGGCTGAGTCTCATTACCGATCATTTCCAAAGATACCATGTTAACATATGAAAATATGCATCGTATGCATACAGTTTTATATGGTGCATGTGATGAGCATAGTATAAAAAAACAGGTCACCTTTTATAACGTTTCCCAAGCCAATCTGAAAGGTGAATGGCTGCTGTCCAGGATCCTTTGTGCTGAAAATGAAAGAGCAAAACCATGGTTATTTCCCACTATATATATGCACAGAGAGTGATGCTAGATGATATCATTATCATGCCAAAACTTAAAATACACAGCAGCAAATCCTTTGACCCATATTTTTGGGGTTGCCTATGCCAAAGCCTAAGATGAAATGTGAAAAAAAAGAAGGAAAAAGGCTAAAATATGATACCTCCAAAACTTTTTTGAGAGATCACGATCCTTTCCTGCAAAGATGAACGCACACATAAGTTAAAACAATTATTTTCTGATGTTTTGGAAACTGATGGGCGCTCATGAAGATTGCTCATGTCCAGCTGTCTATAGAAAATAAAATGAGTATAAACCAAGCAAAACATATAAAAAGAACTTTAAACCAAAAATCTCAACACAAAAACAGCCCAACATAAACAAGGGACTCATAGAAATCAAAATTATTGGTCTCTCGGACTTGTCAAACTCTCTTTCTCTATGAGCTTCTCTAAGGGGCTTTTTGGTTCGCGGAAGTGGAGCGAAGTTAAAAATCTGGAAGTAGAGTGTTTGTGTATGGCGTTATGCGTATGCATATTTCATGAGTTCCTTCGTTTGGATGATTGTTGAAAGTGGGTTGGAAAGTTTAAATTTTTGTAGTTCCTATGTTTGGTTTGTAATGGAGTGGTAGTTAGAAAATGATATGGTTACTCTCTTTTGAAATAGGTAAGGTTACCCCCAACCCATGTGTTATTGATTTTTCTCATTATAATTAATACACAATTAAAAAGACAATAAATTATCAAATATTATAACAAAAAATTAGCAAATATTATTAGGTGCTATTATTAGCAATAGTAATGTACAAAGTTATGTCATTTATTTTTGTAGCCGAATTCTCCACCCTTAGGTGCTTTTATTAGTCTAATATTATTATGTGCTTTTATTAGTTTATCTTAACCAAATTAGCAAATATTATTAGGTGCTTTTATTATTACTATTATTAGTTTAAAAAAACTAATTGAGAAGGGGAGAGAGGACCCCTTCTCCACTCGTCCAACCCCTTCCCCCTTTCCGTGCAGGTCACCGCACCGCCCTACTCCTGCAGACCATGCCCCCGCCCGACCCCCTCTCCCTCGTCGCCTCCTCTCCCTTATTCCATTTCGGGCCACAACCTCCACTTCTCTCCATTTTCAGCCATCTTCTCTCTCCTCACTAATTCTCCCTTTCTTAAGTCGGTGGCTGCGAAGGTGGTGGCATTGGTGACGAGGGAGATGGGGGGCCCGTCGAGGAGGTAGAAGAAGGCTGCAGAGGACTCCGCATCTTCCCTCCCTTCCGCCTCCACACCTGTCTCCTGTGCGTCGTTGCCGACCGCTCTTCTGCTGCACCATCCAATTCCCACTTCAGCACACTAAGCAACTTTTCGAAGTTCCCAACAGAAATCCATAAGAAATATTAGGATCTCAAAAGTGAGAACTGGGGATACAGGAACTACTGTTGTTATCACTTCAGGCAACTTTTCGGATACAGCAAAAATCCGGATATTCATCCACTTCCACGCTGGGTTCTGCGAACCAAACAGCCCCTAAGTACTCATGGTGTGATACACGCTTTTCATATTTCGTTCTCCAATCTCCATTTGCCCCATAGGATCAGTCTTTTGCCCTTCAAAACACCTCTGTATCCCAGTGTTACCTGGAATGCGTATGTCTCATGCCATGGTACATGCTCAAGAATGGGTATACAATGGCTGCCACTTTGTCTTTATTTCCAGCAGGGGAGGGATAGGGTCAGTTTGTTAACCAATTTGCTTCCTGTACGCTTTAATATGCTCTACTTAGGTCAAGTTTAATTAATTAGTTCAAATCAATTTCAATAATTACGGCTATCATCCGGAAAAGAACCTTATACAAAACATAATAACATCCAAAACCCATTACTTCCTTTCATTCAATAGATATAAAACATCACTTTACAATAATACATCGTCAATTAGAAAGAAACACACCCAAATAACGGTAAAACAGAACAGGACAAAACATCCAAATAAACCATAAAACATAACAAAATGTCAAAAAAAACTCAATCTTTATATAAAATAAAAGCAACATTGAAAGAATCTTCCACAAAAGCAATCTTATAATAAATTTCAATAAAAGACTAGGATTGACAAATTTGGTGATCACAAATTTACCGCTAACTAGAAAGTTCACAGCAGAACGTGGTCAGATGGGGAGAGGAGGGGGTTAGGACGTTCCATGTAACTAATAGTTGCTAAAGCCTAAACTACTTTGTAACAGTGCGACTCTCAAGCTCTGTGACAAATACTATAAGACAGCTACATGTCCAGCTATGTATTATGACTCAGAAACATACCAAAATGAGGGTAGTTGTGGTTGAAATAAAAAAGCTGACAGGGAGATGGTGTTCCTTAAGTCTTAGACCAGAGAATATCATCTGATAGGGCTTAAACATGTGCAATAAAGAACAATAAGATGGAGTTACTAAATATCAGTTAAAGGAGCTGTCAGATGCACTATTTATGAGTGAGAATATATCAGTTAAAGGAGCTGTTAGATGCACTATGTATGAGTGGTGTTTGGACCAGAATGAACTTTAATTGGTGCATAAAGAGGATATGACATTTGCTATTGTTAGAAAGAAATGGCTCTTAACAAAAGTATGAAGGTATGATAAGGATTCATGTACCCAACCCCAAATTTTAGGATAAAGGCTCTCTTGTATGGTGTATATTAAAGGTACAATGAAGTCACGTGGACCGACAAGCAGTACTCATATTAAAGAAGTGCCATAGTGAATTGGCTTGTTGATGTAGGCGTATTTCTGGGGATTCAACAAACAAGGTTTCCAAATGCAAGTTCTATTACTTTGATCCCTGTGAGATTCTAATTTGGAAAATAGATTTCTAAAAATAACTTACCCCAAATATTTTCAATATTTATAATGACCTATCTTATTCTTCAATATATCATAGCCTATAAAATTCGTGGCTCGGAGTTTTGATTCAAAAAGAGAATCCACAACTTCAATTAGATACAACCAGCAGGAAATTTATGGTCAATTGTTAGTTTAGGGTAACATTTTGACAAAGATTTTGGTTCCTTGCGGTTGTAAATAGAGCTCTCTTCTACATTTCTAAACTAGGTTCCCTAAAGATATTGTATTTTCTCTTACTTTTGCAGTCGTATAGGGATTCTCGAAATATCTAAATCAAAATGGCAAAGCAGAAAATGGTGATCGCAATGGTTAAATCAAAAGAAACCACGAAGTGGAATTCGAACCACACATGGAGAGTAGGGCTAAGATATGAAGCTTGGAAGGCAGGAAATAACAATAAAGAATTAGCTGGAGTTCAAGTGGAGAAATTTATCACAAGTGACAAGACCCCAATCTTGGAAAATTTAAACAAAACTAACAAGTAAATTTATTAAAAAAAATTACATATATAAAAAAGATCTAAAGAATAAAAAAGATCAGGCTAGGGATAGAAACGAGTAAAATTTGCCCTTAGAATTTCTGCTTCGTGAAGTTTCGAGGAAGTCAAATTCCAATCAACCACAACCCTGTGCTGGCTCTATCTTTTTGGAGACCAATCCAATAGTACTAAAGACCCTGTAGTGTCCAAACTTCCAGTAGGACGAAAATCAAATTACTAAGAGAGAGAAATATATTGTGCTGTTCTCTTTTTTTCTGAGAAGATGGTCCTTTATAGGGAAGAAACATACTCTCCATAATAATATTGACATTAATGGTAATGGTCGAGTTGAGATACTTCCTCAACTTGCCACCCATGTATTGTTCTCATGTAGAGTGTACAACAAGAAAATACTACAAAATAAAACAACACAATTTATTTATTTATTCTCAACAAAATTAACTGTGGAATATATTAACTTTCACAAAAGAACAACAATTGTTAGTATTAGTGATAGGTTAAAGCCCACTTGTGTTGAGCTTCACAATTTGGGTCTTAGGACATATTAGTGTTTGTATATATCCTCTCTTACTCAATGAAGAAGTCTAGGTTGGTGAAACACTTTGAAACACGTCACTATCATGGTATCAAAGTCACCTCTCCCAACCCTAATTTGTTATTCACATTTTTTATACTTCTTTTCCTTCTACTTTCACTGGCTGTGAATAGAATACATTGCAACCCAAACCAGAGATCGTTCAATGCTCCATTGTCTAAATCCACACATCCTTGGAGGAATGTCCTCACCATCTAACCGAAGTTAGTCATCGACTTCTGCAGGCCTCCGTGCAACCCGATCAGATCCAATAAGGAGGGCCTCTTCGCAAGCTGACCAGAACCAACCACGCCATCCCATCCATCATCATCCCCAATGACATCTGACCTTCCAGATGAGACCTGATACCATACTGTCGATCTATTAACCAAATGGCTAGTTCTTTCTCCTCTTTTTTGCTTCTATGTAACAAGCTGTGGACTGGGTGGACATGACATGCTCTCCAGATTTTGGTGTGTGTGTGTGTGTTGTGGGTGGGGGGGGGGGGGGGGGGGGGGGGGGGGGGGGGGGGGAACTAGTAATAGTATACCATTTAGACTTAAGGGCGAAAGTGTTTATATATATATATATATATATATATATATATATATATATATATATACTCTTAATCAATAAAAAAAATTAAGTTGGTGAAACAGTTTGGAGAGTCTCTATTATTAAGAAGGACCCACTATACCTCAAGTATAAGTAGCTCTCCATGAGTCCCCCAGCAACGACTGGGGCCACGTGCTCACCCACTGTCCCATTCTTACTATATGGCTTTTTCTCGGCTGATGCATGTGACTTCCTCTCCTGACTCAACTCGGACTGTGTCTGACCCTACAATTGAAGATTATATTGCTCACTGTGTCTCGTAGTCGGGGGACATGGACGTGGCCACTGTCTAGATAGGAACTTAGTGGGAGCTACTTTTACTCGAGGAAAAAGACGTTCTCCTTGATAACGGAGTTTCTACAATCTATTTCACCAACCTAGATTATTTCATCAAGTAAGAGAGTATATATATATATATATATATATATATATATATATATATATATATATATATATATATATATCAAGGTCAAAGTGTTGAAGCACACATGGACTTTTAACTTGTCAATAATACTAACGCTTTTTCTCAAGTTGAAGCATATATATCATGCATGCACATCTTGTTAGAAGTAAAAGACGATGAGCAACTAATCGTTTGTGAAAGATATCGGTAATCCGGTCCACCGATCGAGTAAATAGAGTGCACACCTGGTTGCCCATAACAAATCAAACAAATGTCAATCCAGCTCACCATACTTGGTCCAATCATAGAAAAGCGGATTACTTGCCATGAAGATAGCTACTTGATTTGTCAAGACTGACACATTGGTGTAGGTGGATAAGTATCCGAGTCTCTCTATTATCAGCAGTAAAACTCAATTAAAACACAATTCTAGGTTGTTAACTTCCCTCCTGTCTAAAACAAGCTTCCAAAGAGAAGTGCAGCTACAAATTTTATTAGAATCAAAAGATGGTCAAAGGCGCAAGGCACATTCGAAGTGCAAAGAGTCCATATCGTCCTAGGCACAATGCGCACTAAAGACGTGCATCCGAGCGAAGCGAGACGGAATATATATATATATATATATATATATATACACACACACACACACACACACACACACACACACACAAAATTACTAATGTAAGAAATAAAACCAAATAACATAATAAAACCAAAACAAACATGTTAAAACATAACCAAGTGAACTAGTAGAGCAATAATAGCACTAACGGTCAACAGAACTAACAAGAATTTGTATTCTTCCTACCAAATTTTTAGTAAAATTTAGTGTTTCCAATTCAACTGTAACCAACATTGGCAACCGTGGAAAGGACTACCTCTCTCCCACTTGTATAATATAAGAGTTATTCCCATGCCTCAAAGTTTTGTATATCAAAAATTAAAAAAATTATAAGGCGCGCCTAAGTGCGTCTTTTCTTGGTTGCGCATTGCTGAAAGACGCGTCTTGGGTGCGCATGAAGAAAGACGTCTGGCAGCTTGAGGTGTGAGGTGCAGCTTGAGGTGTGAGGTGCAGCTGTTGTGCCTTTTAGCGAGGCGCGTAAAGATGGAACTAACAAAACACATGTAAGTTATAAATTACTAGTAACATGCATGTGCATTATACGTGTAAACAAAATTTGAAACATAATTTAAATTATAATTTGTTATAGATATTGGTGGCCCACGGGATCGAACCCACCCAGCCACATAGTTAGATAATAATAGATAGTTAAACAATTAGTTATAATTTATTTATTAATTAATTTTTAATTAAGTGAAGATATCCATACGGCTTAGAGACTCATTTTGAGCCGTTTTAAAGTGTAGATATATCAAGTTATCAACAAAGTTACAAAATAATATCGTCCATCTTCAAATCAAACTCATGGGTAGTCACTTCCATCACACCCCCCACAAATCTGCTCGCTTAATTCCCAGTGCCACTCCCACTACTTTCACTTCGTTTCACACTTGCACCTACAAATTCTTCCTCCTCCTCTTTGCTGCTCACTTCAATCTCAGCCACGCTTGGACTAATTTCACTACCACCGTAATCACCCTGCATCGATCGCAGATCAAGAACACCGTTCCCGTGTCGCATAAAAGGCTGTCCTTCTGTGTGGAGTGCTTAAAGAGGAGGACGGGCACGAACTTGTGACAGTACTCCATTGATCTATCAGGTCGAATTCGTTTTTTTTAACTCTCGAATTGATCACATAGATTGACAGCTGATAGCATCCTAATTTTCGTTTGTTCACTGGTTCGCTTGCGTGAATTTCATTGTTATTCATGCCATCGACGCATCTAATTAAATAAACGATAAATGAAAGGATCAAAAGTTGTGGGGATTTATTCGGAAAGTTAGGGCAAGATGAAGTGAAAACAGGGAAAAGGGAGGGGTGTAACTGTGAAAAGTTTCGTACCGAAACCGGTGCAGTGGACAGTGACGGTTTGTCCGCGGACGGGCTTGGGTCCGGTGCCGGCTTTCAGGAGCTGCTTCTCGATCCCCATCGACTCTCTCTCTCTCTCTCTCTTTCTCTCTCTTCTTCTAGGGTTACTCTCTGTGTCCTATTTGAGGCGGCGTACATAAATTTATGGACGGCGTCATCACGTGAGATGCTCGTGAATACTTGGTGCTGTTGGATCTTCAAATAAAAAGGGAATATTCGCTCTCTCAAATCTTCTTCCTCTCTTCTACTGTATAATACAGTTTCTCTACTGTATAATGCGGCTTGATACTGTATAATATAACTCGAAAATGGTTAAAAAATGAGTTATCCAAATCATTTGTAAGTCTTTAATATAATTATAAAAATTTAATTCTCCACTAGTCATGTATCAAAACCAATCATTGATATTATTAAAATTTTAGTTAAAATTTAAATCATATTAGAATACTTTAAATATAATTTGAATATATATTTATTATAATTTGTTATAATTATATATTTTTTATTTTGGATATGTGTATACAATTTAAATTTTGAATATATTTTAGAAATTACTATATTTGAATATTTAAATATATTTGAATTAAGATTTGTTATATATATTTATATTTTAGTTAAGATTTAGTTTTTTTTTAATTCTATTTTTTTATGGATATATGTGGAAAAAAAAAAAGGGTATTCTGTTAATTATAGTTACGTAATTTTTTTAATAAATAGCGGAGGATTAGTTTTTTTAACTATATTGAGGATTTACAAACGGTTTGGATGGCTCACTCTTGAAGCTGTTTTCAAGCCGCATTATATAGTAAATATAATGCGATTTGTCTACTAGCAGCTTAAAAATGGTTCAAAAGTGAGTCGTCCAAACTGTTTGTAAATTCTCAACATAATTAAAAAAATTAATCCTCCACTAGTCACGTTAACGTATATGTATGAAAACAAATCTATCATATTAGTTAAGTTAACGTATATGTATCAAAACAAATCTATCATATTAGTTAAAATTTAAATTATATTAGAATATTTTAAATATAATATGAATATATTTTTATTATGATTAGTTATAATTATATTTTTTTATTTTGTACATGTATTTTAGATAATACGATATAGTTAGTTTAAATACAATTTAAATTTTGAATATATTTTATAATTTGTCATATTTGAATATTTAAATATATTTGAATTAAGATTTGTTATATATATTTATATTTTAGTTAAGATTTCTTAAATATTTAGTTATTTTTTAATTTAAATTTGTTATGGATATATGTGAATAAAATAGAGAGTATTCCGTTAATTATAATTACGTAATATTTTTGTTTTTTATAAATAGTGGAGGATTAAAAAATTTAACTATGTTGAGGATTTACAAACAGCTTGGACATCTCACTCTTGAACCGTTTTCAAGCCGCATTATATATATGAATAAAATAGAGGGTATTCCGTTAATTATAATTACGTAATATTATTTTTTTTAACGAAAATTTTAATCCGAGCATCGAAATTTTACTAAATTTCAAAAAAACTATCGAAGTTTTGAAATTTACGAAGAAAGCATCATAACGTCTATCAAAAGGACGTTTTATATTAAAAAAAATATAAAAATATAAAACGTCCTTCGGATCGACGTTTTTAAACTTTACATTTTACTCCGTTACTCTCTCTCTCATTCTCTGTCAATTTTTTATATTTTTTACTCTCCTCTCTCTCTCACTTCACTCTCTTTCCTCTCCCCTCTCTCTCTCTCTCTCTCTCTCCTCTCTCTCTCTCACTCAAATTTCTATATTTTTTACTCTCCGCTCTCTCTCACTTCACTCTATTTTCTATATTTTAATATATATTTTATTATAAAAAATAAAACGAGAGAGAGGGGAGAGAGAGGGGGGGGTATAGAAGAGGAGAGGAGAGAAGAGAGTGACAGAGAGAGAGAGGGAGGAGAGTGAGAGGAGGGCGAGAGTGAGGGAGAGTGAGAGGAGGGTGAGTGAGAGAGAGAGGGGAAAGAGAATGAAGTGAGAGAGAGAGTAATATATATATATATATATATATATATATATATATATATATAACGTCTATTGGAATGACGTTTTTCTACATAAAAAAATGTCTTTCCAATGGACGCTTTTTATATTTTAAATTTTTTTTACTCTCTCTCTCACTTCACTCTCTTTCCTCTCTTTCTCTCTATCACTCTCTCCTCTCCCCCCCCCCCCCCCCCCCCCCCCCCCCTCTCTCTCTCTCCCCTTGGTCTCTCATTCTATTTATTATTATTTTTTTAAACTAATCCTTATTTAAAAAGAACTAGCCATTTAAAGTTTGCCAGAATTAACTAAACAAAACAAAACAAAATTTTTTTTTTTTTTACTCGTTAACATGAAAATACCGAAAAAAATTTGAAAATAAATAAAATTAATTAAAGTCAAATTTGGAGGTCAAAACATTATTTTTTTTTACCATTCTGGAATTTTTAGACGTCTGTTAATCGGTGAAACAGTTTATCCATAAACACATTTAGTTTTATTTGGGTTTAATTTTTTTTACAAAAAAAATTTGTAGTAATAAATTAGAAAAAATAAAATTTAACATCCAAAAATTTAAACAATAGGTAAGAAAATTAGAAAAAATATAATTCTTTATCGTAGAGTTCGCAATCTGTCATAGCTACTACCTATTTATTTATTTTTATTTTTATTTTTATTTTTGTCTCTCCAATATATATATGTATATATCTATGGATTAATAACTTAGGTTTGTGCAAATACCCAATTGCAAAAAGGACTAGTTATATATATATTTGTGAACTTGGGAGGGGTCTTGTGTAAATTTTTGCAAACCCATGGGAAGAAGGAGGAAACCAGCAGCAGATCATGAGTCATGAACCAGCTGGCTTCTCTCTTCATCTCCATTTCCAAAGGAGGAGATGGCAAGCTCTCCTCCTCCCTTACATTTCCAATATACCTAACTTTTCCTACTTATTCCTCAAAGAAACATTTCTCCTCTTCCCATCCTTGCTTACTGCTACTACTATTGTTGTTACTGCTGCTGCTACCACTGTTACTGCCGCTGCCGCCACCGCTGCCGTCGCCTACCCCCGCCGCCACTGCCGCTGCTATTACTGCTGTTATTGCTACAGCTGCTGCCGCTGTTATCAACGCCGACGCCGACGCCCCTCGCCGGACGCCGACGCCGACGCCCCTCGCCGGACGCCGCCACCCCGCAGGCGAACGTCAAGTTTGCTCTTTGCACGAAGCGCCATTGTTACTGCACGACTCCATGATCCATAATTGTCCTCCGTCAATAAAGGGGTAACAAGAATGGTAGAAGGGCTATCTGAGTGATGAATATCATAAGAATATGTGTTGATGTTTGTGGGAGTGATGACTGTGAGGATGGTGTGATGGTGGTGGCAAAATTTTCATCAGACATGGTGGAAGCTTGCTCTGATACCATGTAAAATTAATGAGCACCAAAGAGAGAGGTGGAAATGAATTTTTGTTCTGTGTATATTACACTTAATTTCCGTACATATATAGCAATGAAGATGACTTGAACAATAACAATAAGTAGTTGATCTTGTTACAATAACAAAACAAATCCTAAAAGATTCTAAATCGTTGGACCACTTCTTTGACTCGCTCCTTGGTGTTATCCAACAACTTACTCCAATAACAAAGATATTATTGTAGAAGCATAAAAATTCTGTAGGCCGCATACATCTCATGCCCTTTTGAGCCGCATAGAGCTCATGCCCCTTGGAGTCGCATAAAGCTCATGTCCCTTGGAGCCGCATAAGAGCATAAACAACCTTCTTGCTGCCTGGACATCCTCAGAGTAAGAGGTCGCACACAAAGCCCTCGACACAGTCTTCGATGACTGACATAAAGTTCCGAGCGCCTCAAGATTCGTAAAAGGGGCGACATGCAAAAAGACAGAAAATTATATCATGCATTAATAGCCTTGACAGACGGGTCAGGCCACGTGTCCTCACTCATGCGGCCTCGTCAGCATGCAGCCAGAGTGTCCATCCGACCAAGGCCAAACGAGAGAACGTATGCGGCTACAAGACCTATGCGGGGGGTCAACATGCGGCCAGAGTGTCCATCCGACCAAGGCCAAATGAGAGCACGTATACGGCTACAAGACCCATGCGGCCTCGTCAACATGCGACCATAGTATCCATCTGACCAAGGCCAAACGAGAGCACGTATGCATCTACAAGACCCATGCGGCCTCGCCATCATGCGGCCAGAGTGTCCATCCGACCAAGGCCAAACGAGAGCACATATGCGGCTACAAGACCTATGCGGCCTCGTGCCATCATGTGGCAAGAGTGTCCATCCGACTAAGGCCAAACTAAGAGTCCGTATGCGGCCACGACGTTATGCGTCTCTCGGTTCACATGATCTATGCTGTTACAACTGAAGAAGATTTCTCGCACAATCAGTGCTGACTACGTGTCCAGCTGACCAAGTCACGCACACAACGGGTTGAAAACAACCCCGAGATCTCTTCAACAGCATATCTCAACCAAGACCACGTGACAATCTGCTCATGGCATGTGGCTACAGTTACAACCGTATTCTGTTGAAGGAGCCTTATGCGGCCACCAAACATAGACATATGCGTCACCTATGGCCCATCAACACGATGTCTATAAATAGGAGCAACTTGAACATTCTAAGGGCTGACTTCTTTCCGCTTCAGAGAGACCAGACCACCCCTAAGCGAGCAACAGACACAAGAGAGAGAGAACATAGAAGAGTTTTATTGCTCCCGCATCGGACCGTCAACGGAGTAAAAGAGTCACTGCAGCACTCAATCTCCATCGTCACCTCCCAGAATAAAAAATTGTACTTAGATTGTATGTCTAGGACCTCTTTGTACTTTCTTTAGTTTGTTATTAAAGCAATCCCAATTTTAATGGCAAACAATCACCTTATGTTGGGCTATTATGATCAAGTCGTTCAATAACTACATCAATAATTCTTAGTAGAACATTTCTCCAATATTCTTTTTCTTTGTTAATTTGTTCGTGAAGTTTGCAATCAATTGTTTTATTCTTTGATAGCATTGTTCATAAATCAAACCAAAGATTCATGTTATTAACATGCTCGTTTGTTATTTCGTGACTTTTGAGCTTAGAACTAATATTTTTTCAATCTCAGGTTCCTTCACTACTTAATTGAGTTGAGTTAGAATTTGAATTAAATAATTTGAATAAAAAAGAAATTATATATCAAAAAATTTAGAATATATCAATCATTTTCTATCATATTATTTTTTCCATTTGGTAATGTATAAGTATAATGTTTACTGGAAAACTTTCTTGCATTTCCATTATAAGGATATATTCAAAATCTTTTTACCTGATTGGACATTTTTCTACTACTAATAGTCTCTTAATTTTGTATCAATTTCATCCCATCGTCACGGATCATAAATATTTAAATGACACTATTAGTTAATTTGTTTGAGTAGTTATTATTTGAAACATCTCCTAATTCTTCAATTGACTTATTACTTTGATTTTCTTTCCCATTAATTTTGGTAGCTGGGTTAAATTCTTTAGATGTTTGATTCTACTCACAAATTTGCTTATATCATCATCATCATCATTTTCTCTTACTGTTTCATCATGTTTTAATTCATTTAAGTGGTCATGTTGTTGCTTTTCTATATTTTCACTGGAAGTACTTGTTTGCTTTTGCTTTTTTACTTGTACAAAATTTATCGATAGCTCATTTTTGAGATTTAGTCAACTCATCTCTTCTCTGTTTTTTAAGCTTTTGGTGTCCATTGCTTTCTAGTTGACATAATATCTAATTAAAAATATCACAATTCACACACACTATAAGTATTTAATATCAAAATTAAAGCATCACAGCATTCAGGTTAAAAATATAAAGCAGTGTGTAAGTTATGTAACCTGATGCTCTAATTCAATACCTAAAACTTGAGTGTGGCAGCCTTGAAGCTGTAAATGATGGAATCAGATTGAACTCTGTTTTCTATACTTAAGTTTGCTTTTTCACAATTCACCACTTGTAGAAAGAGTGTAGAAAATTGCAACGATCTATGATATGAAGAAGTGATGTTGATTATTGATTAGAGAGAGGAGAGATGAGAGAGAATTAAAGATGCTGTAAAAACAACTTTGTTCTCATAATATAAAAAGAATAACATGGGAGTTAATTGATCACAAATGGGAAAACAAGCTAAAAAAATACTAAAATATTGCCCATTATATTCCAAATATTTTGAACTTTTAATATTTGTTGGCTTAATTAATATACTAATTTTTTTTAAGATAATTTGTTAATATCATAAATAATAATTAAATATATATATGAGGCATTCAACTCATGGTGTCTATCGGCCCGGGTCGAAAGTTCGGATCGAAAGTTGATCAGATTTGACTGATTTCGTACCGGTCGAGTCAGCTCAGAAAAGAGAATACAAGAGGATGTCGAACTGCCGGACATGGCTTCCAAATTGAAACTCTAAATCTAGTCCAGACCAGGGTAGGTTCGGGTCGGATCCGGACATAGTCCGAGTCAGCTCGCAGGCCGTCCAAACTATTTTTAAAATAAAATATATACTGAAGTTTAGTATTTATATCATATTTATATACATATCTAACACAAAATAAAGTGGATGAGCCTAGAATTAGAACGGACCTACGGACCGGAAGAGAGAAATCCAGCCCGGACCCAGTATGCAGTGAGGGATGGGCCGGACCTACGGACGTAAAATCTAAATCCAGTTCGTAACAGCTACTCTAGTGGGCCGGATCGGGTCGGCCCGTTGGTCGGACCTAGGCCGACCTCCAGCTCGGATTTGACTGGATTGGGTCAAGATCGAATTTCGGACCGTCCGGCCCATTACACACCTTGACTTTCAACCATTTTGTGTCCCTAGACAACTACCTAGTCCGCCTAATGATTGGGCCGGGCCTCTCTCTCTCTCTCTCTCTCTCTCTCGCGCATTGAACCATAGTGTTGGTAAAATTTCAAAACCCTAGCCCATACTCGGATGACTGAAAGACTTGGGAGACATGGCTTTGTTGTAGGATTGATTGCGCGCACACAGAATTGCACACGATAGATAGATTCCAAAGGTGAAAGATGAAATGAAATGGAGAGAACATCCCATGTTCAAGTAGTACTTGTAGATGGATGACAATAATGGCTGTTTGTTTGGTCTTGAATTTGATATGTGGCTACCTATCCTTGTCAAAGCCTGGGCCTTGTTTCTATAGCTCTTTCCTTTTCCTGTGCATGATGGGGGTTTTATTGAGTTTTGGACACTTGCGGGGAAGGGAGATTCTCTCTCTATTCACTGTGACTCGCTAGCTGTCGCTCGCTCAACCATTTATTTGATGGTCTCTTAGCTCTTATTAATTTTGTCTTACCAAAGGATTGTGTGATGATCAAACACACACACGCACACAAGATAATGCTACCAAAAAAATAAAAAAATAATAATAACCTACTACTACTACTACCACCACCACCACCACCACCACCAAGATCAGGGATTAAGAGGGCACGGTTCACCCACATCAACCCATGCTAATATACTTTCTACTATTTTTTTCGAATCGATTAAAATCGAATAAATCAAATGTTAATCTCTAATCTAGTTAGTACATAAATGATTCTCTTACTCTAGCACATCATATTTGATACCATCTGATTTGTGTTGATCTTAGGTGGAGTTTTCAACTTATATAGAGAATATTTTGAAGTCGGACGAACACCATCTTTATGTCCAAGTTTGTTTCAGATATCTGTGCAGAGCTATATTAGACTGACCAGCATAAATGTTCCAAGGTCTATTTAACTAAGTTGTTCTTTTCAAAATTTATCGACATAGTTACCTTCGCACCATGTGATGTGGACCTAGGTGTTCATGACATTTGCGTATGCAAATGCAAATAGATTAAGTTGTTCTTTTCAAAATTTACTGACAGAATTACCTTGGCACAATGTGATGTGGACCTAGGTGTCCACGACATTTACGTATGCAAATGCAATAGATGGCGGGTGCAATCATTGAACGTCGGACGTAGCTCGAGAAGCAAAATGCACGTGCAATGCACGTGTCCTTTAGAAAAATATATTTTGACAGCAGAACCGTTAATCACATTCCCAAATAATTCCTCCTCCTCTTCTTCTTCTTCTTCTTCTCTTTCCAATAAATTCCCATTCCATAGTCCCAAACTCTCCCAAAACACATTCCTATTACCAAAATACCCCCTCTTCTTTCCACCTAAAGCCAATAATGCTCCGATCCCATCTCCGTTGATCCTCCGACCGAGCCTCCATGGACGTCCACCGCTTCCGTCAGCTGATGCTCCTCCGCTCGACCTCCCAAAGCAAGCGCTTAGCTCTCGTGGGTGGCAACCACACCGCTTCCCGATTCTGCACTCGCTAGCCAGCTTCCTTCTCCAATTCCAATACTAGCCCCCTCTCCTCTCTGTAAAATAAATAAATAAATAAATCAAAACAGAATCAAGAACCATGAAGATTACTGCTAGACTCAACACCGGGAGAAGAAGAAACGGCCACGACGAACTGGTGATCGAGCTTCCAGACCTCAAGTTGCTGCGACTGATCGCGAGATCGGTGCTCCTGGCCGCCGCCATCCTCTCCTTCCCCTGGCTCCGCTTCGCGTTTCGTTCCTCCTCCGCCTCGGCCGGCGCCGCCGCAGCCGCAGAGCGCAAATTATGGATCGACGACCCATTCTCGCTCCCCATGCTGATCCACGACCTCAAGCGCCAGGGACTGTTCGCTCCCGGAGCCACTTCTCTGCTGCTCGGCGACCCGAGCTCGAGGCTGCCCTTCCTTAAGAAGAACCGTATCGATCCGGTTCCTCCAGAGCTCGGAGAGGCGACGGTCGAGGACTGGTCGGTCGACTTCTGTCTCGCTGCCGACGGGCTCACCGATTCGACGTTCGGGTTCGTGGATCGGGTTCTCAAGGTCGGGGGAGTGGCGGCGGTGACGCTCGGGACGGATCCGGCTCGATTCTTCCGTCTGCCGCGGAATTATAGGGTGGCCTATATCAGACGGTTCGGGTCGACCGTCGTGGCGATAAAGAAGACGTCTCATGCCGGTACCCGGGGTGACCGGAGACTTTTGTCGGTCGGTTATGGAAGCTGGTGCATTGTTGGATGCGGAGGAGGAGAAGAAGTCGAGTCCAAGGGTTGGTTTTCTTCGACGTGGGAGAATGTGTGGATGAGCTGCTGTTCTTGGAGTGCAACAACATTTGATCTAGGAGGAGGAGGAGCAGCATATTCTTTTGGTGGGAGTGATTGGCGCTTTATGGAAGGTTAGGATGAAGGGAGGAGGATTATCTGGTTCGAAATAAATAAGAGATCCATAATGTGGTATTATGGGTTTTAAGTATATATATTATATATATATTTTTTCCGTTCTATTGGGAGAAGAGAAGGCCGGTCCAGGTATAAGTTCATCCGACAATACTTCGGACTTTGAGTAAGCCTACTCCATAGGAGGGCCTTCATTTGGTTTTCTTAGGACCAGTCCGGATCAAATTCAACTTAAATCTATATTTGGGACAACCAAAATTATAGTCCCGATTAAGGTAACCTAATCCTCCGAGCCGGTACTGAGTAGGAGTTTGAATTGAGTGCCAAACAAGAAGAGAAGACATCACTTGGGGGCGGTGAAGTGGTGACATTTGCAGAAATTCTCTCTGATGGGTCTTGATTCCTTCCTGGATCAGGAAGAAGCTATGCAATGGTGTCCAGTTTACAACGAATTGTCTTCTGCATGTACTTGTGTTTGTTAAGTAAGTGGTAATTTATTTGAGTGAATGGATCCTCTCTACTACGGTTATTTTCTTGAAAACGGGCCATTTGGTTGACTTGAGTTACGTACTCCAAATAAACATGTCTATGATTTTGGCTCAAGAATCAAAAAATAAAATAAAAATCATCAGCAAATTAGAGAAATTCAATGGATCGAACGGACTCAACACGTGGCAGCAGTAAGTCTTGAATCTACATACCATTAGAATTAAATTAGAAACAAAAACAGACTGTGTCATGATACTATTAGAGAAGACTCAAGGCTCACCATTTATAATTGGTGAACCCGTTCCACTGAATAATTTTCTAACAGAGTTATCGGGAATGTATTCTTCATCAGAAATTGTTTGATTCACTTGCCAAAGTAGTTTGCCTAATCATTCAAATCCATATTTGTCAAAGATTGGTCTCGTGTTGTAGGAGCTTACAATAGTATGGATTCTGTAGGTAGGCGTGGGTCACTAATCCCAAGATGACAGCGTGCAGACAACATATAGTTAACTCTATAAAATATAATTACTTTCCTGAAGAGTGATATTCACAAATCACAAACCGTTAGGTATCCTTGTATAATTCTACAAGTTTTGTGAACACAGATTCCAAAAGAAGGGACAAAAAATATATTAATGCCAAAAGAGTTTTTAACTGAAGAACTTAAAGAATAAAAAGAATTTATGGACTCCAATAATATGAACACTCCACATTTTGAACAACAAAATGACACACTAGATAGCTTTAGACACCGAAGAGGAGAAATTATTATATGGGCCAAATGCAGTGCACCCGATCCCTCCCCAACCCATACCCATGATAATCCCCAATAATTTCTTCTGAAGGGACCCAATACATAATTCTAATATACTATCAACCAATCGAGTATAATATAAAAGAATCCCTTTCAGGAACCAACAGTAGAAATGGCCTGAAAGGTTGAAAGCAACATAACAAACCAATCTCTTAATGTACTGTTAACACGTGGAGTGCTGCTTCTAAGAGTGAGATCACTTGTTCTTAAGAGAGAACAAGGAATTCTTTTGGGCAAGTTAGAACAAATAAAATGAGGGTAGAAAACAAATTGAACAAAATTGAATGAATATTAGTCAAGGATTGAGTTGAACTCATCCGGTTGTGCACTTTTATAAAAATCACCGAGCAGCTCATGCAACGTGTTGCTTAAACTCCCCAAGCACATCCTGCAATAACAAGAATCCAATACCAACTATAAAGAAGAATACAACGATGACTGAAATCTATAAACTCGTTAATAGCTACTTTACAATGAATCTATCCGGTTCAATAGTACGCATGAAAAAGAAAGACACATGTAGTCATATAAAATAGTTCCAGCATTTAATCCATGTATGCGGTTAAATGTTAAAACTAGGAATCTAATGCACACAGGGTGATAGCAACCAACCTGGAATTTACATTTTAGGATCCAAAAACCAATGGGTTACACCTGAATCACAATCAGATCTCATAGCAGCATTTTCTGTTTTCATCACAGGTTGTCCTAAAATTTAGCACGCCCAATTTAGACGAACAACAATTACAGATTCACAGGCCAAAGAACTTGTAGTTGTGACCACTCATTTACAGCACCTAAAAATAAACCAGCAGACATCGCTTTAGACATGCATATACGTTACAGTTATAATCCAAAACAGTAACCGACACCCTGACATCAGCGTCCATACCAAGTTTCCCAAAAAGAAAAACAGTTAAATCTGCCTCCCGGAATAACCACCACACTGGCAATTATATCCTCCTCCTCTCTCCCCAATAAATCCCCCATTCCCAAGCTCCAGGCTTTCCACTCCACTTTTCAGAAAATACTCTTCCTCTTTCCAATCTACCCCTCTAACACCGACTAGAGTTGGTTGGGACCCAAGGAATAGCCTAATCCTCTATATTCCTTTCGTTGATTGACCAGCCATCAGGACATCCACCATTTTCAGCAGCAGATTCCACCTGAGATCCCAAAGCATCCGTCTATAAAAGATCATGAAGAGCTCTTCAAAGATGGGCACCCGGAGATCCGAAGGTTATGACGAGTTTGCAGCCCACCTCCCTGACACAAAATCGCTGCGGGTCATCACAAGATTGATACTGCTCGCAACTGCCATAATGTCTTTCCATTGGCTATGCAACACCTTCCAACCCGACTCACCAGACGCCGCCATTAAGCATGAAGGTGGATTCAAAGTAGCTCGGCGGCTATTGTCGGATTTGAGATCAAAGAAGGAAGCTTTAGAAGGGTTGGAAGATGCATTTTTGGAGCAACCGGAGGCGGAGGAGGAGAAAATCAAGAAGATCAACTACCTCCCCGACCTTATGGGGGATAATTGGTTGGTAGGGCACCCGAGGAGGGTTTTCGTTGACGTGGGCACAGAAAAGAGGGCAAGGAACACAGACTGGTTCGAAAGGAAGTATCCGACGAAGGGTGCGGATTTTGAAATTGTAAAGGTGGATTTGGTAGAGGAGGAGGGAGGAGGGATAGGGGATTGGTTGGAGAAGAATGTGAGGGTGGAGGAGTTTGTGGTGATGGTGGCGGATGCTGATGTGGTGGAGGAGATGGTGGGGGGGAACGTGGTTGATCTAGTGGATGAGCTGTTCTTGGAGTGCAATACTCGGGGGAAGAGAAAGAGTAGGAGGGCCTATTGGGAGTGTTTGGCGCTCTATGGAAGGGTCAAAGATGAAGGGGTTGCTGTTCATCAGTGGTGGGAATAGTTGGTTTGGTGGTCTTTGTATTAGTTTTTGGATTAGGAGGAGAAATGGACGTATGTATAGACTAGTGAGGAAGTCTTTTGTATTAGTTTTGGATTAGAAAGAGTAATGTACATATGCATATACACCGGAAGAGCATATAAGCCGGACATTTCAATATATATGTATATATATATTTTTTGTTTTCAAGGAATTATGGCGAATGATTGCAGGATCATCTGATATTCTCTTCTTGATTATATTTTGGATCTTTTGCCTTTGTTTATGTTATCTTGGAGTATATCCATTGCTGCAGCCAAGGAACTTTATAAATTTAAGAATTTATGTTGTTTGTCCTTCAAGACGATTATATCAGTTCATGTTTGCTAGAAATTCCACTATGAGTGGGTGGGCGGACGGATGGATGGATGAAGCATATGGAGTAAGTACACCGTTACTGGAGGAATAATTTCATTCCGCGGACACATTGTGTTGCTTGAGGAATAATTTCATTCCCCGGACACAATGTGTCCTGGCTTTTGCCTTATGAGACCAATGACGCTCACTCAGAATACTGTTCACGTCACTGTTCCGTAGATATGAATGTGTCATATTTGTTTCCAGATTTCGGATATATGAATTTTTAGTATTTAAATTTGCTGAGTATTAGTCTTTGTCTTTAGTCCCATATCGGATAGATCCAATAATGAGAGGCTGACTCTCCTATAAATATGTACTCAAATATCAATGAATCTATTCCATGAAGTTGAGCAATATTATTTTCAACATGGTATCAGAGCCATAAAACCCTAGTCCTAGCTGTCTTCTCCTCCTCTCTTCTTAGCCGTCAAAACCCTAACTCTCTCTCTCTCTATCACACACACACAGTCCCCCCCCCCCCAAAATTCCTAACCCTAATCCTAGCCGCCACCCACAGACCCTAACCCTAACAATGGCATCCAAACCTTTACCCTAGCCAATCCAAACGTTAGCCGCCACCCTTCAAAAAAAAAAAAAAAAAAAAATATTGTTGGAGTTGAGATCTTCAGAGGACAAACTGTGATCGTTTGTGTGAACTTATGAACATCGACAACGACATCAAGAGTTAACAGAAAACAAACTTGATTGTTTGTGTGAATCTCTGTTCATGTTCCGGTATCTACATTAGGATCAAACATAAAGCAAACTAGTTTGATGAACAATTATAAAGGAGTAAATGTTCACTCTTAGAGAATCTTAACCATCAAGATAACCTGGTCATTTCTTATCAAAGTTTTAGAAATTTTACATTACGTATACTTGAATGTGTATACGAGATCCCAAAAGCACTCTCATCCTCTTTAAATCAACCACCTTGTCCTAATTAGAGTGATTTTATCCTAATAAGCATGAATACAACCACTATTAGGCATCTCATATACATCAACCTAAGGTTCGCCGGTATCCGTTTCAAACCCCTCCCATGAGTATCCGTCTCGGCAAGGGTGTTCGATAGTGTTGAATCAGTTCATTTTGGTGGATTTGGTATCGGTTCGTACTTAAAACCTTGCATCAAGGTGAGCTACTCATTCCTATCCTTGTTTTAGAAGAATTGCATCACATATTGTTTGCTATTTTCTCTCGATTCTAAATCAATTAAATTAGAAAATGAGCATTCAAGAAAGGCAAGCATACAAATTGAAGATATGAGATTATCAAAGTAAAGAGTTCCAAGCAAATTTAGAATGACCTCTCTGTAGGACCGAAAGCCCAACAGCCCATCACCAGCAAATGGGCGTGCAGATTCATCGTGAACTCGCAGATTATCACCTTCGGTTCGCTGACCGCTACTATGGCTCTTCACCTCCACCTAGAAAACCCAAAGTTTCCCAGTGACCATGTTGTACCGATACGCTGCAGCACGGGAACGGTGATTTTGGTGTGTCCTATTGTATTGTGGAGTGTCTATGCCGTGTCCAATAAGTGGACTTCAAGATTCGGCGAAGTACAACATCAAGAATTAGGATTTCCAAAAGGAAGGGAGGAATAATTAGGGTTAGGGTGTTACTGGAGAAGGGAATAATGCCTGGTTTATGCCGGCGGCGAAGGACGGCGGTGACTGGAGCGTCCGCCGACGGAGTGAGGCGGAGGTGGTTCTGTAGGGCCGGCCCAACGGAGGGAGTTCATTCTTTCTAGAGACCAACGACTCTCCAGCAGTTCCACTCCACTCTATTATAAGTTGCGACATTTTCGAGATGGTCTTTTTTTTTGGGAATTTATAAGGGCAGTACAAAGTTTACTCAAGGCTAGTCCATGATTGGGGCTAGCCCATTAATGAACAAAGTTTACTCACACTAGTCCATTTTTTACTCATACTAGCCCAAACCCCCCTAATCTCCACCGGAGTTCTCCTCCCTCCTCCCTTTCTTGCCGGAGCCCTCCTCCTCCGCCTCCTCCCCCGTCCTCCACCGCCGCCTCCCGTCGCCGCCTCCCATCGTCGTCGCCGTCTCTGCCTCCTCCCCCGCCTCCCGCCGCCTCCTTCCTCTCCCGTTCCTCCGTCTCGTACCTCCCGTCGCCGTCCGCTGCGCCGCTCCTCCCTCCCCTCCTTCCTCCGTCGCTACCACCAGGTCCTCCACTCCGCCGCCGGAAGACATAAATAATAACACAATGACTAAGAAAAATAACATCACACAGAAAACCAAAAAAGAAAAAAAAATTAGAATAACTGTCAAAATTTGACATATATGTTGATTTTTATGACTGTCAAAATTTTGACAGTCCTACCAATTGGAAGGACTGTCAAAATTTTGACAGTCCTAAAAATTCAACATATATTTTTACCAATTGGAAGGACTGTCAAAATTTTCACAGTCCTAAAATTTATTTTCTGTTAATTTATTTTGTGGGGGACCAATTTATTTTGTTAATTTTATGTTTTATTTAAGAAAATATATTTTAACGAAATAAAATTAAAATAAATTAACAGTAAATTTACTGTATCGAAATTTCAAAATTAACAAAAAATTAAAATAAATTAACTCAGTTGTCGATATGTATCAAAATTTTAAAATATTCCAAATTTCTATCCTTAAAAATTGTTAAAATATTCTGTTATTTAAAATAGTAAATTTATTATTGGTACATTAAATATTTTGATTTTTTTTTTTTTACCAAAAGTAAAATTTGGAGGTCGAAACATCATTTTATTGCGATTCTAAAACTTTGGGAAGTCAGTCAAACGATGTAATGGTTTATCCCGAAGTATTTTTCCATACGGTCATTTTGGCACAAACTGGACCTTGTTTCGATCTCTCAGTCAAAAGTTATGATACTTTAAAGTTTTATATTTTATATTTTTGCCTGTAATATGTACGTCTTACTTCGGATGAAAATTCTCTCTACACGAATTGTGTTACTCTCGTCGAAAACATACAAATCGACCTATTGTGTGACGAAAAACGATTTGAAAACAAATAGTTATGGCCGTTCGAAGTCAAATCGACGGTAGACGTAATATTCGTACGGTAGATTTTTTTTTTTTTTTTGTTCAATGATAACATATTTTATTTTGGATGTTAAACTAAATAAAAAAAATAAAAATCCAAAACTAACTAAATAGAAAAAAACTAAAAAGAAAATATTCTGACAATTAAAATGAGGTCCTCATTGTTTGTGGGACTGTCAAAATCCTAACAGTCCTAGTTTTATATAAAATTTTCAGTGGGTTAAAATTAGGACTGTCAAAATTTTGACAGTCCACATAGCTCGTGAGACTGTCAAATTTATGACAGTCCTAACAATTTGAGACTGTCTAAATTTTGACAGTCCTTCCAAGTGGTAGGACTGTCAAAATTTTGACAGTCCTGATTATAACAATCCCGAGTGAATTTTGGTGGCAAACTTGTAATTATCAATGATAAAAATTTGGGCTAGCCCCAAGTAACTTTAAGAGTGACAAACTTGTAATTTTGGCAAAAATTACATTGGGCTAGCCCCAAGTAAACTTTGTAGTGCCCTTATAAATTTCCTTTTTTTGCTTGCACTCATATTATTTTTTTAATTTTTTAAGCCGATCTCAACTGACTCTTGTGGTCGGTGATAAGAGTTATAACTTTACTGGCTGGACGGAGATTTCGGAATCAAACCACGAAGGAGGTGTAGGAACAGTGGACCCAAATAGCATGCAACGCAGCGTGAGTAAAGCGGGGGATGTGTGGGGGCAGTGGGCCCAAATAGCATGCAGCAGCATAAGTAAAATTTCGTACGTATCGTCGGACATCTCAATTTTTTTTTCTTTTTTAAAGAATTATGTTAATTATATCAATAAAAATATATTTTATATGTATTAGCACATTAATAAATATATATATTTTATATTAATAAATATATAATTTCTATCTCTACTATTACCAGTAAATTCACGTACTAAAATAAAAAATTCTTCTAATATTAATATTTTTTAAAATTTTAAATATATTTAAGTTAAAATTTATTTTTTATATATATATATATATATATATATATATATATATATATATATATATATATAATTGTTTAACTATTATAATACGGCTTAGAAACGGCTAAAAAATAAGCCGTCTAAACCATGTGTATATCATCATTTAAATGGATTAAAAAATTAATAAAAAAAATAACTAAATAACTACATAAATACACTATTTATAAAAAAATTAAAAACAATTAACAAAACATTTAACTACCTAATATAATATATCTACAACTAAATAATTCTAACTCAAATGGTTAATGTGAAGTTATTTTTCTTGACTGTTTGAATTTAATTTCTAGGAATAATATTTTTTATAATAAATTTATATTTAATATCTTTTAATATATTTGGTACGAATGTACAATACCAGTACACATTACTAGCTTAAGTAAAACGTTGTTTTATTAAATGTGTTACTAAAATATTCAAAAAAATGCATATTTTATCGATGTATTATCACGTCTCTAGACTCTCTACATCATAGTTAACAAAATTATTTTTCAAATACAACGATTCTGTTAACAAAATTGAAAATAGAAAAAAAAATGTAAAATACTAAATGGGCTGGAAAGAAAGCAAACCTAATGCTCAGTCCGCTTTATTTAGGTGTAGAATATTAAAAAAAAAATTTAAAAATATACGTTTTTACTTTTGCTTTTATAAGAAACAACAGCACATAAATCACATAAAACTACTCCATTATTTTTTGTTCGTTGAAGCGAAAGAGAATTACATATAAATCTATTGAGATCGCTATCAATATTTTTTATTTCAGTTTCTAACAACAAATGAACCTATTAAAATGTAAATATATTATCTACAATCTTCATTGTAATCATAAAGTTTTTATACTGAAACTTTAATATGATTTAAGAACAATGTAGATTTAATTTTACCGGGCACCCATTTTTAGTGCATCTTGTAATAAATTATAGTCCTATAAATCCAAAATTCTGATAAATATAGGCCGACAATAAAGGCACTACAAAATACACTCAGAGCTGGTCCAAATTTTTTTTATAAATTTTTCATCCAAAAATGTACTCAGCACTAGTCCAAAAATTTAGGCCCTTGATAAAGGCACTACAAAAAAACTAAAGACAGTCAAAATTTCCACCCTTGATAATTACAAGTTCGTCGCTTCAAAAAATTATTTACCGGGCTGTCCACTTCTAATTGATTTTTTTTTATAATCAGGAGTATCAAAATTTCGACAGTGCTACCAATTGGAAGGACTCTCAAAATTTTGACAGTTCTACCAATTGCAACGACTCTCAAAATTTTAACATTCCTAAAAAAATATGTTAATTTTTTAGGACTGTCAAAATGTTGACAGTCCTTCTAATTGGTAGGACTGTCAAAATTTTGACAGTCCGAAGGGGAGGGCTACGCGAGGTGACACGAGGACGGGGTTGCGTAGAGGCTAGAAGGGGGGGGGGGGGGGGGGGGGGGGAGGGGTGCGGAGCTACACGAGGCAGAGGAACTTTCAGATATATTTGAACGGTTATGGAAAAATATGGATAGTTATTCAAATCTGGTTTTTGTAGGATTTAAAATTAATTCGTGCCTATCTTTTAGGAATTCACAATTAATTTGTTCATATCTTTCCGTAACTTATGGGCGGCTAGGGTTTTCACCCTCTCTCTATAAATTACTCTCTTCGTGCCACTTTGAGAACTTACTTCGAAAATCAGGAGACGAAGAGAGTTGTTGCTGCCGCCACCATTGGAGTCCAGTAAGTTCGTGCGAGTCCAAAAAAGAGATGACGACGAGCGTTCCAGAAGTTCTACGTGAACTTGCTGGTTCCTGGAAGCAGATCGTGTGGAGACAAATCTTGCTTTGAGCAACGATGATCTTCATCACCCCAGCAAGTAGATTTTCTTCTTCTCTTCTGCTAGTTGTAATTCCGTTCTGTCCGTCTGCAAGTGCAAGGAAGAACGTGAAGTTTAAATTTTTTTTTTTTTATTCCTTTGTAATCTTGAGAGTAAGTTGTAATCAAAATCATTATATAGTTCTTAGTAGAAATCAAGAATAGTCAGAGTGTGAACTTTCGTGTGAACCTCTGATCTCGACCTCGCGTTCTTCCATCTTTGGTTAAGTCCCGGGACTAACAATCTCAAAGCAATATTTGAGTTAGATGGAGAACCGATCAAACCTTCTCGATACCAGTTTTCACAAGCTTGAGAAGTTTGATGGTGAACACTACAACATTTGGAAGGGGAAGATATTCCTGAATCTTCGTCTTGTCAAAGTTGCTTATGTGTTGGTTGATCCTGAACCTACCATCCCTGAAGATGGAGGAGAGATCAAAATTGGTGTGGTGCAAGACGCGCACTCCAAGTGGAAGAAGGATAATGACCTCTGCAGGCTGATGATCCTTAATGCAATGGACGACTCGATGGCAGAGTCCTATAACAAGAAAGAGAAGGCAAGAGATGTCTGAGAATCTCTTGAGAAATATTACAAAACTGACGAAAAAATGTCAAACATCCTGGTCAACCTGTTCCTCGGTCGAAACTTTAGCTGTTATCAGAATGGTCTCAATATTCTGGAGCCAATTATTTGCCGTGATTGCGTCCTCCGTGCCATCAAAATATCTGGGGTTCAGTGTGCAAAATCTAACAGATGCCCCAGAATTTGTTCTCCCGTCTCGACCTAGGGCCGTCTGCAACCCTTGGTTCAACAGGACATTCTGTTCCTGCTGCTGGAGCTGTTGTTGTTGATGTTATTATTGTTGTTGTTATTGCTGCACCACCATCTGGTGTTGTTGGGAAGCCAATAATCCACGGATAATCTCTAGGAAGGCCGGGGTATCCAGTATTGCCGGCACTGCAGGAGGTACGAGAACACCTGAAGCCTGCTGCTTTGTCCCATTCATCGTGGGCTCAACTCGAATCCTTGGCTGGGGTTCCACAGAATCTCGTTCGACTGACAACTCTGTCTCTCTTGTTGTTGCAGCATCGGGGGAAGGAGAAGCCCTAAAGAAAAGCACAAGAAATATCAAGTACATGACGAGAAGGAACAAGGAAGCAACAAATATGGAAGAATTCAAGCTGAGTATCGAAGATGACGAATTCATAATTTCAAGAAGTATCTTGTTTTGATTGAGACTCCTATGACCATGACACCCCGCAAGTCTGAAGAACAGACGGGCCACCAGTAAAACCTTATCACGCCCTAGTACTGGAATACGGAGACGGACATGGCGAACTATCCCGTACAAGATCCTATACGTCGTATGACTATCATGGTTGTATAAGACAAGGGGGGTGCATGCTACAATCTTGTCTCCTATGGTCAAGAACTTCTATGTCTCAATCATTCAAACAAGAAACAGTAAGTATAGAGCATATATGATAAGCAATAAGGCGTCCCAAACGCTTTCTTAAAATATTCTAGAGACCAGATATGCAAAATAAGTAGCTGGAAGAGTAACAAAAGTATGTGACAGTGATCATCTGCAGTCTGATTTAATACAATCATGTAAGAAAACTAATGTCCAGACCAGCCAACTAACAGATGCCGATGGCTAAACGCCAAAAGAAGTAAATGTTCAATGATGAGCATGGAAGAAGAAAATCCACTCTCTATCCCCTACGATCATGTTCCTGTTACGCGCCATGAGTTGGGGGAAGGTACGTTGGATCCTCAGGTGCTGGCTCGAAACCTGGCCATGCAAAACCAGTGGAGTTAGATCCCAAATAGCAAGTACCACAAAGGAAGCACGAAATAGAGAAACAAAAACCCAAGGAAGACATATAATAATACATAGGTTCAGTGTCATAACTTAGGTCCATGGCATATCCTAGCACAAAGGCTCAACCCTACAACCAAACAAGGATAAGGGTTGAACCATCACACTATGATAGTCCATTTCTCTAGGTTACTAACCGAATAATCCAATCACAAGTAAGTCCATTTTTTTATATCGGCCAATCATTTGTACGACTTGTTATTTTTGTGGAGTCTGAGGTAATCTTAGAAATAATGCAATACCGGGTCGGGTTGATCGAGCAGTTGTTTCCTGCCGTTGCCGCCAAGCTTATCCGTGATGCTCTGGATGACCAGAAGGCTCGTGATCGCGTTGGAAAACCGATCCAAGGTTGGATAACGCCTGAGCAGTGGATTGCGATGAGGGCTAGATTCGACGATCCGAGGTACAAAAAAATGTCTGAGAAGGCCAAGGCGGCTAGGCGGAAGGCAGCAAAGTGGTGTGGTGGCTCGATTCCGATGACGAAATATTTTTGTCGTTTGGTATATTTTTTATTTCAGATATATTATTTTTATCCAAGTACGATAAAATGGTTGTAGGAAAAAATGTTTAATTTTAGTACTAAATAATATATTTTTAACAGGTACAGAGGGGTGAGGATACAAACATGGTGACCGTCTTCCTGACCACCCACCGAAAGGGCAAAAATCTCATTGATGAGAGGGCCTCGCAGACCTATGTAAGTATTACTTTACTTTGTGTTAATTTTAATATAACTTAGGCAATTATCGTGTATCCAAACTTTTATTGGCCGAAAATCTTAGGTTGCGTGAGCGGGCGACTGCTAGTGCACCTACAGGGGGAGAGGCTGGTACTTCCTCGTATCCCTCTCCAGCTCCGTCGACGGACGAGCTGTGGGTGACCGTCACTAGTGGTCTCCAGAGGGGTACGTACTATGGTACGGCATCCTATGGAGCCCTTGTTGCGACGCAGTCATCTAGGGCCTCTCCGATAAGTGCGCATTCCCCACAACCCTCGCAGTCGTCGGCCCGAGTCCAGGAGGCCGTTGACCGTCAGATTGTGTCTCTCCGTGATGAGTTGCTGCAAAGGATGGAGAAGCAGCCCCTGTCCCAGCCGCAGGCGGACGATGCGACGCTCATCGCAAGATTTGATATGCTCAAGCGCAGCATCATGGAGCTCCAGGATTTGACAGCTGATCTTAGAGCGTCGACAGAGCGCAGCGTGACGGAGCTGCATGCATCACAACTGTCCATAAGTGAGAGGCTGACGATGATGCAGGATTCAATGGTTTATAGAGTACGAGGCTGTTATCTACCATTGATTCATACAACCAGCGACTAGCAAAGTTGGAGCAGATATGTCCTCCTGGTGCCCCTACATCGACACAGACTCCACCGACGTCACTGCCTTCTCCATCGACATCGGTGTCGATTTCACGGGAGCAGTATGATTTGTTCTTATCCCCCATGCGTGCCGGTGGTCATCCTCCTGCAGATCCGCAGTAGTTCTAGTTAGGACCGTTTATTAATTGTTTGTATTTTAGACCTATGTTATTTGGTCATTTATGAATATTTTTTATTTTTGAGGCATTCAGACATTTTTTCTTGTATTCTTTAGGATGAGGCTTTCAGACTCAGTTGTGTGGATATTTGCTGTATTTTTTACGATAATATTTTCTCCTGATTCGGTTTGTAATCTCAATATTTTATTTTCTTCAAATTTTATTATATTATTTATATTAAATATATGTTAATTTACCAATGTTGAGTGTTCAACCGAAGGGGGTCGGCGAACCCAGAAAATTCAACGGAGGGTTGCTCCGGGTCTATTTGTACAAATTGTGAATTCATAAACTGCAGCAAGAATAGTTTGGAAACAATTTAGTATTCATTTTTTTATTTTTCAGTATCATTAGCGACGTTTTGCGACGTCTACTCACGTCGCTAATTACGTCGCTGAAAATGTCGCTATATACGTCGCTACACGCATCGATAAACAAGTCGTTGTCCGTCGCAAATTGCTGACATGGCAGTATTGTTAGGTCATAATAATATCGCTAAATTAGTCGCACAACGTCGCTAAATGAGTCGCACATACGTCGCTATTTACATCGCTATAAACGTCGCTATCTACGTCGCTAATTTAGCGACATATAGCGACAAAAACATACATCGCTAATTTAGCAACGTTGCGTCGCTAAACGTCGCAAATATAGCGACGCATATAGGTCGCTAGAAAACGTCGGAATAGCGACGTTTGGCGATATTTTTTCTGTCAGCGATTAGTTTAAAGACGACTTCAACAAAACGTCGCTAAAATTATTTAGCGACATTTTTTGGCCATTTAGCGACGTTTCTTTACGTCGCTAATTTAACTTATTCTAGTATCGATTATTCTTTATAAAGAAAAAGAAGTAGACAACAGTGGTTCTGGGTCCGTAACACCTCAATGTCTCAAATGATTACCCACTGTTCCTGAAATTCTCTGAGTCAATGGTCTTTCTTTAAACCAAAAGCTAGATGCCTAGTAGATTTCTCTTTGAACTAATAGAAGAAAACTTTATGGTAAAGTTATATAGACACAATATCATAATGTCTTCAAGCCCATTTTGGTTGTTGTGTCCTCGACCAGCTGGCGCTTGAGACCCTTGGTGAACGGATCCGCCAGGTTCTCTTGACTCCGAACATCAATTACGGCAATGACTCCAGTCTTTATCAGATCATTCACTGTCATGTGCCTCAACCGTACAATCCTCTTCTTATCATTTAAAAGGTCATTTGATGCCACCGCTGCAGTTGCTTGGTTGTCGTATAATATCGGTACCGCCAAAATCTGTGCATCAACTAAGAAAAGATCATACACGAGCTCCCGAAGCCACTTTGCTTCATCCACTACAGCAGTCAATGCATAAAACTTAGATTCCATCGAGAAATGAGAGAGCATAGTCTACTTCTTCGACTTCCACAATATAGCATCTCTACCCATAGAAAAGATGTAACCTCCTGTGGACCTTTCGCTCTCTACTTTTGAACACCAACTTGTATCACTGAAGCCTTCCACTACTGTCGGATACCCGCTATAGTGCAGTGCATACTTCTGAGTCCTCTAGAGATATCTTATCACTCTCTTCACAGCCTTCCAGTGCTCCACACCTAGGTTGCTCGTGAATCGACTCAGCATCCCCACGGTAAAAGCTATTTCAGGCCTTATGGCAGTTGTTGCATACATCAAACTTCCAATGACGCTTGAATACTCCAACTGCCTGACGCTTTTCCTATAATTTGGCTTTAACTTCTTGTCACACCTGTACGGAGTATCGATCCCTGGAAGATCCTGATATCCATAGCGTGTTGGCATCTTCTCGATATAATAAGACTGTGACAGCGTCACTCCAGTGTCTGTCCGAATGATCTTTATCCCCAGGATAACATCAGCTTCCCCTAAGTCCTTCATGTTGAACTTAGATAAGAAGAACTTCTTTGTCTCAATGACATGTGCTAGATCCGTACCCAGGATTAGCATATATTCCACGTATAGACAAAGGATGACTCCTCTCCCATCAGCGAACTTAGTGTAAACGCACTTGTCCATTTCACTGACCCTATAGCCGTTTGATTTTATGACTTTTTCAAACTTCTCGTGCCACATCTTGAGAACTTGCTTCAGACCAAATAATAATTTTACCAACTTGCAGACTTTGTCTTCAAGTCCTTTGATGACAAATCCTTCTGGTTGTTACATGTAAATCTCTGGGAGAGATGACGGAGAGAGCTGAGGGCGGAGGAGCGGAGGAGCTCGTCGGGGGTTTGTCTTCAAATCCGTAGGCTGAGGGCGGAAGAGCTGGGTTGGTGGAGCTCGGGGGAAGACGAGTGGTGGTCGAGGGGGTTCGTTGGGAGAGATGACGGAGAGGGAAGGCGGAGCTCGTCGGGGGTTTCGATGAAGGAGGGAGGCGGAGAGGGGTCTGCTCGACGGGGACGACGGGAGGGGTCGTGGCCGAGCGGGGCGGAGATGGTGAGGCGAGGGCGGCCGAGGCTAGGGCGGGGCAGCGGGTCATGATCGAGGCAGGGTGGAGATGGGTAGGCGGCTGGGGACGTCGGGGATGGGGCTTAGGGTCGTGGGCTCAGGACGGAGCAAGAAGGAGGGAAAGGGCTGTGGGTTTTGGGGAGTTCGTCGGCGGAGCAAGGATGATGGTGGTGGTGCTGGGCTGGGCAGGGCACGGCGAGGCAGAGGGGGCTCGAGGTAGGCTGAGAGGGGGCTGGGAGATCGACGGTGGTGGTGCGGGGAGGTCGTCGAGAGATGGCGGAGAGGGAAGGCGGAGAACGGCGAGGCGGGGGCGACTCGTTGGCTGGTCGAGGCGAGGGCGGAGAAAGGAAGAGGGGATTTAGGGTTCCGGCGTCGGGGGTTAATATAGGGGTCGCCGGAACAGTGTTTCGGTTAGGATTAGGATTAGGGTTTTGGGTCCGGGTCGGGTCAGCGGGTAGCGGGTTAGACCCGGAACCATTAAGGTTTAGGTGCGGGTAGTCGGGTTTCGGGTCGGGTTTAGATCCGACCCGACCGGCTAAGGGCTGGGTTTGGTTCGGTTTGGTTGAACCGGGTCTGGGTTGGTTTGGTTTGGTTTATTTCAAAATAAACCGGGTTTATTTCTAGGGTTTAATTAGGGTTAATTACAACTTAGTTTCTAGGGCTTTAAAAATGCTTCTGGGGTCCAATAAATTTTCGAAAAATTATCCTATGTCTAGTTTTTTATTTCACACCAAAAAATATTATTCTTATAATATTTTAATATTAATCAACATCATAAAAAAATTATTTAATTACAAAAATCTTAGTTTTAATTACAGAAAAATCCCAGAAAATTACAGAAAATTGTGAAAAATCCAAATTATAAATTTATGAAAATCAGGGGGTTTACAATAGCCCTCACCATAAACTTATCTTCCTGCTTCATGCCCTCTTCCTCCAGCTTCTGTTGCATCTTCAGAAGTTCCTTGACTTGCGGCAGCATTACCTTCTCGTCTTCAAATTGCAAAGTAAAAAATATTTCAACGAGATAAATTTTAGACATCTTTTTATCAGTTTTGTAATGCTTCTCAAGAGCTTCCCAGATGTCCTTCTCCTTCTCTTTCTTGCTGTAAGACTCTGCCATCGAGTCCTCCATTGCATTGAGGATCAGTAGCCTGCAGAGGTCGTTGTCTTCTTTCCACTTGTTGTGCGCGTCCTGCGCCACACCAACTTCAAGTTCTCCTCCATCTTCAGGGATGGTAGGTTCTGGATCAACCAACACATAAGCAACTTTGATAAGACGAAGATTCAGAGAGATCTTCCTCTTCCAAATGTTGTTGTGTTCGCCATCAAACTTCTCAAGCTTGTGAAAGCTAGTATCGAGAGGTTTGATCGATTCTCCATCTTACTCGGATCTTGCTTTGAGATTGTTAGTCCAGAGGCTAAATCAAAGATGGTAGAACCAGAAGTTGAAGTCGAGATCAGGAGTTCACACAAGAGTTCCCTTCGTGATATCTCTCTATAAAACCCCTATTTCTAAAAAAAACTGTATTTATTATTTTTTATTAATTAATAATATAATTGTAGTAATTAGTGGCTAATTAGGAGAAATAGATTTTTAATAATTTTTATTTTAGGTGTTGGAGCACTTAGAGGACTTATGGGACCATTAGAAATTTTTCGAAATTTGTTTCATGTAGGAGACCCCTTGAGCAGTTGCTAGCTTAATAGTGTGCATTAATATAATTCTGGAATTTTTCCATGAGTATATATATATATATATATATATATATATATATATATATATATATATATATATATATATATATATATATATTAATGGAAAAGAAAAGAAAAGGAAAGAAAAGAAAAAAAATATTAATTAATAACTTAACAACTATTACTATATTATTAATAACTAACCATTACTACAACTATCATGCTAAACCATACCTACCCGCCCCCTTTCGTAGCAGCAAAGCCCCCTTGCTAGCAAAACTACATAGCACACTATTAAAGAAACTATTAAAGTACTAATGCTACTAATAACCTTTAATAAACTATTAAATCCATTACTAAACTTTCCATGCAAACTATTAGCAAACCAATCCATTCTACCACACCTACCCGCTGCTGGTAGCAGCCGCCCACCCTTGCTATTATGCAGCAAACCACTTTACACCGGCCCTTAGCAAATAAGCAAAACCTCTTTTATAGCAAACTACACAGCACCCACAACCCCCTTAGCCGCATGCAACCGAACCCTCCTCCTCTTATATATATATATATATATATATATATATATATATATATATATATATATATATATATATATATATATATATACTATTTTATTTTTCTAAAATCCTAAACCTAACAATCCAGAATCTCCATCTTCCCATCTAGACCTAGAGAGCGCCGCCACCGCAGCCGGAGAACCCCGCCAGGCCGTCCAAACCAATCCCGACGACAACGACCCCGCGCACTGCAGATTCCCACAACGAGGTACCTGTGTTCCGGAGTTGTTTTCCGTCGACTCGCTCAACCAAACGCCGTCCCGTCTTCACCGGTATGCTCACCCCTTAACCCTCTTCTATATCTGTATGATAGCAGACCTCGAACAACGTGCAACCCTAGGCGAAAACAGTACCAAAGTTGGCGGACACAGACCGAATTCTGGGACACAGAAAACTGCGATGACCACCCATGTTTCAGAGTTCGTATCTCCCACCACAGATATCCGAATTCGATAATTCTTTTTGGTATGTATAGACCACTTGACCTAGTTTAATTTCTGTTAAATAATCCTAGATTATTAACTGCTGTAGACAGAATTAAATTTGTTGAAAAATCCCGCGAACTCACATTTTTTAGATTTCTAAAAGTTGTGAAACTGAGCGTGCCCCGCTAAACGGGACAACCCCGTCGTGTACCGAGTGTACTGAACGGTGCGCGCAGCATAACCGGACATGTAAAAATTTGTGAAAACTGATTCGGGCGCGTGTGCGCGCCGGAATCAGCCCGTATCCGCAGACACACCCCGTGTCTCAACTTTTGTGGAAGTCGTGCACATTTTGTGCATGCTCGTCAGGTTGTGACGAAACTTGCGCCACGGGACTCGTGGTAACGCGCTGGTCCTGTGACCCAATTTTCATGCATTTCTGAGACAGTTGACCAAGTCGCCAATTGGCGGGCCCCACAGTTGACTTGTCACGCCCCAGTCCCAAAATGTATGGAACTAGGCCACGTGGCATTGGCCAGCTGACACGTCACTAAGGGTTCAATCCAATTTAATGGACCCAAAGGAACGTGCTACGCTGTCCTAAAATATTATAAATCTAATACAGGTAAATCTATCTCATCCACAAAAATGTCAGGAAATAGGGCTGAATATATATAATGCTGAGTCTGAAAATGTCATATTACACATCTTGTGGGAATAAACCCACTACAAAAGATAATAATAGTGCAAAAATAAGATAGACTAAAGTATCGTCTATCTAAGAAATACAGCTCCATCTCCAGGTGAACAAGCTTCTAGGATCAGGTAGATTCTGATGGTGTCTCCTCTAGTTCTTCCTCTGTGGCATGCCTAGTCTCCTGTCCTGGACCATACACCGTGGGGTAGTAGGCCTCGTCTAAATCTGGAAGGGAACCAGGTCCTCAGTGGGACATAACAAGATACAGGAAAATAACATGCCAGGTATGAAAATACTGAATAAATAAATACAGGGTGCTAACCATCTAAGTGAATGCAAGTAAAGACCTCGTAGTACGTATGAGAAAGTGTAGGCCAGACATATGCTGACTTAATTCACCAATCGTGTTGACTGGCTAGTATATGTGTCATATGCCCTCAGACGCATGGGCACTCTGCAATCGTCCATCTCCGAGGAGTATGGAACGAAGGTAAAACATACAAAGAGGGGGTGTCCCATACGACTACTAGTTATCTTTCACGCCCAATGTAACTAATGCCAAGTCGTAATTATTCCTGAGTTTTTCTGATTTTAAGCTAAGCCGTGATGCACGTCACACGTACTGGTAGCTAATCAAATACGCAGATCGCATCACAATATGTATTGTAACCATGTTGCGTGTTCCCGTGACAGGGTCTAGGAGGATATTAGGATACCCTCGCGGATGTTGGTAGGTCTGTAAATACTAAGTTAATTATGCTACGTGTCAACGTATCTGTTGACTGTACCTGAGGCAATCTCAGGTACTCACAGTCATATGAAATTCAGGAGCAATAACATATAACAATATTTGTATTTAAACAGTAAACTTGGCAAGGTATACTTGCCTACTTTCTGATTGTGTTGGAAACCTGGTCTCACAGTCAGTTCTGAGGGTTCTGGTGACAGGAGGTCACTGACTGTGCTGGAGGTGTTTTCTGTTTAAGATATTACAGGCTCGTAAATATAATTTAAATAACAAGGCATAATATAATAGTAATATATATCTATGTAAATATATATAAGACAACATATATATATAGTCATATATATATACTATAGGGTACTTATATATATAGATATAACATATATAGTAGTATGTATATATTTATATAGCATATACATATATAATAGATACATATTATATAAATACATATTTATAGATATATATGTATAAAAAGAAAATGCAGAAATATAGCATAATAGTTATTTATATATACTAAAAGTATATATATATATATATATATATATATATATATATATATATATATATATATATATATATAGTATAATAAAGTATATATATAATAATATATAGATAGAGATATATATATAGATACATATATTTATATATATACATATATATATAATAAAGAAAAAGAAAAATGCAGGAAATAAAATATATATATATATATATACATATTTATGTATACTAATATATATATATAATAATATATAGATATATATATATATAGATACATATATTTACTTATATACATATATATAAAAGAAAAGAAAAAATGCAGGAAATTGAAATATATATATATACATATATATTAGTATATAGTATATATATACATATAATTACATATAATAAATAAAATGAAAGGCATATATATATATATATATATATATATATATATATATATATATATATATACATATATAATATATGTATATATATATATATAATAAATACTATACATAATATATATATATATATATATATATATATATATATATATATATATATATATATATATATATATATATATATATATATATATATATATATATATATATATATATATATATATACTGATTTAAATAATAATAATAATTATATACATATATAATTACATATAATATACATATATTTAAATATATATACATATTTATCTATATATAATACATACATATATATATATATATATATATATATATATATATATATATATATATATATATATATATATATATATATATATATATATATATATATATATATATATAACAGAAAAAGATGTATATGTATATATATATATATATATATATATATATATATAATATTATACAGTAAAAATACTGTATTTAAATATATATATATATTATATATGTATAGTAATATATATATATAAAATTATATAATTATATATATATAATTATATATATATAGGTATATATATATATATATATATATATATATATATATAAAATAATAATAATAATAATAATAATAATAATAATAATAATAATAAAAGATAAAATGCAGAAATGTAAATACATATATATATACTGTATATACAGTATTTATAATATTATACATATATACGTATTCTGGGGGGTACTGTACCTATCTGACAGGTGGGGCCCTTGGCTCGTCGCCGGCGGGAGGACGACGGCGGAGGTGGCGGTGGCTGGCCGGAGGAGCGGTGGCAGTGGTAGTGGTGGTTAACAGCAGCAGCAGCAGCGGGGGCTTGCGGGGGCTGTCGCGGCCGTGGCGGTGGCGGAGGGGGTGGTGGAGGCGGTCGGTTCGGCTGAGGGGACGGAGGCGAACAGTCCGGTGAGGGTGGCTGAGATCAGGGGTGGCCGGAGTGGCGGTGGGGGACGGTCGGGATGGGGGTGGTAGGATTGGTGCGGGTGAGGGCGGAGGGTCTGCGGGGGTGAGGGCGGCCGGAGTGGTGGTCGTGGGGCGGTGGGAGTTGGTCGGTCCGGTGGAGGAGGTGGTGGCGAGTCGGTTAGGGGTGGTGGCGGTGGTTCACGGTGGCGGAGGGTGGTGCTGGGGGTGGTCGGGTGGTGGAGTTGGTTGTTGTGTGCAGGGTCGGGATGGGGTCTGTGGTGGTTGTAGGCGGCGGAGGCGGTGGCCGGAGGGGGGTGGCGGTGGTCGGAGGGAAGGGCAGGGAAGAGGCGAAGGGTTTGGTGGTGGTCTGGCAGGCGGAGGGTGGCCGTGCTGGTGGTGGGGTGTGGTCGGAATGAGGGGGGAATGGTCGGATATATATAGGGTTAGGGCAATGGCATAGGGTATAAATAGTGGGAAGTTTAAGGGTATTTAGGTAATTTTGGATTTTGGGATATTTTGGCAGCCATTTCAGATTTTTTTTTTGGGTCCCACATGACACGTGGACGGTCCATGTTCACCAGCCAATAGGGAGGTGACACCTCACAGGAAAGTTTGCAGAAAAACCCCTAAAATTTTATAAATTGCAAATAGGTCCTAAAATTGGTATTTTGCGTAATTACGTAATTTGTCTGATAAAATACCCTGTTCCCAGAAAATACTAAAATGCTCAGAATTGAGAGGAAAAAGCTGTGGGAGGGTCCTGAGGGGGTGGGGGTGAGTCTGGGCAGGGGCAGGGCCTGGTTTCTGGGTGATACGGGTCATCGTATTTATTATTTAATAAATACTGTGCACGGTGTTCTTTAATTATTTAGAGGCAGGTAGGGCCATAATTTTACTACGGTGTCAATATACTAATTGTAGTATATTAAAAGTAGGATATTATCATATTTTTGTTTGGGTAAAACAGGTGCCTGTTGGGCCTCAAATCCCTAGGGGTACAGAGATGGGTAAAGAGCAGAAAATTAAATAGAAAATAAATACGGACGTTTGTAACGATATTTGTGCGTCTCAAACGAGGATCAAAATAAAGCATCTGGGAGTTGCACAAAATTCAGGAAAATAGTCTAACATGTCTAGGGCAGGTATGTGAATTTGTTTGGGAATAACAGCTAGTGTAATATCCTAAATAATTGTGTGAGGGACAGGTGCACAAATTAATAGTATATGTAAACAAAATAAATTTTAAAAAGTTACAATAATTCTAATTAGCTAAAAATAATCCTAAATTACTGAAATCTGGTCGAGGGAGTTTACAATCTACCCTCCTTAGAATATTTTGTCCTCGAAATAAAAACAGACATAAGATGAAAATGAAAGATTGATTTTTGAAATATTAGGACATACCCTGGTTTGAAAATAGATGGGGAAAACGTTGTCGAATATCCTCCTCTCATTCCCAGGTTGATTCACCTGGTGCATGATGTCTCCATGCAACACGAACTAGAGGAATAGTCTGGCCTCGCAACACCTTCTCGCTACGATCTAGGATCTCTACAGGTTCCTCCTGGTATGATAGGCTTGGGCCGACGGTGATCTCTGAATGGTCCAGTACATGACTTGTGTCTGGAATGTACCTCCTCAGCTGAGATACGTGGAAGACGTCATGTACTCCTTCCAGGGTCTGAGGTAGGGCTAGCTTGTAGGCAACTTCTCCGATGCGTTCTAATACATCGAAGGGTCCAATGTACCTTGGACTCAGTTTTCCTCTTCCTCCAAATCTGATAGTACCTCGGGTGGGTGAGATCTTTAAGAACACATGCTCTCCCACTTGGAACTCTAGAGGTCGTCGATGTATGTTGGCCCAGTGCTTCTGTCTGTCTTGTGCAGCTCGTAGGTGTCCTTGTATCTTCTTTACTTTATCCACCATACGAACAACCAGTTCTGGTCCCAAAATCTGTCTTTCGCCAACATCGCTCCAGCATACTGGGGAACGATATTTCCTGCCATACAAAGCTTCAAAGGGAGCCATTTGAATGCTCGCTTGATAGCTATTGTTGTAGAAAAACTCCACCAGGTGTAGATGATCTTCCCATGATCCGCTGAAATCAAGCATGCAGGCTCTCAGCATATCTTCTAGCGTCTGGATGGTGCGCTTTGATTGGCCATCGGTCTGCTGATGGTACGAGGTGCTGAACTTAAGGCGGGTACCAAGACTTTCTTGCATACTTCTCCAAAAGTAAGATGTAAACCTCGTATCTCTGTCAGACACTATGCTGACTGGTACTCCGTGCAGACGCACTATCTCCTTCATGTACATGTCCGCCAAGACTTCGGTAGATTTTTTTGACTCTGAAAGGTAGGAAATGAGCAGCCTTTGTGAGTCTGTCTACGATCACCCATACAGCATTACGACCACTGGGACTTCTTGGGAAGCCCGTAACAAAGTCCATCATAATGTGTTCCCATTTCCACTCGGGTATTGGGAGGGGTTGAAGTAGACCTGCTGATCTCTGATGTTCAGCCTTGACTTGCTGACACACCAGGCATTTTGCCACAAAGCGTGCTATCTCTCGCTTCATTCCATGCCACCAGTAGTATTGTCGTAGATCTATGTACATATTTGTGCCGCCTGGATGTATAGAATATGTTGAGCTGTGAGCTTCTGACATCAGCTCCTCACGAAGTTCTCTATTTGGAACATAAAGATGTTCTCCACATCTTAGAGTCCCATCTTCGTGTATGCGACATCCTGTCTGGATTCCAGCCTCTGTTCTTTGTCGAAGCCTCTGAAATCTTGCATCTGTTGGTAGTGCAGCTTTGATTCTTTCGACCAATGTTGATTGTAGCTGGTAGTTTGACAATCGGCCGTCAATTCCTGGCATAATGACCTTTATTCCCAACTTTTCTAGATCTCTCAATAGACCTGGTTGGGTGATCATAAAGAATGCCGAGGGTCTTCTGCTTAGTGCATCAGCTACTACATTAGCCTTTCCTGGATGGTACTGCAGGTCGATCTCGAAATCCGTCATCACTTCGAGCCATCGTCTTTGTCTTAGGTTCAGGTCCTTCTGAGTGTAGACGTATTTCAGGCTCTTGTGATCGGTGAATATCTCCACTCGTTCGCCGTATAGATAATGTCTCCATAACTTCAGGGCGAAGATGACTGCGGCAAGCTCCAAGTCGTGAGTGGGGTAATTCTTCTCATGAGTCCTCAGTTGTTTTGAGGTATAAGCTACAACCTTCCCATGTTGCATTAAGACACAACCCAATCATTTTTCGGATGCATCGCTATAGATTACGAAACCTCCGGATCCAGATGGTATAGTTAAAATGGGGGCAGTAGTCAGACGCTTCTTCAACTTATCGAAAGCTGTCTGGCATTCCTCAGACCAGATGAATTCCTGATCCTTGCGGGTAAGGCGGGTAATTGGCTCCGCGATTCTTGCAAAGTTTTCTACGAACCTCCGGTAATATCCGGCAAGTCCTAGAAAGCTTCTCACCTCTGAGACGTTGGTCGGGGTTGGCCATGTCTTCACAGATGAGATCTTTGCTGGGTCCACCGAGATGCCTTCTCCCGTGATCACGTGTCCTAGAAAAGCGACACGATCAAGGAAGAACTCGCACTTGCTTAATTTAGCATAAAGGCTCTCCCGTCTCAGCGTCTCTAGCACTAGTCTCAAGTGCTCTTCGTGCTCCTCGTGGCTCTTTGAATACACCAAGATGTCGTCGATGAAGACTACCACGAACTGGTCTAGATATTGGTGGAAGACTATGTTCATCATGTTCATGAATACGGCTGGTGCATTACTCAGTCCAAAAGGCATCACCAGGAACTCGTAATGACCATAGCGAGTCCTGAATGCTGTCTTTGGAATATCTTCTCTCCGTACTTTGACCTGATGATAGCCTGATCTCAAGTCTATCTTTGAGAATACCACCGCTCTCGTCAGTTGATCGAACACAGATCATCGATCCGCGGCAAGGGGTACTTGTTTTTTATTGTCAAAGCGTTGAGGGTTCTGTAATCAATACACATACGATATGTTTTGTCCTTCTTGGGTACAAACAACACTGGTGCTCCCCAGGGTGATGCACTAGGACGAACAAATCCCTTGATTTGCAATTCTTCAAGTTGCAGCTTTAGCTCGTCAAGTTCCTTCTTCGCCAGCCGGTACAGATTTGAGGATACCGGTGCAGCTAGCAAACCACTCCTCCTTAGAAAACCACGATGCTATATAGAGCTCCTTATTTTAATTTCATATATTATTCCTCTGCGACCTTAGCGTTTGCAAATTGTGCGACAACCAAATTTTGTTTCTCTATTCTTCATCTTTCAACTCGTGTCATTTGACACTGCTGATTATAGACCAAGTAAATTTATTCTATGTTAGGATATATATAGCTTGCTAGGATTTTGGTGGTTACTCTTGAATTTTAAAATTTGTGCTTAGTAGTTAGAACTTGATGGTTTAATCTATTCTTGTAGATTGAGACCTGGCGCTTATCCCTTAGTTTTAAATTGCGTAATAAGTACCCCACCTCAATACGAGTTATATTCCCTTTCCCTTGAGGCCAGTAACTGTTCCATTCTTACTATTGACACCTGCACTAAGGCTAAGACTTAGGACGATCATGACCTATGTAATGAAAGAGGATACCCTAATAAGTACCAAGACTCCCTTCTCGTAGACCTTAACAGGAGTTTCTACGGTATCCTTAAGGCAATTACAGTATTAGTTTATTGTTATAAGTTGGGTAGTATACCTCACAACCTAGTATCACATAGTCTTTTAACCTATTATTGAAGTGTAGCTGAATGACATTAACTGGGTGCTAGCATAAGAAGATAATGTTTCATCAGACTGTAGAGCTTAGAAGCACATACCCCTATTTGGTCGACTATCGACTTAGACAAGGAATTAGTATGACAACTGTAGAGATTATAGAGTCTTATCTTTTTGTGAACTTGAATTGTTATGTACCTTCTTTCATCATAATCCAGTGTATTTATGTTTGCTGTACTACCTTGACTTATGCTGCTATTTTATAGCCTACTTTTGCAAGCTTATTCTTTATCGATCTTGTTCATGACATATGTATTATTGGGGAGGCCCACAATAATACATTTCAGAATTAGTGTATTACGGTCTGATCAACCATAGTGCGCTTGATTCGCCCTTCGCAATAATACCTTACGTGGATTAAGATATATAGTTGACTAGTAGACACATGTACTTGCCCTCTAGATATGTCTGAGCAGATCGTATCGGTTACAAAATTATACTAATACGAGCATGCGAATAGGAATTACCAAAATAAGATTTCAATCCATAATTGTCCTGACAACTCTCTTTTCGAATCCTTTAATCTCTTTGAACCTCGTACTTGTGTTCTATCACCTCCACCTTGAATTCTTTATTATTGCTCTCCGTCTTTCCTTATTTTGGAAAGACGAAACCTCGTGCTGGTTTAAGTTGACACACTGATAGTACTAGATAAACCCCATAAGGCTAATCACATGACTTAGTGACACTCTTTTATAATTGATTAAGGACATATCATAGGTGATATATTGGTGTTAAACTTTGAGGATTGAATAACATGGTTAAATAATTTGAGCAATAGTTTTTCTAGATGTATAGCCTTAGCTGATAGATGGATAATTTAAGTTCGGCAGATTGTGAACCCCTCACCCAAAATTAGACCTACTTGGCTTAGATAGTGAGACTAAGGCTAGATTGAATCCAGTTAGAAATAGAACACGATATTATTTTTATTTAATTTTAAAATAATTATATCACTTAGCGCATCTTACCGTGCTTCGATAATTAGAGCACTATACTAGTCACTGCCTTCCTACAAATTCCACACCCTTATCCTAGACGTGCCCATCATCCAATTCTCATCTTTGTACAATTTTTCAATTGTTGGGCACTTTTATGCAAAAGAGCATTTAGGTGTCCACACCATTGGACATGACACATGAAGAAACCTATTTTTCGCTCAAGTGGATTTTCCCATAATTTTTTCGGATGTGCAACGCGCAACATCGCTCACCCCTTTAAACCAAGCCTTGCATTTTAAACAACGCAAATCTTATACCACTCTTGACTTTCTACCGCGGCTTAATTTTAATTTCGAGGACGAAATTTTTATAAGTTGGGTAGAATGTAAAACCCCTATTTCTAAAAAAAACCGTATTTATTATTTATTATTAATTATTAATTTAATTGTAGTAATTAGTGGCTAATTAGGAGAAATAGATTTTTAATAATTTTTATTTTAGGTGTTGGAGCACTTAGAGGACTTATGGGACCATTAGAATTTTTTTGAAATTTATTTCATGTAGGAGACCCCTTAAGTAGTTGCTAGCTTAATAGTGTGCATTAATATAATTCTGGAATTTTTCCATGAGTATATATATATATATATATATATATATATATATATATATATATATATATATATATATATATATATATATATATATATTTTAATGGAAAAGAAAAGAAAAGGAAAGAAAATAAAAAAAATATTAATTAAAAACTTAACAACTATTACTATATTATTAATAACTAACCATTACTACAACTATCATGCTAAACCATACCTACCCGCCCCCTTTCGTAGCAGCAAAGCCCCCTTGCTAGCAAAACTACATAGCACACTATTAAAGAAACTATTAAAGTACTAATGCTACTACTAACCTTTAATAAACTATTAAATCCATTACTAAACTTTCCATGCAAACTATTAACAAACCAATCCATTCTACCACACCTACCCGCTGCTGGTAGCAGCCGCCCACCCTTGCTATTATGCAGCAAGCTACTTTACACCGGCCCTTAGCAAATAAGCAAAACCTCTTTTATAGCAAACTACACAGCACCTGTCACGCCTCAGTCCCAAAATATCGAGAAACTGGACACGTGGCAATGGCCAGCAGCACGCACCGATGGACAAACCCAATTTAATGGATCCATCGGGGCATACTTAAGCTGTATTACAATGATCTGGGTTTACTATTCTCATCCACAGAATAAACACAGAAATATCAACAAAAAGAAATAAACATCAACCAGTCGCAAGTAAATAAAATCGGGGAACAACCCGATATTAAGTCTGTTACAAATGTTCATTTAAACAGGAATAAAAGAGTTTATTTTCCATCTAAAAACTGAGCATAGAGAAGCAGATTTCAGGAAAAGTCCTCAGTGATCACCTCGTCCTCAGGGTCTGGTACTGTTCCGAGAAATGCTCATGTTCCGTACACCTCAGGGTAGATCTCGTCTGCTAATCCTGGGGACATAATCCATTCCAGGTCCTCAGGGGACATAGCAATGTACATATAATACAAGCCAAAATAAATGCAGTGCAATAGTAAATGAAATAAATAGGGTCAACTATATAACCATCTATGTAAAATGCAAGTTGAGAGCATCATTAGAACTTAGGCTGATACTAGTACAAGCTCTGTGTCGGGGAACCGGTAGCAGTTATACTATGCTATGTAGTTTACTGGCCTATATATATATAATCAGCATGTAGCCTATGTGTCTCTCCCCACCCAATGTAATCATACGTCTCATGTTCACGATTCCTCGTGTCCATGTCACGTAAGATCATATCTAATGCAGTGAGTCATACTATGTCTACGAATATAAGGTCTAAGAATATAAAGTCTATGTCATAAATCCTGCAACCTACACAGAATCACCTTGAATATTTCAGGAAGATTATGTCTCATGATTCGTGTCAGGTGTCCTGGGTATAACGTACTTGATATTGCAAGTACGAGAATATAAAGGGTGTCGATATCCATCTCTAGGTGACGTTACACAACTCTGCGTACAGTGTTGGCACCTGACTATTAATCGGACGCTAAGTAAGTCACACGGTCCTAGGTTTAAGCATGTACAACAAGTATATATGTCAAGGAAATAAGTAGCAAAAACTGCAGAATTTGGCAAGGTACACTTGCCTGTGGTTTTAGCTCCAACTGTAGCTCTGACTTCAGTGAAATTGCAGGGACTGCTCCGGTTGCTGAAATAAACATCACTATCAGATCCAGAAAATATCAAATAGCTAAAAACGCCTGTCCTTGAGTCCAATTTGGACACATGGGCGAAAATGATATTTTCAAGTCCAAGCGGGGTCCACATGTGGGCCGCTTTGTACCGAAAAATGGATCAAGGTCAAAGGTCTCCAAATTCGTCCAACTTAGTGTCAACAAGTCAGGAACGATTATACGAACCCAACGGAACTTCCATAATTGGATTCCGATGAGCCGATCACAAAATCGCCCGTCAAGTGGAGCCTGTAGGGCCCACGATACGCGATTTTGTCAACGTTCTCAGAATCGAACCAAACTTGGGTCACAGGACCAGCGTATTGCTACGAGTCCGATGGCGTAAGTTTCGTTTCGATCCGACGTGTGTACACAAAGTTATGACACGATCCAGAAAGGACGGATACGGAACGTTGTCGGCGGATACGCGTTGATTCCGGTGTGCACGGACATCCAAATCAACTTCTACAAAATCTCGCATGTCCGTATCAATGACGTGCACGTATCGGTGAAGACCGCACAAGATCAAGTCGTCCCGTTTGGCGGGACGTACTCAGTTCCGGGATGAAATAGGGCGTTGATTTTCCTGTTTTTGGATCGCGGTTCACGATCGCCACAGGACGCGATGCACCGAGCAGGTTGCACGGACATCGAGAGGGTCACGCAGGGTTCGTTTCATAACTGATGGAACAGAAATTGAGACAGCAAGGAGAGAGATAGGGTTACCTGAACAGGGCTCCGTGAAACTGAGATTTCTTCGTATCCTCGTGTCGTCTCGACACGAGCTGTGTCCTGGCTGTGTCCGGGCTGTACGGGTACTGTTCCAACCTAGGGTTCGCTGCTGGGGCATCTCCGAAGGGAGGCGGCTCGGTCTAGGGCTGCTGGTCGGAGTCGGCGGCTCGGTTGCAGCAGCGGCAAGGGTCGAGGGGTGCTGGAGTCGGGCTTTGCGGGGTTCTGGGAAGATGGGCGGCCGGTGCTGCGGGTTGCGGAGGGGAGAGGGTTCGACAGAGGCGGAGGGGACTGGTGATAGGCGGCGCTCAGGGAGGCGGCCGGCTGCTGCTGAAGTCGGGGTCGGGGCGGTTTGGCAGAGGCAGCTCGGGGACGGCCGGCTGCTGCTGGGAGTCGACGAAGTCCGGTCGAGGGAGGAGGAGGTGGAGAAGGCCAGGGGAAGTGGTGGCAGAGCCGGGAGGAGGTCGAGCGGGGTCTGGGTGAAGGCGACGGCGACTGGGGACGGGTGCGCCGGTGGTCGGTTGGGCGGAGGGCAGGAGGAGTCGGGGCAGCCGGAGGGGATTGGGTTTAAATAGCGGGGGAAAGGAAGCTGGGCCGCCGGCCGTTGCGGGGAAAGGAGGCGGAGGGTCGGCAGATTGCGGGGAGCCGGAGCGACGCCAGGGAGGCGAGGCGCCACGGCAGTTCAGCCGCCGGAGGGGAGACGGGGGTCGGGTACTCAGGGCGGTTAGGGATTTGGCTAATGCGGGTCGGGTCTGGTCTAAGCGGGCCGGGTCGAACCCGGATCTGACCCGCTAAGATTGGGTTGGGTTTGGGTTGGTTAGAACGGCCGGTTCGGGTCAATTGGTTTGGTTTAATTTCGGTTTAAGTGAACCGGGTTCAAGTTAATTAGGTTTAATTATACAATAGTTTTTAGGGCTTTAAAAATACTTTCGGGGTCCAATAAATTCCCGAAAAATTACACTATGTCTAGATTTATATTTTACACCATAAAATATTATTTTCATAATATTTTAATATTATTTAATATTATTTAAAAATTATTTAAATTCAAAATACCTTAATTTTAATTAATAAAAAATTCCAAAAAATTTCAGAAAATTGTGAAAAATCTATTTTAAAAATTCTGAAAAATCAGGGGGTTTACAGCACCCACAACCCCTTTAGCCGCATGCAACCGAACCCTCCTCCTCTTATATATATATATATATATATATATATATATATATATACTATTTTATTTTTCTAAAACCCTAAACCTAACCATCCAGAATCTCCATCTTCCCATCTAGATCTAGAGAGCGCCGCCACCACAGCCGGAGAACCCCGCCAGGTCGTCCAAACTAATCCCGACGACCGCGACCCCGCGCACTGCAGATTTCCACAACGAGGTACCTATGTTCCGGAGTTGTTTTCCGTCGACTCGCTCAACCAAATGCCGCCCCGTCTTCACCGGTATGCTCATCCCTTAACCATCTTCCATATCTGTATGATAGCAGACCTCGAACAACGTACAATCCTAGGCGAAAACAGCACCAAAGTTGGCGGACACAGACCGAATTCTGGGATCGCAGAAAACTGCGGTGACCACCCATGTTTCAGAGTTCGTATCTCCCACCACAGAGATCCGAATAAGATAATTCTTTTTGGTATGCGTAGACCACTTGACCTAGTTTAATTTCTGTTAAATAAACCTAGATTATTAACTGCTGTAGACAGAATTAAATTTGTTGGAAAACCCTGCGAACCCACTTTTTTAAGATTTCTAAAAGTTATAAAACGGAGCGCGCCCCGCCAAACGGGACCACCCCGTCATGTACCAAGTGTACCGAACGGTGCGCAAAGCGTAACTGAACATGTAAAAATTTGTGAAAACTGATTCGGACGCGTGTACGCGCCGAAATCAGCCCGTATCCGCGGACACACCCCGTGTCGCAACTTTTGTGGAAGTCGTGCGCATTTTGTGCACGCTCGTCAGGTTGCGACGAAACTTGCGCCACGGGACTCATGGTAACGCGCTGGTCCTGTGACCCAATTTTCATGTATTTCTGAGACAGTTGACCAAGTCGCCAATTGACGGGCCCCACAGTTGACTTTTTGGACGAAATTGTGTTCGGCTCATCGGAATCCACATTTGGACATACCGTTGGATTCGTATTGACATTTAGAGTTGTTTGATCTATAATTTGTCCCATTTAGAGACTGTTACTGTAAACCCCCTGAATTTTCAAAAATATTAAACTTTGATTTTTTTCACAATTTTCTGGAATTTTCTGTAATTAAATTCAAGGTTTTAATTATTAAATTATTTTTATAGATAATAAATGATATTAAAATATTATAAAAATAATATTTTTGGGTGTAAAATGGAAAATTGGACTTAGAATAATTTTCCTGGAATTTATCTGGCCCCGGACCTATTTTATATACCTAAAAAAACTAACTAATTAATTAATTAATTAATTATTATTATTATTATTATTATTATTATTATTATTATTATTATTATTTAGTGTTTTTTTGCCCGGCCCAGCCCAGTGGGGCCGAGCCCAGCAGCCCAGCCCAGACACCCCTAGCGGGTCGGGCGGGTCCGCCCAACCCGGAACCCGCGCCCGACCCGGTCCCTTCTCTTCCCCGTTCCGCTGTGCGACCGGATCCTCCGGCCACCGCCCTGGTTTCTCGCCGCCTCCGCCGGAGCGGGCCACGTCCCCCTCGTCCCCGCCTCACCCGGCCACGACCGCCCGCCCGAGTACTATATAACCCCCACTCTTCTTCTCCTCCGCCCTCACTTTCACCTTCCCCTAGCCAAACCCCCGCCGGAACCCTAGCAGCCGGATCCCCCTCGCCGGCCAGCACTACTAGCCCCGCCGACCTCCTTCCCGCCGACCAGCGCCCCGTCTCCAGCGCCTCCCCCTCTCCAGAACCCTCCAGCGCCTCCTCCCCATCTCCGCCACCCTCGCCGTAGCCGCCCTAGCCGATCGACGACCCCCCTGCCGGCACCGCCCTCACCCGAGCCCCGGCGATGCCCCGCCGACCGTCGGCCAGTCCCGCAGCTTCGATGACCCTCAGCCCTAGGCCGGACACGCTGCTGGACACGCGGACACGAGGACACAGTGGACACGGCTGACACAGTGTCCAGAACAGGTGTCAGACTCCGAAAACCCCGTTTCGAGAAGCCTCGTTCAGGTTCTCGTATCTTGCACCCTGTATCTCCGTTTTCAATTCCGTAAATTGTGTTGCGAAGCCTGTATGACCCTCTCGGTGCCCGGATAAACCGCTCGGGGCATCGCGTCCTGTGGTGATCGCACACCGCGATCCAAAAACAGAAAAAACCAGACCCTGTTTCACCCCGGAACTGAGTGCGCCCCGCCAAACGGGACGACTTGGTCGCGCGCGGTCTTCACAGATACGTGCGCAGCGTTGATACGGATGTGTGGGATTTCTCGGAAGCTGATTCGGGTGTGCGTGCACACCGAAAACAACGCGTATCCGCGGACATCGCCCCGTATCCGACTTTTCTGTATTTTGCCATAACTTCCTGTACACACGTCGGATCGAAACGAAACTTGCGCCATCGGACTCGTAGTGATACGCTGGTCCTGTGACCCAAGTTTGGTTCGATTCTGAGAACGTTGACGAAATCGCGTGTCGTGGGCTCCACAGGCCCCGCTCGATGGGCGATTTTGTGATCGGCTCATCGGAATCCAATTCTGGAAGTTCCGTTGGGTTCGTATCATCGTTCCTGACCTGTTGACACTAAGTTGAGTGAATTTGGAGACCTTTGACCCTGACACATTTTTCGGTGCAAAGTGGGCCCACATGTGGACCCCGTTTTGACCCGAAACTGTCGTTTTTGCCCTTGTCTTCAAATTGGACTCAAGGACAGGCGTTTTTAGCTATTTGATATCTTCTGAGCATGATGGTAATGTCTATTTCAGCATCTGGACACATTTTTGGAAATTTTCCCGAGACACAAACTATTATTGGATCCAAACAACAGGCAAGTACCTGCACTTCAAGTTTAATATTTATATTGTGATAATTAATTCCCTGCTTTACTAGTACCATTGATGATTACACGTAGTGTTAGAACACTGAATTTCATGTCTTGAATACTGGATTTTTATGTCTTTCTTTTCGTGTCGGGTGGGAGAATACTAGGAGGCATGTAGTTTACCCTTCCCCCTGTCGTGACTGCTAGCTGTTGGTACGTGACTGTACCATCAGCCTTATACTTGTTTATTTCTGACTGCTAGTCGTCTATGACGGCCTTATTAGCCTTATAAGCCCCTACATGCCAACTATGTATTCTAAATACACAAGTTCACGCACATAGTTCTGGTCGTGTTGCAGTTCTTGTTGTCTTGTTACAGTTACACTTCCTGTCACATTTTATTCCTGTTTTACTCATATTTCTGGTTATAGCAATTAATCATATTTTACTTCTAGTCCTGATTTATAGCATTATTTCTTAGTTAATTTCACTACTTACTTATGCATATTCTCAACATGATGCTTAGTCAGTTATTTTTTACCTGTCACAAATATTTAGTTTAAATCTTGTTGTGCATTGTGTACTTTGCTCCTTTCCTGACTGGATCCGTTGATTTAGGCGATGGTGAGAACTATGCCCCCACCCTTTTATGATCCCTATGAGGTAGCAGGTGATACTGTTGAGGAGCCGGTTCCCACTCAGGAGACTACTTTTGGGGAGTAGTAGCCAGTTAGTTATTATTTTCTTTCAGCCTAGTAATCGGGTTTGTCCCCGATTTAAATTCTGGTTCTGTAATAAACTATGGGTCTGTTTGTCACATTTGTTTTACTTGAAATCTTAGCATTGCTATTCCCTGTTATTATCCTTGCCTATTTATTTACTGTGGATAAGCCAGAGATTACCTGTGAAGATGACCTAGACAGCGTACTACCGCCGACACTCCGACGTAGGCTGGACGTACCCACGTACTCGTGCCCGAATATCCTGGTACGGGTCGTGACAGTTACCCATGGCACATTTTTTGGTGCAAAGTGGGCCACACGTGGATCCCACTTTTACCCGAAATTACCGTTTTGCCCCTGTGTCCAAATTGGACGAAAGAGAAGTGCTTTTTAGCTATTTTGCTTATTCTGGGAACGTTGGTGATATCTATTTCAGCATCCGGAGACATTTGTTCTGAGGCCGTAGCTTCTGATCCTGTGTGCTTGACTTCTAGACAGTACACCTTGCAGCTTTCTTACCAGACAAGATACCTTACCAAATTGTTTACAGTATTTTGCATGCTTAGTATATTTCTGTATATTTATTATATTTCTGTTTATTTGTTGCATGTGTAGTTCGTCCAGTCATTACTATATATATTAGATATGTTGACACACACTTGACACCTAGTATATTGAGAGGACAATCATTAGGCGTATGGGCTTTTAACCACTCTGGTAAACCGTAGTATATAGTTCGCACTACGGGCGTGTGTCGCGCTGGTCGCTACACCCACGGTATGTCAATTTCTGGAGTCTCGCTGGTCGCTACCCCCGCGGTATGTCGATTTCTGATGTCCATTGACGTGTGTGTGAGTTGTGAGGTAGATCGAGTAGCCTACCCTTGCCCATACGTCAAAAAGTTGTCCTCATTTGCATTCATATAGATTGTCTTGTACAGCGTACTTATTTATTTTCAAATTATATGCATGTTTACTGTATTCAAATTGGCTCACTTTTCTGTATCTTGTTACGTCCCTCTGAGGACCTGGTCCTCTGCCAGGTGTATCTGTTCTTGAGTATTTGCAGGAGCGCAGATTGGATGGTTATATATGTTTCGTGGATGTCCTCTCTTCGAGCCCGTGATTGCTAGCTGGTATTCTTATAGGGTGTTGTTGTGTTGTACTTATTTTGTATTTGCTCTTACATTCGAGTTGGTAGTGGATTTGTTTCCATCCAACTATCATCCTTAGATACTTATGTTGAGATCTAGTTATATAGATGTTGTTTATTCATTTATATTTGATTTTCTGTGGATGAGATTTAGATTGTACCCTGTGACTTGTGACATATGTTTATACGACTTGTGGATTTTATATTCATATTACAGCGTACGTATGGGTTTGGTTTCCATATATTGGAGTTGCCATATCCATGCGGCTAGCATGCTTACGTGTTCCTAGTCCTACGTACTTTTGGGACTGGGGCGTGACACTCTCGATCCAACAAGAAGATAATATAAATGATCTGATTACAACTTGAAACAAGATAATAAATAAATCAGAGAAAATTATTTTTTTGTTCTTCCTTGCAATCGCAGTTACAAACGGGTAGAACATAGTTACAACTCACAGAAGAGATGAAGAAGAAGAAGAAGAAGAAGAAGAAGAAGACGAGATTTTGCTTGCTGGGGTGATAAAGATCACCGTTACTCAAAGCAAGATTCGTCTCACACGATCTGCTCCCAGGATCCAGCAAGTTCACGTAAAACTTCTGAAACGCTCGCTATCACCTCTTTCTAGACTCATACGAACTCCCTGGACTCCAATGGTGGCGGCAGCAGCAACTCTCTTCATCTTTTTTTCTTTTCGAAGTAAGTCCTCAAAGAGACACGAAGGGAGTATTTATAGAGAGAGGGTGAAAACCCTAGCCGCCCAAAAGTTACGGAAAGATAAGAACAAATTAATTACGAATCCCTAAAAGATTGGCACGTATTAATTTCAAATCCCTCAAAAAATGGATCTGAATAACAGACTATTTCATTCCATAACCGTTCAAATATATCCGTAGCAGCAGCAGCGCATGCGGCAACGCAAGCGGCATCGCATGTGACAGCGCAAGCCGCAACGCATGCGACAACCCATGCGACAGCGCATCAAACGCGCACAAGCGCCACTTTGCGCCCTTGAGCCCGAGCCCGAGTCCGAGTCCGAGTCGCTAAGCCCCTTTTGGGCTTAGCTCATATGGAATAAATTCCAAGCGAATGACAAAAAGTATAAATGCTTTCATTAAGGATTTAATCCTTCTTCATCCTAATAAAATACCCCAACATGGCACCCACGTGCCTCATCACACCCCATGTGCACACCTCAACACAAGCAAAATATTATATTGAGATACCCACTTGGTGGTGTAGCCAATGTGGGACGATTTTTCATAGTCCAAAGACAAAAATACCAACAAAAATTGTCTATTTATAAAATAATTTACTAATCGTAATAAGATTGATTTAACTTTCGATTACGATAAAAACTTTAAGGATCTGCTTGGCAATTGTGGGAGTAGCGGTTATGAGCTATTTTTAGAGTACCAGCTATGAACGGTTATGTGGAGTTCGATTTTGAATGGTTTTAAGTAGCGGCTTTTAAACCAATCTAATCCATGCTTGGTAACAAGATGTTTTTAAAGTTTTTTTTTACAAGTTGAAATAAAATAAAATAATTTAAAATTTTCATAAACAATCGAAGGTTTTCATAAATATAATAATAAAATTCCTCAAAATCAAGACACACAAAACCAAATCAAACTATCCAAAAAAAATTATAAAAAAAAACCCAAAAAAAAAAAAAAAAACAAACCCAAAAAAAAAAAAAAAAAAAAAAAAATCCATCTTCCTATTTTCGTCAACAAAGTTAAACGAGTTGACAAATATGTTAAAAAAAATATTTTTTTTTAATATTTTTGCTATCTGTGATGACAAAAGCTTTCGTAACTTCAAATTTTTTTTTTAAATTGTTTCGTTTTACTTAATTTATTTAAAAATATTTTATGTAAAACAAAATTTTTAAACTTAAATAACCCTATATATTTTAATATAGAACTAGAGCGTGTTTTTGTCAACCCAACAGACAGCGTTAATGGATGGCACTCCAGCCCAAATCTTGTTCATCATCACACGTACCAAATCCATAACAGTTTGTTTATAAATATACGATCCAAATTCAACACTATCACCGCAAGGTCCACAATACCACCTATATGAAACCGTCCAATTATCCGTCGAAGAATGTGGGCTTACTTTCAGCAGCAGCAGCAGTCTGCTCAGCTGCAGCTGGACACAACAACATGACAACGAAACACACATCAACCGTCCCTTTCACACCAATCCACTCGGTCGCTCGGACCGACCTCTTTAAAGCAAACCAAAGTGTCGTGTCGTTGCAAATAAACTACTACTATTTCTATTTTAGTCTAGTCTCACCATGATCTTTCCCTCTTCCTTCATGGAGGAACCACCACCAACACCAGAAGCTGCGAAGAAGCAGAAGCACTCTCTCTCCGACGACGACGGCAAGCTCGTCGTCCCCTTCGCCGGCTATGGCTCGAGCATCGAGGTGGCGAAGCGGCCGAGAGGCCGGCCGCCGGGGTCCAAGAACCGGCCGAAGCCTCCCGTGGTCGTCACCCGCGAGCTCGAGCCCGCCTCCGCCATGCGTCCCCACGTGCTCGAGGTCTCCCCCGGCCGCGACGTCGTCGAGTCGCTCGCCGCGTTCTCGCGACGCAGGGGCCTCGGCGTCTGCGTGCTCGCCGCCACCGGCGCCGTGTCCGACGTCACCCTGCGTCAGCCTCCCCATCCTTCCCTGGCGGCGCAGAGTCCGGCCGGTACGGTGGGGTTTCGCGGGAGGTTCGAGGTCTTGTCGATGTCGGCGACCTTCTTTCCACCCGAGATGCGGGAGTTGCCCGGAGGGGCGGGGGCGGTTACGATATCGCTGGCGGGGCCGGAGGGGAAGGTGGTGGGAGGGGCGGTGGTGGGGCCGCTGGTGGCGGCCGGGACGGTGACGGTCGTGGCGGCCGGGTTCGAGAATCCGACCTTTCATCGGCTGCCGGCAGGGGAGGAGGAGGCGGAGGGCGTGTCGGTCTCCACTGGTGGTGGTGAGGGTTCGGAGGAGGGGTACGGTCACCGGGAATTTGATCATTACCATCAGCAGCAGCAGCAGCAGCGGAGAAATGACCAGGAGGAGGATGTTGCGGCGGCGGCGAACGAGAGAATTAGTGGGATGACAATGTACAGCTCATCGCATTTTCCAGTGGAGACTATATGGGCGCCCACCGCCAGACCCCCGCATCCGCCGCCCTACTGATTGATGGATGAGTTCACGTATCAAACACATTGTGTCATCTTTCTTTTTATGTGTGCTTTTGTTTAATTAATTTACAGCAAGACTTGAGAGTTTTGGGTTCGGTTTGGTACATTGATGGAGGAATGTATGTTAGCTAAACTAATTTACAAATTTAGAATTAGAAAAAGCTATGTTCTTGGATGGTTCATATGGTTTTTAACCCAGCATTCATGTTAGATTGATCTGAGACCTTCGTAAATATGATTTATGTATGGATTTTTATTTAAGTCATTATTCTAGCCGTGTGACTGATAAATTGTAGTTTGTTGTAGAAGTGTTCTCGTACAAGTCCAAACTTTCCAATTGCTGCAGAAATGGACGTCATTGATGAAAATGGTTGAGCAGAATAATCTGCTGAAAAAACTAGTCCAAATTAGTTTTTAACTTGAGGTCTGTGTTTTCTGTTTGTAAGTACACATGCCAAAGGATTGTGAATGTACTACAGTGTTTCCAGTTTTATTTTTTTATTCAGGAAGTACATGCATGTAACAGGGAGAGAAGATGATGCCCACGCGAGGAACTCTTTCTAGTAGGCCAGCTCCAATGGGTTTTCTATCTACATATTTTTTTTTAGAATTTTTTTTCTTTCTAACAATGGTTTTATTTCAATTACTATCCTACTGCTCTACTGCTCATATAGGAATTTTTTAGACTTTAATATTTGACAATATTTTAAAATTATTTTATTAAATTGATCATTTTATTTTCTGCGAAGTAAGAAATAAATAGAAAACTATTAGAGTATTTTGTTGTTGGAGTAATTTTTATGTAAAAATTGTCCAGTAGGATTTTTTTTTTTAAAAGTCAAAAATAGAATAAAAAGTGACTAAATTTTAACTTGATATTTTTAACTATTCATATTTTTCAGTTTGATATCCTAAAAAAAAAATTTAATTATCAATTTGATATTATCAATTATTCAATATTTTTAATTTTTTATTCTAAAACAAAAAAGTATTCGAAAATGTCTGTCTTTTCCCTCTCTCCTCCTCCCTCTCGGTGATGGCGGTGACGCGCGCGTGGAGAGAGGGGACAGGTTGCCTGTGGAGGAGAGCGACGGCGGAAGAATGGTGGGCTGACGAACGACAGAGACAACAGGAGGGAGGGAGAGAGAGGCGGAAAGCAGCTAGCGGAGAAGGCGGAGGGAGCATCACGGGTTGGGAGGGTGGGAAAGAGGGTGAGGAATATTTTGGATTTTTTTTTTTTTAGATATCAAATTGATAATTAAAATAATTTAGAAAATCAGGTTAAAATTTATGAATAGTTGATGGTATCAAGTTGCAAATTAACCGATAAAAAAAATCAATTTTAGAAATCTCCGGAGTACTCTTCTGCACAACACCACACACGAAATGATAAGTAAAGTATGGAATCATTTTTGCAGGTGAAATTGAAAAGAAAAGATGAGAAATGGTGATGAATGGGGATCAAAAGTGATGGCTAGGGATTGAAAGTCGGTCTTAAAAGTAGAGCCGCCCTTAGAGCAGAAGATCGCTAAAGATTTGAGAAGACTAGACAAATACAAAACCTAGCTAAGCTACTTGCCATGATAAGGAAAGAGAGCTGTACTTTGGTCACATCTCCAGCTCCTCTCTATTCAAATCTCATCTTCTTTGCAAAAAAAAAAAAAAAAAAAAAAAAAAAAAAAAAAAAAAAAAAAAAGTTTGAGAAAGTCTCTTCCATCCTTTGCTTTACGCCTCTCTCTCTCTCTCTCTCTCTCTCTCATAGCTTATATTAGGTTAGCTAGGTTTAGGTTTCATGAAGGTTTGACTGTATTATTGTTTGGTAATGGTTAGGCCTCAAGTATCAACCCAACCTGCTATCCTCTACTGTCCTGCTGGTCAAAGTCCATACCTGCTGCTCATTTTTCCCTTCTATATATCAATTAATATTGAAATTTATATATCATGTTGAGGACGGTAACCGAACTCCATCAGTGAGAAAAGGAATAATTATTCTGGTTGGATGAAGATTTCAGAATCAAATTACAAAAAAGATGTGGAAGCAGTGAGTCCAAATAGTAGAATGTAATACAACGTGCGTAAAGTTTCAACTAAACTCTATCACAATGCAAATTAAGCAAGATAAAGCACGAATGGAATAACGAAGGAAAGAATTAAGATACAATCTACAAGTATGAAATAGTATACAAGCCATGAATCTCAACAATAATCTAATACAAGTCCACCAAAATATAAACTAAACCTCCTCAGGCTCTGCAACTAAGTCCTCCTGATCTACAAGAGTATCCTCTAAAGGTACACCATCCTGCGGCCCGTAGAATGTAGGACACTGATCTATGAGTCATATCTGGAAAAATATATTCAGCCATGATTGGAACGAAGTACATACCTCTGAAAGCAGTTTCAATAACATAATCGAGCATATAAAACAGATAATAGAAATGAATATAAGATAACTAAACATATGAATGAAATGAACAAGAGGAAACAAGTAATATATTGGAATAGAGAACAACAATATGAATATCTGCAATAATGGAATAACTAAAATCTAACTAATGTGCCTCAGAATACACGTTCATTATGTGATCGGTTTAGATTGAACATGATCAATAAGGTAATTCGATTACATGTGTGGTATGTAATCGATATGAACATGAATAACACTAGGGCTTTGATCACATAATCAACTTCTACTCCCCCATCCCCAACTAATACCAATGGATCCAATCACGACACGTTACGAATACGAATTTGACCACTGAACACGAGCAGTGGGTGTACACGAATAAGCACACTGAACACGAGCAGTGTGTGAACACAAAATATAATAATCAATACCCAATACACACGATAAAATACATGTACA